>CAWUFW010001543.1:2282500-2758755 GCA_963921515.1 Calotriton arnoldi | reverse complement strand
ATACACCAGAGTCACAATAAGTAGGGGCACAGCAACACACCCATCGGCATGGCCAATCCGTCCCATGCCACATGTGCACAGCACACAGTCCCATTGCCAAGCACACACAACTACAGATGCTACAGCCACACACACGCCTCCGGGAAACCCATGTACGAGATTGCACGAACTGTTAATGTCAGACGACAAATACATACTTCGCCAGGTGCAACACAATAACAAATCTCATTCTCTCCACAGGTGACGAACTGCTGGATGCTGGGGATGGAGCCAGCAGCCAGCACAGCCAGCCTACAAGCCCCCAACGAGGACACACGGATCTGGAGGATCTGTCCTCCTCTTCGGACACGGACCACCAAGCAGGCCCATCTGGTGTGGCAGGGCCCAGCCGCTCCCCAGGACCCCTCCTACCCACCAACCCATCATCCAGGGCTGCTGAACATTCCCAGCCCCCTGCTGCCACTGTCGTTGCGGCCACACCCACGGTCATTGTGGCCACTACCACTGCCGCAACCGCCACCATCGCCGCACCGACCACCACCGCCGCCACCACCACCACGTCTTCGCTGGCACCAGCCCCAGCGCAGGTGGTGGCCCGGCCGACTGGATCCACCCTGGGAGCCACAGCGAGGACCGTGGTGAGCAATGTGGCTAGTGGGCAGGCCGGTGGCAGCAGGACTGGTAGGAGGAGCAGGGTCAGGGAAACGCCAGCCTCCCCTGGGAGCCATGCCCTGCCTCAAATGGCCAGAGTCCTTGGGGCCTATGAAGAGGCCCAAGGACAATGGGTCCGGTCTGCTTCAGACACGCGTGAGGTGCTGGGGGTGCTGAGGTCCATGGACGCCCGTATGGGCCAAATCGTGGACCTCATGGGCCAGCTGGTGGTGGCGGTGAGGTCACAGCCAGGGACAGCAGCTCCCCCTCTGCCACCACCTGCCGGGGCGCAGGGTGGAGCAGCAGTGTCCAGTTCCCCTGCGTCCACAGCCAGTGAGCACACCTCAACCACCAGCATGTCGCAAGCAGGCACCCCCCTCGCAAACGTGGAAGGGGCCGTCCGAAGTGGAAACAGATCTCCCGGGAGGACTTCGCACGCTCCAAACGCAAGTGAGGCAGCCAGCCAGCCTTCCGCCAGCCTTCCTTGACCAGCCACTGCATTGACTTGGACTACGATCCCACTCCACACAGCCATCTGGATGGCATGTGTGTGTTGGACTATGGACATAGAACCAGTGGGTACACCCTGAGCATCACGCAGCCATGACCGACAGCTCATTGTCACTGCACGCACCACTTTTGTCATCACCTTACACACAATCACATGTCACAGTTTGTAATAAATGCACCTTTTACACTAACTGCTGTTTGTGCCCTGTGTTTTATTTGTACGGAATACAACGGCCACCTTGGGCGGAAAGGCACCTGATGCGTGGCATGGCAATTGAATCCGGAGGGCCTGTAGGGACCTAGGGGTGGGAGACAGAACAGGAGCACATTCAATGAGTGTGTCACACACCCATCACACAGTACATGTCAACAACTACAAGCAATGTACACACATCGCACAGAGCAATAGGGCACAATGCCACAGCCACCAACAGTGGCATACTACCCTGGCCATGGAGCGTTGACACACAGCACGCAGTGAACAAACGGCCACCCTGACACAGCACACACACACCTGCACAGATACAGCCACATCAGCCGTCGTACATGGACACTCACCGTCAAGTGAAGTAGCGGGCGATGAGCTGCTGCCGCACATTACCAGCTTCCTCCTCTCCGCTGTCCTCCTCACTCGAGCTGTCCTGGTCTGCGGGCTGGGGCCCTGGTTGATCTCCGTCATCCACGATGAGGGGGATCTGCTTCCGAATGGCCAGATTGTGCAGCATGCAGCACGCCACCACTATCCGGCACACCTTCTGTGGGGAGTACGCCAGCGCACTCCCGGTGCGGTCCAGGCACCTGAACCTGGACTTGAGGAGGCCAAAGGTACGCTCGACCACACGTCTGGTCCTCCCATGTGCCTCATTGTAGCGATCGTCTGCTGGGGTGCGAGGATTCCTCAATGGACTGAGCAGCCATGCCCCATTCGGGTACGCAGAGTCACCTGGGTGTGAGGGACACAGAGAACCGTTGCAATTCCAACTGGACAGGGGACAGCATCGCACAACCAGCACGCTACACCACTCCACATACTCACCGACAATACAGGCACGATCCTGTTGCATATTGGACATCAGTCGTGGCAAGATGCTGTTGCGCATTATGTGTGCGTCATGGGCCGAGCCTGGGAACTTTGCACACACGTGGGTGATCACCATGTCCGCAAGGCACACCACTTGCACATTCAGGGAGTGCGTGTGCTTCCTGTTGCGGTACAGGTGCTCAGTGGCCTGTGGTGGAACAAGGCCGACATGTGTGCAGTCAATGGCTCCAACGACGTGTGGGATTCTGCCAAGGGCATAGAATGCACCCTTCACTGCCGCCAATTCACGAGCCCTGGGGAAGCGGATGTACCTGTTTCGGTACAGCATCATGGCTGCCAGTACATCCCTCAGCACCTTGCTGAACATGGGCTGGGACATCCCTCCTCCAATGCCCACTGTGTGCTGGAATGACCCAGTGGCGAAGAAATGCATGGCGGCCATCACCTTAGCCGTGGGGGTGACAGCAGTCGGATACACCCTGCGGGGACGGAGATGGGGTTCTAACATGGCACACAGTCGATGCAGGGTTGGCCTGTCCAGCCGAAACTTCCTAATAACCTCTGTATCGTCCATGTCCGCCAGCAATTGGTATGGGCGGTCAATGTTCGGTCTCCGCCTAGGGACAATGGCAGAGGACACATGTCAAAGCAACACGACACATAGCAATTTCACATACACATCACTGACATGACTGAGCAAGCACATGAGCCACAGCCCAGCTGTCAAGCTGGGACGGCACGGCCACAATACACTTACACAGGTCTCCCAACAATGGCAATGGCTAGTGATACAAACCACTGCCATGTGCATGCACATGGGGATCTGGGCCCCAATGACTTGCGGGGCGTGCTGATGGGGACTGACTGCATATCCGTCAAGCGGCAACGCCACGGCAACATGAATGTCTGCTGAGCATGGAACTGCTTCCGCGGCTGGATGAGTATGGCACACGACGACGACGATGTGGGCACAGGCTGAGCGGCCAAAACAAGTGGGACCTGTGGCACGAGGGGATATGAGACAGTAGTAGGTGTCAGCACTGCACCCTATGTACAGCACTGTACGGATCACACCTCCCGAAACATTGACAGGTGTCCACATTGACAGCCCCATGCCAAGACGGCTGTGTGCTTGCAGTCACACGTCACAGGTGAGAGGTTACATTGCACGTGCCAGGTGGCAGACGTACATAGTGGGAGCTGGCATGTGTGTGCATGTGTCTCCTGTTCAGGATCCACCAGATGGGCGCTGACTCTGTACTGACCATTGGACACAGCATGTTCCGTGGAAGGCTTGTGTGTGTGGGATGGTGGCACTGGATGTGCCTCCGTTGGGTGGGGGGCCATGCACAGGGCGGGTACGTCGATGATTGCGCATTGTTGGTCACGGTGGGTGCACCAACTGAAGATGTGTTGCCCTGTGTTCAATTCCTATGTCCGCATGATGATGGACTGTAGATGTGGGCAGACTACACATTGGTCGATGTGCTGTCTATATGCATGTGCCTTCACACCAGGCACAGCTGCCCCTGCACATGTGACCCCTGCTGGACTCGCTGCTGGGTCTGTGGAGCTGATGCACCTTCTGCGCGTGGGGCGGACAGCTCTCCTCACTTCCCTCATTGCGCATGTCATGACTTTGCCGCAGGTGACATGGATCATGGAGGGCCCACATGTACGCGTGGGTAGGCTACACATGATTGTACACTGGTCGCCACCCCCAGTCAGTGTTTCGAATGGGAAGGTTGTCGTGCTGGTGGTATGTTCGATGTGGCGGATGGGCGGGCCTAGGTGCGGGCTTACATTCCGGACATGGGGGTAGTTGGATTGGCGACTAGTTGCAGTACACACGGGACACGTCTCTTCCTTTCCACATCTGGGTCATCCCTTGTACTTACTGACAGTGATACAGTCATCTTCGCCCCAGCCCTCATGTCCTCCCCTCGCTCCCCCAATATGCATGCTCACCTGCGAGGCTAGCGCCTGCACAGGCAGCCCCAAGCTCGCACCAGAGAGGGCAAGGAGTGTATGTGTGGGTCCAGTTGCACGAGTGGGCTGTCTCAGGGTATGATGTGTGGCAGGACGCCGTCCACCTGCGTGGTGCCCCAAATGGAGACCCGGCCTGCATGGACTATGCATCACAGTCTTCGCCTTCCGGATCCGCCACCTGCGACACCCAGTGGCTGTGGCTGCCCTTGCGGCCAGGCCGCGTCCGTCTGTGGCTGATGGCCCACACATTCACTCTTTGGCCTCTCTGGGGAGGGCTCGGGGGTGGTGGCGCACGCGCTTGCACTTAGTCGCAATGGCATGTGGCGTGGTTGGTATGATGGGCAATGGATGGGATGGTGCGAGCCACCTCCCGTGACGTCAGTGCTGCTCGTGCTGTGGTGCATCCCCCCTACACTTCCATTTGACTTGTGCCATGCTAGACGTTGAGGTTCTATTGCCTGCGTGATATGACCAGGAGGTGCGCGAGGAGACCTCTCACACACCATGCTCCACTGCCATCCCGTGCCCTGTATCGCCTGTGCGGATTGACTATGTTGGGGTTACACCTGGTCGACTGGGGCTGTGTGTGCCTTGTCAAGGGGCATGGTGGGCGCACAACAGGATCCAGCTTGTCCACAGAGGGTGGGCTGAGGTGCGCCTGGTACCGCTTTGTACGTGTGCCCGGCTGCTGTGCACACACGTGTTCACTCCCCCCCGACAGGTGTCCTCTCACAATGCCCAGGGAAGCGGTGGTGTACTGTTCATGACCCCTCCCAACACGGCGTGCTCCAACTTGGCATGTACGCATCTACCCGTCGCACCCACCCACCTGAGCACTGCGTCCATACGACTTCACACGACACATGTGTGTCTTCCACAGTAGTGCTACTCATTTGCGTTGACATCCAATACCAGTGGACTACATGGTCATGTCACGACTGCCGTGTACTTCACATACTCTCATCCTCTCTCATTCGTACTTGTGAAATGAGTCAGCGGAGACAGTTTTGGTTTCAAACATTATATTGAGTCTTCTGTCCTCTGTGATGCAGTATAGTGGACACTACTGGCAGCGGAATACATGTTGAGGATATACTGAGCATGATTGCAAATGGGATAGGGTGTGGGGTTACATGTGATTGGCTGTTGCATGTGGGATGTGGGCTTCAGAGTGACATCTGCTTGGCCAAGGCTGTGCTAATGTACATTTACGTATAGCTGCGGAGCTGCGGACTTTGACACAGACGGTATACATGTAGCCTACCAGACCGCTTGGCATCATGGGCACAGTCCATCTCAGTTCCATGTGACAGGTTTGCTGCGGTTGTTCCTCATGCACGCGTACATGTGAGATGACATCAGGGCATGTGCTTGCGTGCATGCAGCGGCGTGCCACTTGTTGTTGCACTGTGGTGGTTACTGGACATGTCACAGTCACTGGGGTCGTGTTGTTGTTGTATGCACTTGTCGTCCATGCAAAGGTCCTGGTATGGGATTCCCGGGGCGGGGGTGGGAGGGGTGCAGCACCCACAGACTCCAGGCGACCTATTCATGTCCACTGAGCGGTGTGTGTGTCCATGGGCGCTGGATCCATGTCGTGTCCTGGTTGTTCGTGCAGTTCCGTCCATGTGGGTGCGATACACAGAGCCCATGCCACTGCCTCCCACGATGCATGCGGTGTTCCTGGATGTGATGGGGAACAGTGTGCATGTCCCGGTCATATCCGATGTCATGGCGATGTCGTTGATGGTGTGGTTACAGTTGCCGGTCGTTTGGTATGGCTGTTGTGGTGGTGACTGGCCAGTCCGTGCGGAAGCTAAGCATGGGTGCGGGGTTGGACATCATAGGTCAATCGGGGAACCTGCGTTGTGGTCCGACGAATTTACAGGTTGTCAGGTATGCGATGCCGTCCAGCAGGGCTTCCATGTCATTGGTGGTGTACATGTTTGCCAGCCAATGTAGCGGATGGTGGCTGTCAAGGTGTTGTTCGTAAGTTGTCCCTTGGAGGACCATGATGGGGCATGCTGGGTGACATTCGATGTAGCTGTTCTCGATGATCCGTCGTGTGGAGGCACAGTGGTCCCATTTCAGTGCGGGTGCGATGTTGGCCACATACGCCATGCCCCCATAGGCAGAGCAGGCCCTGTCGTGTGCGTCCAGAGGGAGGAGTAGTGGTAGCAGGTCCGCCTTCAGACATGCCGGGTTGGAGAGGCATATCTCCACGGGATGCTGGTAGGGACACCTCCGACAGTAGAAGACGGGCATGACGCAGCTGAACAATGTGATGCGGTAAGTCAGTCGGTAACTTACGTTCAGCAGGGACAGGAGATCGCATCCCAATGTATGAAACAGGTTGGTTTTGTACAGCTTGAGCTGTTCGGCGTAGTTGGGTAGGTGTGTTGCGGTTGCCATTTCGCAGCGGTGCGTTTTGGTGGCGTGCTCCGGCTGTGTGTGCAGTCTGCAATGTGCACGCTCCGAGGTTGCTGTGAGCTCTGTGTAGTCGTAGGGAGACAGGACTTGTGTTCTGTTGGCTTGTTTGGAGGACACGGGCCCTCTTCCCACATGCTTCTCAGACAGTTCAAGGTCAGTGATGTGTGACTCCTTCCAATTAACTTGCATGTGGCCGACATGGGGGAGTGTTTTCTTCTTTCTTCCCCGTCCGTTGTGTGCTTCTGTGATATGCGCTATCTGCCCTGTGGTCGGTCTCCTCGGCATGCCTGTGTTGGTCTATTCTTGGACAATGGCTGTATTCACCGGCTTCTGTCGTAGGGCTGTGGTTTCGGAGTTGGAATGGAAGGTCATTCAGTGCTGTCTGCTCTCCCTTGTGTGGGCGGCAGGCTGCCTTTCCGCTCTGCGTTGGGCCTTGTGTGTGAATGTTATTCTTGGGCCACCTGTTGTCGGTCCCCGGGCTCTTTGGTGTTCCGTTTTCTATGTCTTGTTCATATGTGCAGGGTGGTATGGGTGTTTCAGTGTGGTACTGGCGTTCCTCTTCCCGAAGGGGCCCTGCTTCTCCTAGTTGGTGTTGCCGCCGCTGTGTGCTACGCCATGTTTGTTACACTGGGGTGTGTCCTGCTGTTGCGTGTCTTCACTGACATGTGTGCGTCGGTTGTGTGGCGTTGGGTGTTGTCCGTGAATTGGGCGTTGGGGACATGTCTGTGGCAGGCCTGTCACGTGTCATGTGCGTTCGGGGTGGGGCTGATGTGTGTGCTGCTTGGTTGTGTCCCTGTGTCTGTGTGCGACGCATGCATGGCGCTGCGGTTGGCCTCTGCGTTGTGCGCATGTGTGGCGGCGTCATCGCCGCTTTGGGGCCGTGACGGGGTGGTTGGTTCCTAGTCCCAGGTGGTGTGTACACATGTGTTACGCGATGTTACGATTTGGCCTGTGTGTCATATGTGGATGCAATGGTGGATGTGTAGTGTACACGCGCTGGTGGGGGTTGTCCGCTTTTTCCGCCCTTGCACTGTGTGCGCTGTTTGCGTGCACTTGTTGTGTGTGTGCCTACCTGCGTCTCCGCGGTACGTTGCGTCCTTGGTGGTGCATCAGCAGGAGCATGGGGAGGGCCTGCAGTGCTGGATTCATGCTCGGGGAGCCGCTTCTTCGTTGTCCGTGCTCGGCGTCCGTGTTAGCGCTTCGGTTTGTCGTACGGTATCTCTTGGCCGTGGGAGCCGTTTGTTTGCGGCATCGTAATTTATGCGCCGGGCGGGACGTGTTTCGTCGGACGGTGTGTGTCAGTTGTGCTGCGCCGCTACGTGTACGGGCGCACTTTGATGGCGGACGGTGTTGCTGGCTTGCCGGCGGTGTTTGGCCTACTTTTCGCATCGTAATTGTGCGGGCGTGTGGACTGCTGCGTGCCGGCGGTAACTGGTGGTTTTTGCATCCGCCAGCACGGCGGTTGTGCTTCCGCCCGCCATCGTAATGAGCCCCTTAATTACCAATTAACTAATATTGAACAATTAAATGCTTTTTTATACCAATAATAATAGTAATTAAACATTAATTATCAACTAATAAATAATTCTTAATATATTAATTACATTTATCAATAAATAATATTTAATAATATTTAATTACCAATTAATGATAAAACAACAATAAATTAATTTTTAGAACCAAAAATTTGTAATTTAAAAAAATTACCTATTAATAATTAATATCCAATAAATTAATTATCAATACCCAAAAATAAATTTAATAATTACTTAATTAGATTTCAATTACTTCCAAAAGTATTCCCCTATAAACGCACAACACACTTAATCAATTAATAAAAATTAATAACTAATTAATAAAAATGAATTACCAATTAATAATTGATTACCAATTATCAATTAATTAACAATAATATAATTATCAATACCAATTAATTAAAATAAATTATAAATTAATTGCATTTAAATTACATGATTAATTAATCAATTAATAAAAATTAATCACCAATTAATTAAAATTAATTACCAATTATTGATTAATTAACAATTATATAATTATCAATAACAATTAATTAAAATAAATATAACTTAATTACATTTAAATTACATGATAATCAATTAATCAATTAATAAAAATTAATTACCAATTATTAATTAATTAACAATAATATAATTATCAATACCAATTAATTAAAATAAATTATAACTTAATTACAATTAAATTACTTCCCACCCTATTCCCCTATAAACCCACAACCCGCTACAGAACTTAAACGCAAAAAATAATTAAAATTAATTTATAATTCCTAAAAATTAATAATTAATTTAGTATAATTAAATTACTTCCCACCCTATTCCCCTATAAACCCACAACCCGCTACAGTACAAAAAAAAAAAAATTACTTAAAAAAATAAATTTATTAACATAGAAAAATTGTATACATATATTTTTAAACAATTAAAACACGTAACAAAAACACATATAACACATACATATTAAAAACATAACAAAATACATAACAATAATACAAATATCGATATTAGTAACATCGATATTAGTAACATCGATATATTTGATTTCGATATTACTAACTTCGATATTATTGACATTGATATTAAGTAATTCGATATTACTTACCTTAGGGTCGATATTCTGTCCATCGATATTCTGTCCCATCGATATTCTGTCACTTCGATATTATGGTATATCGAAATTTTATTTTCGATATTTTGACTGCCCACCATTATGGCATACATTGACATTGTTACTGCCGGTATCGACACTGTTGTGCGGGCATAGATTATGGCATACATTGACAATGCATTTATGGGTATTGGCATGGTCATGCAGGCACACGTTATGGCATACATTGACTTTGCATTTATTGGAATTGCCGTTGTGTGGCCTGCACATATCATGGTATTCATTGACATCATATTTACCCATTCCAACATACCTAATTATTGATGTGAAGTGGGAACCACCACATCTTACCTTGGGACAAGATGAGAAAGAGCGGCCACACAACCCACGCACACAGAAGAGATCAGCTGCGGTCATCAAAACGCAAGTTGAATTTTTTTATGTAATGAAGAATCCAGTCAGAGCGCAGTGACGTGAACATTATTGCGGCTTTCTTCTCTCTTCAGTGGTGTGAGTTGCTTTTTTGTGGCGATCGCATCGTAGCGTTGCTTGATGAGCACTTGCTCTAGCATTTGCTGGCTCTTTGGGAGACGTTATTGGGGCACAGAGCTTCCGGGCAGCTACATCGGGCATATCCCGGCCGCCATTTAAAATTGGGGCAGCTTCACAGAATCAGAGTGGCTATGTGGGACGTCCTGGCAACAATTTTGAATTGGGCCAGTGTCGGATCATTGGAGCGGCTACGTTGGACGACCCTGACGTCATTTTTGATTGGGCAGCATGTACAAGAAAATCATTATTGGCCGAATGCACACCCCTCCAGCTGCCATTTTTTATTTGTTTTCAACATCCATTACAGGCCAAGCCTTACTTTCCTTTGGGTTGCTGGGCTGTGTTTGTTTCCTACAGTCATCCTGCCATATTTTTTTAGAGGTTAATCTATTATTAACTGGAACATACGATGTACCATCTTCAAGTTCCAAAGCGAGTCATTTGAATTGGAGACCTATCAGTGATACGCACACTGTTCTTTTTATCCTTCTTCTTCTTTCCCAGGCTGCCTAAGGCAAGCCCGTCTGCGCCCGTCCGTGCCGTGACCGCGCCCAGCGCCAGACCCCCTGGTCCGGGCATCCCCCGCGCCCGCCACATCAATAGACGCCGATACGACGCCAGCACCCTCCACGCACTCAACATCGGAAAAGATCGCGCCTGCTACCAGGCCACCCCGAAGCGCACCCAAGGGCCCTTCACCTGCCGGAACTGCAGCTTCGCCAGCACCCGCCCCGCCAAACCACCGCCCAGGAAAGAACCCAACTACCTCAGATGCATCCTCCTCAACACCCGCTCCGCCCGCAAACACGCCATCGAACTCTGGGACCTTCTCGACTCAACCTCCCAAGACGTCGCATTCCTGACGGAGACCTAGCTGAATCCGGCTTCAGCCCCCGACATCGCCATTGCCATCCCGGACGGATACAAGATCACCCGCAGGGACCGCACCAACGGAGTCGGAGGAGGCATCGCCATCGTCCACAGGAACACCCTCAGAGTCTCAACCAACACCGACGACACCCTCAGCACCGCCGAACACATGCACTTCCAGATCCACACCGATCCCAACACCACCCTCAGAGGAACCCTCATCTACAGACCCCCGGACCCCGACCACAGTTCAGCGATTCCATCGCTGACTTCGTCAGCACACACGCCATCGCCTCCATGGACTACATCCTCCTCGGGGACCTGAACTTCCACCTCGAGAACAACAAGGACACCAACTCCACCACCCTGATCGACAACCTCCCCACCCTCGGACTCAGACAGCTCGTGACTACACCCACCCACGCCGCCGGCCACACGCTCGACTCCATCTTTTCCGCAAGCCCACACGTCTCCTTCAACCACACCTCCGAACCCCACTGGACTGACCACCACTGCATCCACTTCACCTACAGGAAGCCCACCACGCACCACCGCACCGAACAAATGCCTCGCCGCTGCTGGAGCAGAGTCACTGAAGACCAGCTAACCACAACCCTCGCCCTGAGCCCACCCGCCGAACCCTCCGACCCCGACACCGCCGCCCGCAACCTCAGACAGTGGATCGACGACTGCGCCAACACCCTCGCCCCGCTCAAGAATCCGCCCAACAGCCACACCAGCAAGAAAGCCACCTGGTTCACCGAAGACCTCCAGGCCTCCAAACGAACATGCCGAAAACTGGAGAAGATCTGGCTCCACGAACGGACAGCAGACAGCTACGCCGCCCACAAGAGCGCCACCCGCAGTCACCATCACCTCATCAGATCCGCCAAAAGGGCCTCACTCAAAGACCGCCTAGACAACAACGCACACAACAGCAAAGAGCTCTTCAACATCGTGAAGGAACTCTCCAACCCCAGCTCCAACACCAACGACATCCAGCCGTCGCGAGACCTGTGCAACTCACTGGCCACCTTCTTCCACCGCAAAATCGCCGACATCCACGACAGCTTCAACACCACGACCGCCCCGGCAACCACCGAGACCACTGCCCCCACAACCACCAACCGCCTGCTTTCCTGGACCAACATCAACGACGAGGACACCAGCGAGATCATGAACACCATCCACTCCGGTTCACCGCTAGACCCGTGCCCTCACCACATCTTCAACAAAGCCAGTACAGCCATCGCGCCCCATCTCCGGAAAATAATCAACATCTCCTTCGAGACAGCAACCTTCCCGGAAAGCTGGAAGCACGCCGAGATCACCGCCTTACTCAAGAAACCCAAGGCAGACCCCAAGGACCTCAAGAACTTCCGACCCATCTCTCTGCTCCCGTTCCCCGCGAAGGTCACCGAGAAAATCGTCAACAAACAACTGACCCGCTACCTCGAGGAGAACAACATCCTGGACCCTTCCCAGTCCGGCTTCCGCAGCAACCACAGCACCGAAACCGCCCTCATCGCCGCCACCGATGACATCAGGACCCTGCTAGACAACGGAGAAACAGCAGCCCTCATCCTCCTGGACCTATCAGCCGCCTTTGACACGGTCTGCCACCACACACTACGAACACGCCTTCACGACGCCGGGATCCAAGAGAAGGCCCTGGACTGGACCACATCCTTCCTTTCCGGCAGAACACAAAGCGTCCGCCTCGCCCCCTTCCGATCCAAGGCCACCAAGATCATCTGCGGCGTACCCCAAGGCTCCTCCCTCAGCCCAACGCTGTTCAACATCTACATGGCACCCTCGCCCACGTCGCCCGACAGCACAACCTCAACATCATCTCCTACGCCGACGACACCCAGCTGATCCTCTCCCTCACCAAAGACCCTCACACCGCCAAGCCCACCTCCACGAAGGAATGAAGGCCGTCGCCGAATGGATGAGGACCAGCCGCCTGAAGCTGAACTCGGACAAGACGGAGGTCCTCATCCTTGGTTCCAACCCTTCAGCCTGGGACGACTCCTGGTGGCCAACATCACTGGGAACAGCCCCGCCACCCACCGACCACGTACGCAACCTAGGGGTCATCCTCGACCCCACCCTCTCCATGACTAAGCAGGTCAACGCCGTTTCCTCATCCTGCTTCAACATCCTCCGAATGCTCCGCAGGATCTTCAAGTGGATCCCCACCGAAACAAGAAAAACAGTCACCCAGGCCCTCGTCACCAGCAGGCTGGACTACGGAAACGCCCTCTACGCAGGAACGACGGCTAAGCTCCTGAGACGGCTGCAACGCATCCAGAACGCCTCTGCACGTCTTATCCTCGACATCCCCCGACGCAGCCACATCACACCCCACCTGAGAGACCTGCACTGGCTCCCTGTCAACAAGAGGATAACCTTCAAGCTCCTCACCCACGCACACAAAGCACTCCACAACTCCGGACCAGCCTACCTCAACAGACGACTCAGCTTCTACACCCCCACCCGCCAGCTCCGCTCGACCAGCCTCGCCCTCGCCACAGTCCCCCGCATCCGGAAAACGACCGCCGGCGGCAGATCCTTCTCCCACCTCGCCGCCAAGACCTGGAACACCCTCCCCACCAACCTCCGACAGACCCAAGACCTACTGGCCTTCAGAAGACTCCTCAAGACCTGGCTCTTCGATCAGTAGCAGCACCACCCCCCTCTTCCCCCAGCGCCTTGAGACCCTCGCGGGTATGTAGTGCGCTTTATAAGTGACATGATTGATTGATTGATTGAACTAAATAATTGACAGTATAGTTCAGTCAGCAGTAATGCTCTCAATTCCGTATCCCAAGTGTATCACATACAACGGACTTTGCAGTGATATGCACATTAAAGTGTTCAAAGACGCACATTGGAGAGTTTCAAGGGTTATTGTCCTATCAAAATCCAATATTTCTGCTCAGTGATACACACACTGTGATCTTCAGGGTGCCTTTTATCTAGAGGTGGATTGTACCCAGGCGTGTCTCAAACGTCAGGCACTTTGGTCATACAATTAGGTTTCTAAATGATGCAGTCAGTAAATCCACCACCTCCATTTTTAGATTTCCCCGGTGAACCATCTTTTGGTTGGAGAAACTGGTTTGACACTCTCCAAACTTACCTGGGAGCAAATGGGGCATCCAGGTTTCACCCTGTTGGAAAAAATATTTATTGTTGCGCTCCCTTGACATTTCACAGCTTTCAGTGAAGGAACTAGAAGAAAAAAACAGACATTACTAGTGTGATACGTTAAAAAGGGAAAAATGGTGATAAAGAATTGAGTTATGTTAAAGATGTTGCGAAGTCAAAAAAATATTCTAAACAAACCAATGTATGTTTCAGATATGGAAATTTAGCTCATTCCGAAGTGAGAAACAATGACCGGCTAAGAATGTTACCTGCAGAATCTGGAAAAAGTTACAACACTTTGTCAAGGTGTGTCAGAGTCAGATAAAACAAACAGAAGGGGGAAACAATGATGTTGCTAATTTGATAGAACCAGAGACTGACAATCAGTTAGAAAAACTCCAAGAGGATTTTCAAGACATAGTTTTGGTGGTTAGCAAGAAATGTGTGGCTACAGGGGATCTGGTTGAATGAGCGGACCTTATGTCAATGTGTTGGTGGGAGACAGATCAGTGAAGCTTTTGGTGGATTCAGGGGGGATTCCAAGATAACAATGATAAGTAAGGAGCCCTGTGCCCTATGAAGGGAGACACATTGAAATGTCAGGGGATTTTGAGGCGGTTATAGCATTCAAGGATAGAATATTTTTGGTAAAATTTATGTAGCGGTCAAAGGAATATGACTCGTTACAACGCGAGTCATTACATCGCGTGGCATTACAACGCGGTCGTTACAACGACCGCGTTGTTACCACGCAATGCCATTACTACGCAAGTCATTACATCGACTTGCAGTAGATGGCGCGCTGACATTAGAAATGTATAATTTACTATTCCAACTCCAGCCTACGTAACAGTAGGGAAGGTGTTGGAATAGTAAACTATACTATTCCTAATATTCGCGCGCCATCTACTGCAAGTCGATGTAATGACTTACGTAGTAATGGCTTTGCGTGGTAACAACGCGGTCGTTGTAACAACCGCGTTGTAATGGCATCGCGGTGTGATGACCGCGATGTAAAGGTCGTTTCCCGGTCAAAGGGTTGTGTATTCTGGGGTGGTTCCACCAAGGTCTTTTCAAGATGGTTCTGAGACCTGGCACTAAGGACCAGGTTTCCATAGTAGGAGAAGGATTAGTGATGGAGCTCAGAGTCAAGTTTCTGTCTGTTTTTTCTGATAATCTGGGAACTAATAGGCTTTCCAAAACAGAATTCAAGTTAAGGAAGGTTCAGTGCCTGTCAAGCATAAGTTGCTAAATGTTCCCTTTTCTATTAGGAAGGATCTCAAAACAAATTGATGAAACTGTGTGTCAAGGGAATCATTGAACGGATCGAATGTTCCCTGTGGTTATCACTGTCGGTGGAGGCACACAAGTGCAGCGGTGAATTATGAATTGGCGTAGATTTGTGCAGTCTTAATAAGTCCATTTAGGTTGATTCACATCCTCTTCCTAAAATGTCAGATCTTCTGGCTACAGTTGCAGGGGCGAAATGGTTCTCTAAGCTAGACTTAGCCTCAGCTTATCATCAAGTAGTATTGAAACCACAGTCTAGACATTGTACTGTTCTGTTTCCCTTATAGGTACTTTTCAGTACTGTAGGATGTCGTTTGGGTTAGCCTCAGCAGCATTGGTTTTTCAGAGAATTATGCATCAGTTGCTTAAGGGGGTGGAAGGAGTTGTTGCGTTCCAAGACAATGTGCTAATTTTTGCAGCAACTAAGGAGGAGCATCAAGTAATTCTCAGCCAGGTATTGAGCATTTTGCAGCAGAGGGGGTGGTCCTGAAAATAGAGAAATGTGAACTGTGTAAGAACAAGGTGGAGTATCTGTCTCTGCTGATGGAACAAAACTGAGACCAGGTTTAGTAAATCTATTGATAAAATTCGGCTCAAGTCCTTTATGGGATTATGTGAGTTTTACACCTGTTTCATTCCCGGCTATGGTTCACACATCAAACCTCTAACCATGCTTTTAAAAAAAAATCTTTTGAAGATGGATTCAATTTGCCAAGAGTATTTTGACTGGATAAAGAAGCAGTTAGCAAGTAGCAAAATTCTGAAACCTTTCAATCCAAGTTGACGTGCTGTATCACTGTAGGTGCAAGCAATCATGATTTGGGGACTGTTCTCACCCAAGGTTATGATAATGTTGAAAATACTATCAGATATGCTTCAAGGATTTTGAGAGAGATGGGGACCCGTTTTTCTACTATTGAAAAATCATTTTTGGCCTGTGAGTGAGCAATACTGAAGTTCAAAACATATATATGGGGCTCTAAATTTATTGTGAAAATAGATCATAAACCTCTGGTGGCTATCCTGAGTGGTGACAAAATTCAAAAACAGACTGCTTGAATTTCAAGGCTGTCCACTAAATGTTTGCAATCCATTTTGATATAGTGCACATCCAAGAGGTGAAGACTGTAAGAGCAGACTTTCTGTCTAGATTTCCTTCTGAAACAGTTTTGGTGGATGGTGCCGAAGATGGAAATGTGTGATGAATTATCAGTTTAAGATGGGCTTTTAATCAGAGCAGAGAAATTAGTTCCACCTGTTGGTTTGAGGGACAAGTTGATCAAGGTAGCTCATGAGGAACATCTGGGATGCATTTTTACCAAATGGAGGTTAAGGCAAACACTATTGTGGCCCTCGATAGACAAAGAGGTGGATCGCTTTGTTGGGGAGTTTGGCAGTTAAAAACATTACAGCCTATTGAATGTCCATCTAAACCCTGGGAGAAGGTTGGTATTGATCTGGATGATCCCTTCAATAAGTTGCCTAGTCAGTTCCGGTTTGCATTTTTGGTGGTTGATCTGTATTCCAAATGGCCAGAGGTAAAGCGTATTGTAGAGCCAAATGCCAAGGCTATCATTACATTTTTGAAGGATGTTTTCTTCTGGAGGTTTCCTCAATTTTTAGTTTCCGATATTGGTGTGCAATTTGTGAATGAGGAAGTAGACAGGTTTTTAAAATTAGGGGATGTTAAGCATTTGAAAACACTACTATATTATACTCAAACCAATGGTTAGGTCGAGCCCATGAAATGGGTGTTGGTTCAGTGTATTCAATGGGCTATTGCCAATCAGTGTGTAGTGCTCAACGCAGTGCATTCGATGTCATGGTTTTACCACACCAGCCTCATTCCTCTACTCAGGTGTTCCCATTTGGGTTGCATAGGGGTAGAAATCCTGCCACCAAGGTTTGCCTGAGTTGGATGAGTATGTAGGTAAAAGTTTGAGTAGAACTGCATAATCTTAACTCAAAAGTAAAGAGAAATGCTGAGAATGTTAAATCCAAATAGAAGTAGATTTTTGACAGTCACAACCATGTATGTGAGGTAAAATTTAGTGATGTACGCATCAAAAAGGGTGGTTATGTGAAGAAGGGCAATGAAAAATTCAGCGGTCCTGTGATTGTGGACATGGTGTGTGGTAATGTGGTCAGAGGTAATTGTTCCATTTGGTGGAATTTCGTAAGAGTGGTGAGATGCAAGGTTGGCTCAGAGTCAGGCGAGTTGAAGGTTGTTGATGGAAGCAGTGCCAGTAGAGTTGAGCATGAAGATGTCTCTTAGGGGTGGGTGTCTAATGGTCAGCGAAGTCCCAGAGTGAAGTTCATAGGAGCAGTAGAGTCAGGCAAGTGCCACTCAATTTCAGAAAGTAGCCTGTGGTTTATGATTTGTTCTATTTTTGGTTCTGTAATTGTTGGAACCAGCAGTGTCTGGTTGGCTGAAGGGATGCCCCCAGCCAGGCAGAACTACCACTCCAGTCATGGGCAGGTGATTACACTCACTGTATAACCTGTGCTCACCCTTGGGTAGCTTGGCACTGAGCAGTCAGGCTTAGTACAGAGACAGTGTGTAAAGCAAAAGGCACAGCAGCCACTCGCGACAAATACACTGAGCGTCGCAAAAGAGACTTCACACAGGATGTATGTAAAAGCATTTATAGTCAACACACATATTCAATCATTATACAATGAGCATCATGTTCTAATCTAATATACCCCCCAATTGAGAGAGAGCACCCTTATGCGGTGCATGATATCAAAATGATGTACATACACGAAAATAGAACACTTTTTAGCAGCACTGTAGGCCGGAGCCACACAGCAAAACCCAATGACAAATGTATTGTACTTTTGGCAAACAGTCAATGTATAAAGCAGCACCGCTGGCCAGTGTCGTAAATCACAGGCGGGACGCACATGATCACTCCCACTCACTCCGCACCACTCCCCTGGACGACAGGCATTAGCCGGTCTATACGGCACACTTTTACACACACATACGCACTCAGCACCCTAATGTGGTGCCAGTGCTACCCAGCAGGTCAATGGTTCACCTTCTGCAGACTCCGTGGCCCACGCCTCCCTCCACCCTTTGGTTATTATATTATTATTATTATTATTATTATTATTAAATTTATAAGGCGCACAGCTACCCGGAGGTTTCCCGGCGCACAGGACAGATTGCGGACAAGTCGGAAGCTTTTTACTGGTTGAAAAGCCAGGTCTTCAGGCCTTTGCGGAAGCTTTTATGGCTAATTTCGTGGCGAAGTGGGGAAGGTAGTGAGTTCCACAACATTGGGGCCAGATACGAGAAAGAACGTCCGCCCATACGTGAAAGTTTAAATCTAGGAACTATAAAGTTAGCTTGGGATGCAGAGCGAAGTAGACGGGGCGGAAGATATATCTGGGCTAGGGAGCATAGGTAATGGGGTGCTGTACCTAGCTTAATCTTATGCATATAGCATAAGGCCTTAAATTTAGTCCGTTGCTCGACCCTGAGCCAATGGAGATCACGTAAAGAGCCTGTGATGGAGGATGTTGTCGATACCTGACAAAGTAGCCTGGCCGCAGAGTTCTGCACCACCTGTAGCTTGCGTACTAATTCTTTATTTGCTCCTAGATAAAGGACGTTGCCATAATCAAGCCTCGACATGATTAGGGCCTGGATGACTGTTCTTTGAGTAGATTCAGGCATCATCCATAATATCTTATGGAGCCATTTGAGAATAGTGAAGCAAATAGAAGTGGTCTTCACTACTTGCTGTTTCATAGTCAGCTGATCGTCAATCACTAGCCCAAATTACGTACAGTTTGTACAGATTTAGGAAGTTCACCCATTTCAGGCGGCCAGTGATGCGGGCCCCAAAGATCTTTATCCTTCCCCATGATCAAAACCTCCGTTTTTCCTCCATTTAGCTTTAGCCAGTTAGTGTGCATCCAGTTGGCAATTTTATACAGCCCTAACTGTAGGGATGAAACGCTGGATTTGTCATTGGCGGATAGTGAAAAGAGAAGCTGGGTGTCATCCGCATAAGAGAAGATTGACAACCCAGCCTCTTCCGCGATGGTAGCTAAAGGGCTGACATAAAGATTAAATAGCATAGGACTAAGTATCGATCCCTGAGGCACTCCATGAGGAGATGCATAGGTCTTGGAGCAAGCCGATGGAGAAAGGACCTGAAAAGTCCTGTTGGTGAGGAAGTTTTTAATCCATTCCAAAGCTGATCCAACAATTCCCAGGGACTGGAGAGCTTTTAGAAGGGTAGAATGAGATACCGTGTCGAAGGCGGCACTCGGATCTAATAGAATGAGTGCCACCGTTTCCCCTTTATCCAGGAGCAGGCGTATTGTTTCGGTAACTCCTAAGAGAGTGGACTCTGTGGAGTAACCGGCTCTAAAGCCTGATTGGGGCCCGGGTAAGATGTTATTGGATTCCACAAACCGTGTAAGTTGTTGATTCACGTGTTTTTCTAGGATCTTAGAAAAAACAGGGAGTAGGGAAATTGGGCGGAAGTTGGAAGGCTCAGCTGGATCCGCATTTGGTTTCTTCAAAAGAGGAAGAACCATTGCGTGTTTCCATTCTGCAGGTAAGGTGGCTTCCCTCAGTGAGGCATTAAGTAGATCCATGATGATCCTCAATGAAGAGGAATTAAGTTTTTGAAAAATATTAACTGGAAGTGGGTCATTAGGTGAGCCTGATTTAAGACTATTTAAAATGGAATTGAAAGATAAAGGGTCTAAGGGTTGCCAGTTTGTTACTTTCATGGTAGACGCCGAGTCCAAGAACCCGACTAGGGTGTTACAGTCGGAAGTGGGGGATGGATTCATTAAATGCTGTGCCATTTTAGTAGTTGCCGACTCGAGCTCTGCATGGATCTTTTCTACTTTTTCGATGAAAAACTTCGCCACAATTTCACAGTGTGCTTCATCAAGTGTCGGGGGTACCGGTTGACAGGTTGCTCCCGAGAGATCGCCGACTAATTTAAACAAGACTTTAGCATTATTTTGTGCTGATGTGATAGTTTTGTTCACATATTCCGCACGCGCTGCTTTACATAGGATATTATATTCTCTCTTAGCAGTTTTATAACACTGCTTGGATTCTAAGGCATAATCCTTCCTCCAACATCTTTCTAAAGCCTTACATTTTTTTTTTTCAATTTTTAATTTTTCGGTGAACCATGGGGCAGGAGGACGGTGATTATTTAATTTCTTAAATGAAATGGGAAGGCAGGTGTTCACAGATGCCGTTATCCAAGTGTGGATGGTAGCTGTGTCCGAGATTTGAATGGCAGACAAATCAGGAATATTGCTCACCAGGTGTTGATTTAATGAGTCAATATCTAGTTTCTTCCAATTTCTGCTCCTAACTTTAGGTGCGGAGATGGCCGAACTATTAGACTGTGAATCCAACAACAGCCTAAAATTTACTAAAAAATGGTCAGACCAGAGTAAAGGCAAAGCTTTTTGGCTATGAATGTTCGGTAGATTCGAGAATATGGGGTCAAGCAAGTGGCCACCCCTATGCGTAGGACCCGAATTACAGAGTGGTATGTTCATGGCTTCTAGATCGGCAATCAAGCTGGAGCCAATCTTACATGTAGGATCGTCAAAGTGAATGTTAAGGTCGCCCACGATGGTAAAATTGGCTGCATTGAGTAGAAAAGGGGCAATGATGTCAGGAAAGCTTGCCGCCCATAGCCCTGCTGCGCCAGGGGGGCGATACACCAGGAAGCCAGTCAATGTGAACTGAGAAGTAAGGAGTAATCGAAAAAAGCCTGCTTCACAGTCTCCACAAGGTGGTGTCTCCCATTTACACAAATAATCTTTTTTAAAGATAATCGCGATACCGCCACCGATTTTATCTCCTCGATCCTTCCTAACAATTGTGTAGGTTGGCGGTAGGGCCGCTGCAATATCAGGGCCGGAGCTTTCGTGTAGCCATGTTTCCGTGAGGAAGATTGCATCTGACTGAGGTTGAGAGTTATAAAGAAGATCAAAAATATCCTCCTTATGTTTCGCAAGAGATCTACAATTTAGATTTTAAAAGGTAAACTCTTTGGGTTGGGTTTTATTAGTTCACTCCGATTGTCCTATATCCCCGGATGGAATATAACAACCCCGCCCCGCATGCTGCTGAAGTAACACTTAGTCTGGGTCCTCGGGAAGCAAGTGGAAATATGTAGCAGTTTTAATTAGGAGGTAGACGTAAACAAGGGGGAGTTCAACAGCCACTTGGGAAGTTCACCCACAGGTCTCAAAACCCAAGGAGTCATGCAGTCTCTTGACCCACTTCCGAACTGTCTCGGAAGCGTTCCTTCAACCCAGTCAATTTCTCTTGCTACTAACTGGCGCCAAGATGTCTTTAGGAGGGGCCAGGTGTGTAGAGGGTAGTTGGTCTGCCGCGATGAGGGCCGAAAAGGGAACAACCGATGAATGGGGAGTAACACAGGGGAGCCCCTTGATAGGATGAGGTGCCCCTATTGGTACACAATGATCCGGGTGGTGCTCAGGCAATATGGGAATGGCACCTGGTGCGTGTTGGCAGGGGTCGCACCAGGCACTTCAAATTTCAAACACGATGAGTTGCAAATTCCGCACCTCCCTGGAAAGGGGGCACAATGACCAGTGCATGTTGAGATGGGGTGCACTGGGCAATTCCAGTCACACACAGAGAAGAGATGCAATTCTGTACCTCCCTGGAAATGAGGCACAACTTCCGGTGTACGATGATAGACGTTGCACCAGACCAGTCCGGTCACACACACACAGGCACAAGTTCAGTAGAGCCACATGAAATAGTATGAGGCACTACTTCAGGTACACCCCCCACCTTCGAGGGTCGTACCATGTAAAGCCGACACTGCACGCAACGAGCATGCAGTCAGCTTGTTGCATGAGAAAGATGCAGTACGATCAATGAAACGGGCCACACGGGGTCTCATAACTAGTGAATCCGCTCACCACCAACTAGACGTTTATGAGTGTTGGGGTCCCGGCAGTGCAGGAACTACACGCCTTAGATGCTGGCAAGATTTTGGGAGCTCTGCACTAGACAATCCATTCTCCAGACACAAGTCTTAGTTCCACACTCATGCCACGCTACCAGTTGGGATAAAGTAGCAGAGGAGGGCACTTAAGAGGGCACTGCTCTCCAAATGTCACAGATAGATGGTGTAGGTCTCTCGCGGGAGATCTTTGATGTCCTTGAGATCTTCGGTGAGAACCCTTGGGGAGCACACTTCAGGGTGCCACACTTCAGCAGGTCCTCTGCCCAGACCAGCCACTATTTGGACAGCTATCCTCCATGTGCACAACAGAGTCCTCTGGCAAAGTGCACCACGCGGTCTGGGTTCTCTGGTCCCACGTTCCCACAAGCATATCCCATCCCTTGCTGAAGGATGTCACCAGTAGTTATACTGTCATGTGTCTTTGACGTTCGGGGTGGCTTAGGGGGTTTTCCATTTGAAACACAGATGTCGCCCCTAAACTGTAGGCCTGTCTGCTATGGGGCCGTGGAATGCAGATCTTAATCTTTAGTGGGGCCATGATCCGGCCCCTAGAGGGTAAGTGTCAAAACCTCTATCTTCAATCTATCCCATTCGGCCCTCAAATGGCAAAGGTCAGCCGTTCCTGTGGAATGCCCATGGTTTAGGGCTGTTGCTTGGGGAATGTACAGATGTGCTCCTCGCGACCCCTGGTGTCCACTGGAGCCAGACATCACGGCCCCAGAGACTCTTGGAGCATAGAAATGTCAGTATTCTAAAACTGGCATTTCTTAGAGAGAAAACCCCCTTTACCAATGGAAAGGGTTTGGCATTGTGAATTCATTTATATGAAACACCATGAGGCTGTTCCACTGCAATCCACTACTGTAGTCTGAAGTGATGTCCACCACTTCCTCATGTTAACCTATGGGAACAGCAGGCCTCATATGTAGTGAAAACACACATAGGTATTCCTCACTACCAGGGTGCACGTGTGCTAGTGCGCACACCGGCATGTGATAACAGAAGGGACATATAGTTCCCAGCACAGTGGTGCAAGTGCACCCACATGGACACATGTTTAACTAATATGTGTGTCTGTGTGCACACACAAGCCTGCGTTGAACGACAGGACATGCAATCATGGGCACCATAGGTGCAAGTGCGCACTCACAGCGGCCTACAGGGTCCAAGCTGCTCATGAGGTTACTCACGATAGATGCCAGTGCGCACCCACTGGTCTGCAATGACAGACCAGCCTGCGTTTCAAAACATTGAATCAGCACCACTTCCCAACACAGATAGGAAGGGCGCATACACTTTCACGTGGCAAGGACAGGCCGGGCACATGGCTTACCCAGGCCCTAGCATCTTTTAGTGCAAGAGTGCGCCCACCACTTCGCCCAGACCAGCCAGACATGGGTGGACACCCTAACAGGTGCGCACTCCCAGCCAACGATGTCAGACCAAGTGCCTTGCCACTAGCACCATTAATGCAAGCGTGCGGACAAAGGCCTGCACCAGCAGTCCTGACCCTGAGGTTAGAACACAGGAGATGCAAGTATATGTTCAGTGCCAAGCCACCCATGGGTGAGCACGGGTTGTACAGTGATTATAATCACCTGCCCTTGATGGGAGCAGCAGGTTCTGCCTGGCTGGGGTGCATCACTTCAGCCAACCAGACACTGCCGGTTTCAACAGTGAGTCTCTGTCCTGGATTACAAGATAGAACTGTGTGTGGGTCTTCGTAACGGTAGTACAAGATAGGGCTGTGTGTGGGTCTTGGTAACGGTAGTACAAGATAGGGCTGTGTGTGGGTCTTTGTACTGGAGTACAGGATAGAGCTGTGTGTGGGTCACGGTACTGGAGTACAAGAAAGAGCTGTGTGTGAATCTCTGTGCTGGAGTTCAAAACAGAGCTGTGCGTGAATCTCTGTACTGGAGTACAGGAGAGAGCTGTGTGTGCGTCTCAGTAACTGCACAACAAGCCGGAGTTGTGTGGGTCTTGGTACTAGAGTACAAGATAGAAATGTGTGTGTCTAAATCTCTGTACTGGAGTACAAGATAGAGCTGTGTGATGGTCTCAGTAACTATAGTAGAAGATAGAGCTGTGTGTGAATCTCTGTACTGGAGTACAAGATAGAGCTGAGTGTGGGTCTCGGTACTGGAGTACAAGATAGAGCTGTATATAAATTTCTGTACTGGAGTAGAAGATAGAGCTGTTTGTGAGTTTCTATTCTGGAGTACAAGATATAGCTGTTTGTGAGTCTCTGTACTGGAGTACAAGATAGAGCTGAGTGTGGGTTTCGGTACTGGAGTACAAGATAGAGCTGTGTGTGAATCTCTGTACTGGAGTACAAGATAGAGCAGAATGTGGGTTTCGGTACTGGAGGACAAGATAGAGCTGTATATGAATCTCTGTACTGGAGTACAAGATAGAGCTGAGTGTGGGTTTTGGTACTGGGGTACATGATAGAGCTGCGTGTGAATCTCTGTCCTGGAGTACATGATAGAGCTGTGTGTTAATCTCTGTACTGGAGTACAAGATAGAGCTTAGTGTGGGTTTCGGTACTGGAGTACAAGATAGAGCTGTATATGAATATCTGTCCTGGAGTACAAGATAGAGCTGAGTGTGGGTCTTGGTACTAGAGTACAAGATAGAGCTGTATGTAAATCTCTGTACTGGGGTACAAGATAGAGCTGTATATGAATCTCTGTACTGGAGTACAAGATGCAGTTGTGTGTGAATCTCTGTACTGGAGTACAAGATAGAGCTGAGTGTGGGTCTCGGTACTGGAGTAAAAGATAGAGCTGTATATGAATCTCTGTCCTGGAGTAGAAGATAGAACTGAGTGTGGGTCTCGGTACTGGAGTACAAGATAGAGCTGTATGTGAATCTCTGTACTAGAGAACAAGATAGAGCTGTATATGAATCTCTGTACTGGAGTACAAGATAGAGCTGAGTGTGGGTTTCGGTACTGGAGTACATTATAGAGCTGTATGTGAATCTCTGTCCTGGAGTACAAGAAAGAGCTGAGTGTGGGTCTCGGTACTGGAGTACAAGATAGAGCTGCATATGAATCTCTGTACTGGAGTACAAGATAGAGCTGAGTGTGGGTCTCGGTACTGGAGTACAAGATAGAGCTGTATATGAATCTCTGTCCTGAAGTACAAGATAGAGCTGAGTGTGGGTCTCGGTACTGGAGTACAAGATAGAGCTGTACATGAATCTCTGTACTGGAGTACAAGATAGAGCTGTGTGTGAGTCTCTGTACTGAAGTACAGGATAGAGCTGTTTGTGAGTCTCTGTACTGGAGTACAAGATAGAGCTGTGTGTGAGTCTCTATCCTGGAGTACAAGATAGAGCTGTATATGAATCTCTGTACTGGAGTACAAGATAGAGCCGAGTATGGGTTTCGGTACTGGAGTACAAGATAGAGCTGTATATGAATCTCTGTCCTGGAGTACAAGATAGAGCTGAGTGTGGGTCTCGGTACTGGGGTACAAGATAGAGCTGTATATGAATCTCTGTACTGGAGTACAAGATAGAGCCGTTTGTGAGTCTCTGTACTGGAGTACAGGATAGAGCTGGGTGTGAGTCTCTATTCTGGAGTAAAAGGTACAACCATGTGTGGGTCTGATACTGAAATATAAGGTGGAGCTGTGTTTGTGTCTCAGTAACTTTAGTACAGGATAGAGCAGTGTGTGAGTTTCTATGCTGGAACACAGGATAGAACTGTGTGTGGGTCTCGGTACTGGAGTACAGGATAGAGCTGTGTTTGGGTCATGGTACTGGAGTACATGATTGAGCTGTGCGTCAATGTCTGTGCTGGAGTTCAAGACAGAGCTGTCGTGAATCTCTGTACTGGAGTACAGGAGAGAGCTGTGTGTGGGTCTCAGTAACTGCACAAGACAGAGTTGAGTTGGTCTTGGTACTGGAGTACAAGATAGAAATGTGTGTCTGTGAATTTCTGTACTGGAGTACAAGATGGAGCTGTGTGATGTCTCAGTAACTGTAGTACAAGATAGAGCTGAGTGTGGGTCTCTGTACTGGAGTACAAGATAGAGCTGTGTGTGAGTCTCTGTACTGGAGTACAGGATAGAGCTGTGTGAGTCTCTGTACTGTAGTACAAGATAGAGCTGTGTGTGAGTCTCTATTCTGGAGTACAAGATAGAGCTGTATATGAATCTCTGTACTGGAGTACAAGATAGAGCTGAGTGTTGGTCTCGGTACTAGAGTACAAGATAGAGCTGTATATGAATCTCTGTACTGGAGTACAAGATAGAGCTGAGTGTGGGTTTCGGTGCTGAAGAACAAGATAGAGCTGTATATGAATCTCTGTCCTGGAGTACATAATAGAGCTGAGTGTGGGTTTCGGTACTGGGGTACAAGATAGAGCTGCATATGAATCTCTGTCCTGGAATACAAGATAGAGCTGTATATGAATCTCTGTCCTGGAGTACAAGATAGAGCTGAGTGTGGGTTTCGGTACTTGGGTACAAGATAGAGCTGTATATGAATCTCTGTTCTGGAGAACAAGATAGAGCTGAGTGTGGGTCTCAGTACTGGAGTACAGGATAGAGCTGTTTGTGAGTCTCTGTACTGGAGTACAAGATAGAGCTGTGTGTGAGTCTCTATCCTGGAGTACAAGATAGAGCTGTTTATGAATCACTGTACTGGAGTACAAGATAGAGCTGAGTGTGGGTTTCGGTACTGGAGTACAAGATAGAGCTGTATAAGAATCTCTGTCCTGGAGTACAAGATAGAGCTGAGTGTGGGTCTCAGTACTGGGGTACAAGATAGAGCTGTATATGAATCTCTGTACTGGAGTACAAGATAGAGCTGATGTGAGTCTCTGTACTGGAGTACAGGATAGAGCTGTTTGTGAGTCTCTGTACTGGAGTACAAGATAGAGCTGTGTGTGAGTCTCTATTCTGGAGTACAATATAGAGCTGTATATGAATCTCTGTACTGGAGTACAAGATAGAGCTGAGTGTTGGTCTCGGTACTAGAGTACAAGATAGAGCTGTATATGAATCTCTGTACTGGAGTACAAGATAGAGCTGAATGTGGGTTTCGGTGCTGAAGAACAAGATAGAGCTGTATATGAATCTCTGTCCTGGAGTACATAATAGAGCTGAGTGTGGGTTTCGGTACTGGGGTACAAGATAGAGCTGCATATGAATCTCTGTCCTGGAGTACAAGATAGAGCTGTATATGAATCTCTGTCCTGGAGTACAAGATAGAGCTGAGTGTGGGTTTCGGTACTGGGGTACAAGATAGAGCTGTATATGAATCTCTGTTCTGGAGAACAAGATAGGGCTGAGTGTGGGTCTCAGTACTGGAGTACAGGATGGAGCTGTTTGTGAGTCTCTGTACTGGAGTACAAGATAGAGCTGTGTGTGAGTCTCTATCCTGGAGTACAAGATAGAGCTGTATATGAATCACTGTACTGGAGTACAAGATAGAGCTGAGTGTGGGTTTCGGTACTGGAGTACAAGATAGAGCTGTATAAGAATCTCTGTCCTGGAGTACAAGATAGAGCTGAGTGTGGGTCTCGGTACTGGGGTACAAGATAGAGCTGTATATGAATCTCTGTACTGGAGTACAAGATAGAGCTGATGTGAGTCTCTGTACTGGAGTACAGGAAAGAGCTGTGTGTGAGTCTCTATTCTGGAGAAAAAGGTACAACCACGTGTGGGTCTGATACTGAAATATAAGGTGGAGCTGTGTTTGTGTCTCAGTAACTTTAGTACAGGATAGAGCAGTGTGTGAGTTTCTATGCTTGAACACACGATAGAGCTGTGTGTGAGTCTATTCTGGAGTACAAGATAGAGCTGTATATGAATCTCTGTACTGGAGTACAAGATAGAGCTGAGTGTTGGTCTCAGTAACTGTAGTACAAGATAGAGCTGGGTGAGTCTCTATTCTGGAGTACAAGATAGAGCTGTATATGAATCTCTGTACTGAAGTACAAGATAGAGCTGAGTATGGGTTTCGGTACTGGAGTACAATATAGAGCTGTATCTGAATCTCTACTGGAGTACAAGATAGAGCTGAGTGTGGGTCTCTGTACTGGAGTACAAGATAGAGCTGTGTGTGAGTCTCTGTACTGGAGTACAGGATAGAGCTGTTTGTGAGTCTCTGTACTGGAGTACAAGATAGAGCTGTGTGTGAATCTCTATTCTGGAGTACAATATAGAGCTGTATATGAATCTATGTACTGGAGTACAAGATAGAGCTGAGTGTTGGTCTCGGTACTAGAGTGCAAGATAGAGCTGTATATGAATCTCTGTACTGGAGTACAAGATAGAGCTGAGTGTGGGTTTCGCTACTGGGGTACAAGATAGAGCTGTATATGAATCTCTGTCCTGGAGTACAAGATAGAGCTGTATATGAATCTCTGTCCTGGAGTACAAGATAGAGCTGAGTGTGGGTTTCGGTACTGGGGTACAAGATAGAACTGTATATGAATCTCTGTTCTGGAGTACAAGATAGAGCTGAGTGTGGGTCTCGGTACTGGAGTACAGGATAGAGCTGTTTGTGAGTCTCTGTACTGGAGTACAAGATAGAGCTGTGTGTGAGTCTCTATCCTGGAGTACAAAATAGAGCTGTATATGAATCTCTGTACTGGAGTACAAGATAGAGCTGAGTGGGGGTTTCGGTACTGGAGTACAAGATAGAGCTGTATAAGAATCTCTGTCCTGGAGTACAAGATAGAGCTGAGTGTGGGTCTCGGTACTGGGGTACAAGATAGAGCTGTATATGAATCTCTGTACTAGAGTACAAAATAGAGCTGATGTGAGTCTCTGTACTGGAGTACAGGATAGAGCTGTGTGTGAGTCTCTATTCTGGAGTAAAAGGTACAACCATGTGTGGGTCTGATACTGAAATATAAGGTGGAGCTGTGTTTGTGTCTCAGTAACTTTAGTACAGGATAGAGCAGTGTGTGAGTTTCTATGCTGGAACACAGGATAGAGCTGTGTATGGGTCTCGGTACTGGAGTACAGGATAGAGCTGTGTTTGGGTCACAGTACTGGTGTACAAGATAGAGCTGTGCGTCAATGTCTGTGCTGGAGTTCAAGACAGAGCTGTCGTGAATCTCTGTACTGGAGTACAGGAGAGAGCTGTGTGTGGGTCTCAGTAACTGCACAACAAGACAGAGTTGTGTTGGTCTAGGTACTGGAGTACAAGATAGAAATGTGTGTGTGTGAATTTCTGTACTGGAGTACAAGATGGAGCTGTGTGATGGTCTCAGTAACTGTAGTACAAGATAGAGCTGTGTGTGAGTCTCTATTCTGGAGTACAAGATAGAGCTGTATATGAATCTCTGTACTGGAGTACAAGATAGAGCTGAGTATGGGTTTCGGTACTGGAGTACAAGATAGAGCTGTATCTGAATCTCTGTACTGGAGTACAAGATATAACTGAGTGTGGGTCTCTGTACTGGAGTACAATATATAGAGCTGTGTGTGAGTCTCTATTCTGGAGTACAAGATAGAGCTGTATATGAATCTCTGTACTGGAGTACAAGATAGAGCTGAGTATGGGTTTCGGTACTGGAGTACAAGATAGAGCTGTATCTGAATCTCTGTACTGGAGTACAAGATATAACTGAGTGTGGGTCTCTGTACTGGAGTACAATATATAGAGCTGTGTGTGAGTCTCTGTACTGGAGTACAGGATAGAGCTGTTTGTGAGTCTCTGTACTGGAGTACAAGATAGAGCTGTGTGTGAGTCTCTATTCTGGAGTACAAGATAGAGCTGTATACGAATCTCTGTACTGGAGTACAAGATAGAGCTAAGTGTGGGTCTCGGTACTGGAGTACAAGATAGAGCTGTATATGAATCTCTGTACTTGAGTACACGATAGAGCTGAGTGTGGGTTTCGGTACTGAAGTACAAGATAGAGCTGTATATGAATCTCTGTCCTGGAGTACATAATAGAGCTGAGTGTGGGTTTCGGTATTGAGGTACTAGATAGAGCTGTATATGAATCTCTGTCCTGGAGTACAAGATAGAGCTGTATGTGAATCTCTGTCCTGGAGTACAAGATAGAGGTGAGTGCGGGTCTCTGTCCTGGAGTACAGGATAGAGCTGTATATGAATCTCTGTCCTGGAGTACAGGATAGAGCTGTATATGAATCTCTGTACTGGAGTACAAGATAGAGCTGTATATGAATCTCTGTACTGGAGTACTAGATAGAGCTATGTGCTGGTCTCAGTAACTGTAGTACAAGATAGAGTTGTGTGTGAATCTCTGTACTGGAGTACAAGATAGAGCTGAGTGTGAGTCTGTACTGAAGTACAGGATAGAGCTGTATATAAATCTCTGTACTGGAGTACATGATAGAGCTGTGTGTGAGTCTCTGTACTGGAGTACAGGATAAAGCTGTGTGTGAGTCTCTGTACTGGAGTACAGGATAGAGCTGTTTGTGAGTCTCTGTACTGGAGTACATGATAGAGCTGTGTGTGAGTCTCTGTACTGGAGTACAGGATAAAGCTGTGTGTGAGTCTCTGTACTGGAGTACAGGATAGAGCTGTTTGTGAGTCTCTGTAGTGGAGTACAAGATAGAGCTGTGTGTGAGTCTCTATTCTGGAGTACAAGATAGAGCTGTATATGAATCTCTGTACTGGAGTCCAAGATAGAGCTGAGTTTGGGTTTCGGTACTGGAGTACAACATAGAGCTGTATATGAATCTCTGTCCTGGAGTACAAGATAGAGCTGAGTGTGGGTTTCTGTACTGGAGTACAGGATAGAGCTGTATATGAATCTCTGTACTGGAGTCCAAGATAGAGCTGAGTTTGGGTTTCGGTACTGGAGTACAAGATAGAGCTGTATATGAATCTCTGTACTGGAGTACAAGATAGAGCTGAGTGTGGGTTTCTGTACTGGAGTACAAGATAGAGCTGTATATGAATCTCTGTACTGGAGTACAAGATAGAGCTGTTTGTGAGTCCCTGTACTGGAGTACAGGATAGAGCTGTATATGAATCTCTGTACTGGAGTACAAGATAGAGCTGAGTGTGGGTTTCTGTACTGGAGTACAAGATAGAGCTGTATATGAATCTCTGTACTGGAGTACAAGATAGAGCTGGTTGTGAGTCCCTGTACTGGAGTACAGGATAGAGCTGTGTGTGACTCTGTCTTCTGGAGTACAAGGTACAACCAAGTGCCGGTCTGATACTGAAATGCAAGTTGGAGCTGTGTTTGTGTTTCAGTACCTTTAGTACAGGATAGAGCTGTGTGTGAGTTTCTATGCTGGAGCACAGGATAGAGCTGTGTGTGAATCTCAGTGCTGGAGTTCAAGACAGAGCTGTGCGTGAATCACTGAACTGGAGTACAGGATAGAGCTGTGTGTGGGTCTCAGTAACTGCACAACAAGACAGAGTTGTGTGGGTCTTGGTACTGGATAGATAGAGCTGTGTGATGGTCTCAGGAACTGTAGTACAAGATAGAGATGTGTATGAGTCTCTATTCTGGAGTACAAGATAGAGCTGTATATGAATCTCTGTACTGGAGTACAAGATAGAGCTGAGTGTGGGTTTCGGTACTGGAGTACAAGATAGAGCTGTATATGAATCTCTGTCCTGGAGTACAAGATAGAGCTGTTTGTGAGTCTCTGTACTGGAGTACAAGATAGAGCTGTGTGTGAGTCTCTATTCTGGAGTACAAGATAGAGCTGTATATGAATCTCTGTACTGGAGTACAAGATAGAGCTGTTTGTGAGTTTCTATTTTGGAGTACAAGATAGAGCTGTTTGTGAGTCTCTGTACTGGAGTACAGGATAGAGCTGTGTGTGAGTCTCTATTCTGGAGTACAAGGTACAACCACGTGTGGGTCTGATACTGAAATGTAAGGTAGAGCTGTGTTTGTGTCTCAGTAACTGTAGTACAGGATAGAGCTTTGTGTGAGTTTCTATGCTGGAGCACAGGATAGAGCTGTGTGTGGGTCTCGGTACTGGAGTACAGGATAGAGCTGTGTTTGGGTCTCGGTACTGGAGTACAGGATAGAGCTGTGCGTCAATCTCTGTGCTGGAGTTCAAGACAGAGCTGTCGTGAATCTCTGTACTGGAGTACAGGAGAGAGCTGTGTGTGGGTCTCTATTCTGGAGTACAAGATAGAGCTGTATATGAATCTCTGTACTGGAGTACAAGATAGAGCTGTGTGTGAGTCTCTATTCTGGACTACAAGATAGAGCTGTTTGTGAGTCTCTGTACTGGAGTACAGGAGAGAGCTGTGTGTGGGTCTCTATTCTGGAGTACAAGATAGAGCTGTTTGTGAGTCTCTGTACTGGAGTACAAGATAGAGCTGTGTGTGAGTCTCTATTCTGGAGTACAAGATAGAGCTGTATATGAATCTCTGTACTGGAGTACAAGATAGAGCTGTTTGTGAGTTTCTATTTTGGAGTACAAGATAGAGCTGTTTGTGTGTCTCTGTACTGGAGTACAGGATAGAGCTGTGTGTGAGTCTCTATTCTGGAGTACAAGGTACAACCACGTGTGGGTCTGATACTGAAATGTAAGGTAGAGCTGTGTTTGTGTCTCAGTAACTGTAGTACAGGATAGAGCTTTGTGTGAGTTTCTATGCTGGAGCACAGGATAGAGCTGTGTGTGGGTCTCGGTACTGGAGTACAGGATAGAGCTGTATGTGAATCTCTGTCCTGGAGTACAAGAAAGAGCTGAGTGTGGGTCTCGGTACTGGAGTACAAGATAGAGCTGCATATGAATCTCTGTACTGGAGTACAAGATAGAGCTGAGTGTGGGTTTCGGTACTGGAGTACATTATAGAGCTGTATGTGAATCTCTGTCCTGGAGTACAAGAAAGAGCTGAGTGTGGGTCTCGGTACTGGAGTACAAGATAGAGCTGCATATGAATCTCTGTACTGGAGTACAAGATAGAGCTGAGTGTGGGTCTCGGTACTGGAGTACAAGATAGAGCTGTATATGAATCTCTGTCCTGAAGTACAAGATAGAGCTGAGTGTGGGTCTCGGTACTGGAGTACAAGATAGAGCTGTACATGAATCTCTGTACTGGAGTACAAGATAGAGCTGTGTGTGAGTCTCTGTACTGAAGTACAGGATAGAGCTGTTTGTGAGTCTCTGTACTGGAGTACAAGATAGAGCTGTGTGTGAGTCTCTATCCTGGAGTACAAGATAGAGCTGTATATGAATCTCTGTACTGGAGTACAAGATAGAGCCGAGTATGGGTTTCGGTACTGGAGTACAAGATAGAGCTGTATATGAATCTCTGTCCTGGAGTACAAGATAGAGCTGAGTGTGGGTCTCGGTACTGGGGTACAAGATAGAGCTGTATATGAATCTCTGTACTGGAGTACAAGATAGAGCCGTTTGTGAGTCTCTGTACTGGAGTACAGGATAGAGCTGGGTGTGAGTCTCTATTCTGGAGTAAAAGGTACAACCATGTGTGGGTCTGATACTGAAATATAAGGTGGAGCTGTGTTTGTGTCTCAGTAACTTTAGTACAGGATAGAGCAGTGTGTGAGTTTCTATGCTGGAACACAGGATAGAACTGTGTGTGGGTCTCGGTACTGGAGTACAGGATAGAGCTGTGTTTGGGTCATGGTACTGGAGTACATGATTGAGCTGTGCGTCAATGTCTGTGCTGGAGTTCAAGACAGAGCTGTCGTGAATCTCTGTACTGGAGTACAGGAGAGAGCTGTGTGTGGGTCTCAGTAACTGCACAAGACAGAGTTGAGTTGGTCTTGGTACTGGAGTACAAGATAGAAATGTGTGTCTGTGAATTTCTGTACTGGAGTACAAGATGGAGCTGTGTGATGTCTCAGTAACTGTAGTACAAGATAGAGCTGAGTGTGGGTCTCTGTACTGGAGTACAAGATAGAGCTGTGTGTGAGTCTCTGTACTGGAGTACAGGATAGAGCTGTGTGAGTCTCTGTACTGTAGTACAAGATAGAGCTGTGTGTGAGTCTCTATTCTGGAGTACAAGATAGAGCTGTATATGAATCTCTGTACTGGAGTACAAGATAGAGCTGAGTGTTGGTCTCGGTACTAGAGTACAAGATAGAGCTGTATATGAATCTCTGTACTGGAGTACAAGATAGAGCTGAGTGTGGGTTTCGGTGCTGAAGAACAAGATAGAGCTGTATATGAATCTCTGTCCTGGAGTACATAATAGAGCTGAGTGTGGGTTTCGGTACTGGGGTACAAGATAGAGCTGCATATGAATCTCTGTCCTGGAATACAAGATAGAGCTGTATATGAATCTCTGTCCTGGAGTACAAGATAGAGCTGAGTGTGGGTTTCGGTACTTGGGTACAAGATAGAGCTGTATATGAATCTCTGTTCTGGAGAACAAGATAGAGCTGAGTGTGGGTCTCAGTACTGGAGTACAGGATAGAGCTGTTTGTGAGTCTCTGTACTGGAGTACAAGATAGAGCTGTGTGTGAGTCTCTATCCTGGAGTACAAGATAGAGCTGTTTATGAATCACTGTACTGGAGTACAAGATAGAGCTGAGTGTGGGTTTCGGTACTGGAGTACAAGATAGAGCTGTATAAGAATCTCTGTCCTGGAGTACAAGATAGAGCTGAGTGTGGGTCTCAGTACTGGGGTACAAGATAGAGCTGTATATGAATCTCTGTACTGGAGTACAAGATAGAGCTGATGTGAGTCTCTGTACTGGAGTACAGGATAGAGCTGTTTGTGAGTCTCTGTACTGGAGTACAAGATAGAGCTGTGTGTGAGTCTCTATTCTGGAGTACAATATAGAGCTGTATATGAATCTCTGTACTGGAGTACAAGATAGAGCTGAGTGTTGGTCTCGGTACTAGAGTACAAGATAGAGCTGTATATGAATCTCTGTACTGGAGTACAAGATAGAGCTGAATGTGGGTTTCGGTGCTGAAGAACAAGATAGAGCTGTATATGAATCTCTGTCCTGGAGTACATAATAGAGCTGAGTGTGGGTTTCGGTACTGGGGTACAAGATAGAGCTGCATATGAATCTCTGTCCTGGAGTACAAGATAGAGCTGTATATGAATCTCTGTCCTGGAGTACAAGATAGAGCTGAGTGTGGGTTTCGGTACTGGGGTACAAGATAGAGCTGTATATGAATCTCTGTTCTGGAGAACAAGATAGGGCTGAGTGTGGGTCTCAGTACTGGAGTACAGGATAGAGCTGTTTGTGAGTCTCTGTACTGGAGTACAAGATAGAGCTGTGTGTGAGTCTCTATCCTGGAGTACAAGATAGAGCTGTATATGAATCACTGTACTGGAGTACAAGATAGAGCTGAGTGTGGGTTTCGGTACTGGAGTACAAGATAGAGCTGTATAAGAATCTCTGTCCTGGAGTACAAGATAGAGCTGAGTGTGGGTCTCGGTACTGGGGTACAAGATAGAGCTGTATATGAATCTCTGTACTGGAGTACAAGATAGAGCTGATGTGAGTCTCTGTACTGGAGTACAGGAAAGAGCTGTGTGTGAGTCTCTATTCTGGAGAAAAAGGTACAACCACGTGTGGGTCTGATACTGAAATATAAGGTGGAGCTGTGTTTGTGTCTCAGTAACTTTAGTACAGGATAGAGCAGTGTGTGAGTTTCTATGCTTGAACACACGATAGAGCTGTGTGTGAGTCTATTCTGGAGTACAAGATAGAGCTGTATATGAATCTCTGTACTGGAGTACAAGATAGAGCTGAGTGTTGGTCTCAGTAACTGTAGTACAAGATAGAGCTGGGTGAGTCTCTATTCTGGAGTACAAGATAGAGCTGTATATGAATCTCTGTACTGAAGTACAAGATAGAGCTGAGTATGGGTTTCGGTACTGGAGTACAATATAGAGCTGTATCTGAATCTCTACTGGAGTACAAGATAGAGCTGAGTGTGGGTCTCTGTACTGGAGTACAAGATAGAGCTGTGTGTGAGTCTCTGTACTGGAGTACAGGATAGAGCTGTTTGTGAGTCTCTGTACTGGAGTACAAGATAGAGCTGTGTGTGAATCTCTATTCTGGAGTACAATATAGAGCTGTATATGAATCTATGTACTGGAGTACAAGATAGAGCTGAGTGTTGGTCTCGGTACTAGAGTGCAAGATAGAGCTGTATATGAATCTCTGTACTGGAGTACAAGATAGAGCTGAGTGTGGGTTTCGCTACTGGGGTACAAGATAGAGCTGTATATGAATCTCTGTCCTGGAGTACAAGATAGAGCTGTATATGAATCTCTGTCCTGGAGTACAAGATAGAGCTGAGTGTGGGTTTCGGTACTGGGGTACAAGATAGAACTGTATATGAATCTCTGTTCTGGAGTACAAGATAGAGCTGAGTGTGGGTCTCGGTACTGGAGTACAGGATAGAGCTGTTTGTGAGTCTCTGTACTGGAGTACAAGATAGAGCTGTGTGTGAGTCTCTATCCTGGAGTACAAAATAGAGCTGTATATGAATCTCTGTACTGGAGTACAAGATAGAGCTGAGTGGGGGTTTCGGTACTGGAGTACAAGATAGAGCTGTATAAGAATCTCTGTCCTGGAGTACAAGATAGAGCTGAGTGTGGGTCTCGGTACTGGGGTACAAGATAGAGCTGTATATGAATCTCTGTACTAGAGTACAAAATAGAGCTGATGTGAGTCTCTGTACTGGAGTACAGGATAGAGCTGTGTGTGAGTCTCTATTCTGGAGTAAAAGGTACAACCATGTGTGGGTCTGATACTGAAATATAAGGTGGAGCTGTGTTTGTGTCTCAGTAACTTTAGTACAGGATAGAGCAGTGTGTGAGTTTCTATGCTGGAACACAGGATAGAGCTGTGTATGGGTCTCGGTACTGGAGTACAGGATAGAGCTGTGTTTGGGTCACAGTACTGGTGTACAAGATAGAGCTGTGCGTCAATGTCTGTGCTGGAGTTCAAGACAGAGCTGTCGTGAATCTCTGTACTGGAGTACAGGAGAGAGCTGTGTGTGGGTCTCAGTAACTGCACAACAAGACAGAGTTGTGTTGGTCTAGGTACTGGAGTACAAGATAGAAATGTGTGTGTGTGAATTTCTGTACTGGAGTACAAGATGGAGCTGTGTGATGGTCTCAGTAACTGTAGTACAAGATAGAGCTGTGTGTGAGTCTCTATTCTGGAGTACAAGATAGAGCTGTATATGAATCTCTGTACTGGAGTACAAGATAGAGCTGAGTATGGGTTTCGGTACTGGAGTACAAGATAGAGCTGTATCTGAATCTCTGTACTGGAGTACAAGATATAACTGAGTGTGGGTCTCTGTACTGGAGTACAATATATAGAGCTGTGTGTGAGTCTCTATTCTGGAGTACAAGATAGAGCTGTATATGAATCTCTGTACTGGAGTACAAGATAGAGCTGAGTATGGGTTTCGGTACTGGAGTACAAGATAGAGCTGTATCTGAATCTCTGTACTGGAGTACAAGATATAACTGAGTGTGGGTCTCTGTACTGGAGTACAATATATAGAGCTGTGTGTGAGTCTCTGTACTGGAGTACAGGATAGAGCTGTTTGTGAGTCTCTGTACTGGAGTACAAGATAGAGCTGTGTGTGAGTCTCTATTCTGGAGTACAAGACAGAGCTGTATACGAATCTCTGTACTGGAGTACAAGATAGAGCTAAGAAGTGTGGGTCTCGGTACTGGAGTACAAGATAGAGCTGTATATGAATCTCTGTACTTGAGTACACGATAGAGCTGAGTGTGGGTTTCGGTACTGAAGTACAAGATAGAGCTGTATATGAATCTCTGTCCTGGAGTACATAATAGAGCTGAGTGTGGGTTTCGGTATTGAGGTACTAGATAGAGCTGTATATGAATCTCTGTCCTGGAGTACAAGATAGAGCTGTATGTGAATCTCTGTCCTGGAGTACAAGATAGAGGTGAGTGCGGGTCTCTGTCCTGGAGTACAGGATAGAGCTGTATATGAATCTCTGTCCTGGAGTACAGGATAGAGCTGTATATGAATCTCTGTACTGGAGTACAAGATAGAGCTGTATATGAATCTCTGTACTGGAGTACTAGATAGAGCTATGTGCTGGTCTCAGTAACTGTAGTACAAGATAGAGTTGTGTGTGAATCTCTGTACTGGAGTACAAGATAGAGCTGAGTGTGAGTCTGTACTGAAGTACAGGATAGAGCTGTATATAAATCTCTGTACTGGAGTACATGATAGAGCTGTGTGTGAGTCTCTGTACTGGAGTACAGGATAAAGCTGTGTGTGAGTCTCTGTACTGGAGTACAGGATAGAGCTGTTTGTGAGTCTCTGTACTGGAGTACATGATAGAGCTGTGTGTGAGTCTCTGTACTGGAGTACAGGATAAAGCTGTGTGTGAGTCTCTGTACTGGAGTACAGGATAGAGCTGTTTGTGAGTCTCTGTAGTGGAGTACAAGATAGAGCTGTGTGTGAGTCTCTATTCTGGAGTACAAGATAGAGCTGTATATGAATCTCTGTACTGGAGTCCAAGATAGAGCTGAGTTTGGGTTTCGGTACTGGAGTACAACATAGAGCTGTATATGAATCTCTGTCCTGGAGTACAAGATAGAGCTGAGTGTGGGTTTCTGTACTGGAGTACAGGATAGAGCTGTATATGAATCTCTGTACTGGAGTCCAAGATAGAGCTGAGTTTGGGTTTCGGTACTGGAGTACAAGATAGAGCTGTATATGAATCTCTGTACTGGAGTACAAGATAGAGCTGAGTGTGGGTTTCTGTACTGGAGTACAAGATAGAGCTGTATATGAATCTCTGTACTGGAGTACAAGATAGAGCTGTTTGTGAGTCCCTGTACTGGAGTACAGGATAGAGCTGTATATGAATCTCTGTACTGGAGTACAAGATAGAGCTGAGTGTGGGTTTCTGTACTGGAGTACAAGATAGAGCTGTATATGAATCTCTGTACTGGAGTACAAGATAGAGCTGGTTGTGAGTCCCTGTACTGGAGTACAGGATAGAGCTGTGTGTGACTCTGTCTTCTGGAGTACAAGGTACAACCAAGTGCCGGTCTGATACTGAAATGCAAGTTGGAGCTGTGTTTGTGTTTCAGTACCTTTAGTACAGGATAGAGCTGTGTGTGAGTTTCTATGCTGGAGCACAGGATAGAGCTGTGTGTGAATCTCAGTGCTGGAGTTCAAGACAGAGCTGTGCGTGAATCACTGAACTGGAGTACAGGATAGAGCTGTGTGTGGGTCTCAGTAACTGCACAACAAGACAGAGTTGTGTGGGTCTTGGTACTGGATAGATAGAGCTGTGTGATGGTCTCAGGAACTGTAGTACAAGATAGAGATGTGTATGAGTCTCTATTCTGGAGTACAAGATAGAGCTGTATATGAATCTCTGTACTGGAGTACAAGATAGAGCTGAGTGTGGGTTTTGGTACTGGAGTACAAGATAGAGCTGTATATGAATCTCTGTCCTGGAGTACAAGATAGAGCTGTTTGTGAGTCTCTGTACTGGAGTACAAGATAGAGCTGTGTGTGAGTCTCTATTCTGGAGTACAAGATAGAGCTGTATATGAATCTCTGTACTGGAGTACAAGATAGAGCTGTTTGTGAGTTTCTATTTTGGAGTACAAGATAGAGCTGTTTGTGAGTCTCTGTACTGGAGTACAGGATAGAGCTGTGTGTGAGTCTCTATTCTGGAGTACAAGGTACAACCACGTGTGGGTCTGATACTGAAATGTAAGGTAGAGCTGTGTTTGTGTCTCAGTAACTGTAGTACAGGATAGAGCTTTGTGTGAGTTTCTATGCTGGAGCACAGGATAGAGCTGTGTGTGGGTCTCGGTACTGGAGTACAGGATAGAGCTGTGTTTGGGTCTCGGTACTGGAGTACAGGATAGAGCTGTGCGTCAATCTCTGTGCTGGAGTTCAAGACAGAGCTGTCGTGAATCTCTGTACTGGAGTACAGGAGAGAGCTGTGTGTGGGTCTCTATTCTGGAGTACAAGATAGAGCTGTATATGAATCTCTGTACTGGAGTACAAGATAGAGCTGTGTGTGAGTCTCTATTCTGGACTACAAGATAGAGCTGTTTGTGAGTCTCTGTACTGGAGTACAGGAGAGAGCTGTGTGTGGGTCTCTATTCTGGAGTACAAGATAGAGCTGTTTGTGAGTCTCTGTACTGGAGTACAAGATAGAGCTGTGTGTGAGTCTCTATTCTGGAGTACAAGATAGAGCTGTATATGAATCTCTGTACTGGAGTACAAGATAGAGCTGTTTGTGAGTTTCTATTTTGGAGTACAAGATAGAGCTGTTTGTGTGTCTCTGTACTGGAGTACAGGATAGAGCTGTGTGTGAGTCTCTATTCTGGAGTACAAGGTACAACCACGTGTGGGTCTGATACTGAAATGTAAGGTAGAGCTGTGTTTGTGTCTCAGTAACTGTAGTACAGGATAGAGCTTTGTGTGAGTTTCTATGCTGGAGCACAGGATAGAGCTGTGTGTGGGTCTCGGTACTGGAGTACAGGATAGAGCTGTATGTGAATCTCTGTCCTGGAGTACAAGAAAGAGCTGAGTGTGGGTCTCGGTACTGGAGTACAAGATAGAGCTGCATATGAATCTCTGTACTGGAGTACAAGATAGAGCTGAGTGTGGGTTTCGGTACTGGAGTACATTATAGAGCTGTATGTGAATCTCTGTCCTGGAGTACAAGAAAGAGCTGAGTGTGGGTCTCGGTACTGGAGTACAAGATAGAGCTGCATATGAATCTCTGTACTGGAGTACAAGATAGAGCTGAGTGTGGGTCTCGGTACTGGAGTACAAGATAGAGCTGTATATGAATCTCTGTCCTGAAGTACAAGATAGAGCTGAGTGTGGGTCTCGGTACTGGAGTACAAGATAGAGCTGTACATGAATCTCTGTACTGGAGTACAAGATAGAGCTGTGTGTGAGTCTCTGTACTGAAGTACAGGATAGAGCTGTTTGTGAGTCTCTGTACTGGAGTACAAGATAGAGCTGTGTGTGAGTCTCTATCCTGGAGTACAAGATAGAGCTGTATATGAATCTCTGTACTGGAGTACAAGATAGAGCCGGGTATGGGTTTCGGTACTGGAGTACAAGATAGAGCTGTATATGAATCTCTGTCCTGGAGTACAAGATAGAGCTGAGTGTGGGTCTCGGTACTGGGGTACAAGATAGAGCTGTATATGAATCTCTGTACTGGAGTACAAGATAGAGCCGTTTGTGAGTCTCTGTACTGGAGTACAGGATAGAGCTGGGTGTGAGTCTCTATTCTGGAGTAAAAGGTACAACCATGTGTGGGTCTGATACTGAAATATAAGGTGGAGCTGTGTTTGTGTCTCAGTAACTTTAGTACAGGATAGAGCAGTGTGTGAGTTTCTATGCTGGAACACAGGATAGAACTGTGTGTGGGTCTCGGTACTGGAGTACAGGATAGAGCTGTGTTTGGGTCATGGTACTGGAGTACATGATTGAGCTGTGCGTCAATGTCTGTGCTGGAGTTCAAGACAGAGCTGTCGTGAATCTCTGTACTGGAGTACAGGAGAGAGCTGTGTGTGGGTCTCAGTAACTGCACAAGACAGAGTTGAGTTGGTCTTGGTACTGGAGTACAAGATAGAAATGTGTGTCTGTGAATTTCTGTACTGGAGTACAAGATGGAGCTGTGTGATGTCTCAGTAACTGTAGTACAAGATAGAGCTGAGTGTGGGTCTCTGTACTGGAGTACAAGATAGAGCTGTGTGTGAGTCTCTGTACTGGAGTACAAGATAGAGCTGTTTGTGAGTCTCTGTACTGGAGTACAGGAGAGAGCTGTGTGTGGGTCTCTATTCTGGAGTACAAGATAGAGCTGTTTGTGTGTCTCTGTACTGGAGTACAAGATAGAGCTGTGTGTGAGTCTCTATTCTGGAGTACAAGATAGAGCTGTATATGAATCTCTGTACTGGAGTACAAGATAGAGCTGTTTGTGAATTTCTATTCTGGAGTACAAGATAGAGCTGTTTGTGTGTCTCTGTACTGGAGTACAGGATAGAGCTGTGTGTGAGTCTCTATTCTGGAGTACAAGGTACAACCACGTGTGGGTCTGATACTGAAATGTAAGGTAGAGCTGTGTTTGTGTCTCAGTAATTGTAGTACAGGATAGAGCTGTGTGTGAGTTTATATGCTGGAGCACAGGATAGAGCTGTGTGTGGGTCTCGGTACTGGAGTACAAGATAGAGTTGTGTTTGGTTCTCAGTACTGAGTACAGGATAGAGCTGTGTGTGGGTCTCGGTACTGGAGTACAGGATAGAGCTGTGTTTGGTTCTTGGTACTGAGTACAGGATAGAGCTGTGTGTGAGTTTCTATGCTGGAGCACAGGATAGAGCTGTGTGTGAGTCTCTATTCTGGAGTACAAGGTACAACCACGTGTGGGTCTGATACTGAAATGTAAGGTAGAGCTGTGTTTGTGTCTCAGTAATTGTAGTACAGGATAGAGCTGTGTGTGAGTTTATATGCTGGAGCACAGGATAGAGCTGTGTGTGGGTCTCGGTACTGGAGTACAGGATAGAGCTGTGTTTGGTTCTCGGTACTGAGTACAGGATAGAGCTGTGTTTGGGTCTCAGTACTGGAGTACAGGATAGAGCTGTGTTTGGGTCTCGGTACTGAGTACAGGATAGAGCTGTGTGCGGGTCTCGGTACTGAGTACAGGATAGAGCTGTGTGTGGGTCTCGGTACTGGAGTACAGGATAGAGCTGTGTTTGGGTCCAGCTGCGTGTGGGTCTAGTACTGAAATGCTGGAGCTGTGTTTGTGTCTCAGTACGGAACTACAAGCGAGTGCTGTGGCTCAGGGTTGGCGTACACTCACAGCATTACTAGTGGGTGTAAGTTTGAGAATAGCAGGGTGTCCCATTCCGGGACAGAAGTGCACTTGAAGAGATGTACTTGGTTTGTGTGTGTAGGAATAAGAGGGGGGTTGTAGGGTCAGTGCTGGGGCGCACTGGCAGAGCTGTGCACGTGACTCAGTTCTGCACAACATGTGTGTCTCTGGGTGCCTCAGTAGGCCAGAGTCTGAATCCACCCACAACGATGTGGGTTTGGGAAACTGTGTCCAGCCCACTGAGTGTAGGGACAGCTGAGCATTGTTTCATCCGCAGGAGGACGACAAGTCGTCACAGGTGGGTGTTGCGTCATTGTGATGTTGTATAGGCGGCGGGAGGTGGGGCACAATTTGTTTGCACCTGCAAACTCAGGGTGTCTGGTGGCTCAGTGGAGCAACCATCCGCTCCAGGGCTCTGTCTTTGACCTCCATGATGCTGGACCAGCATATCTGAACCACCGCCTCTCTTTCCATGCACCGAGCAGACAGCTACGCGCCACCCAACTTGCCCTGGCCACCGTCCCACTTATCCACAAGACCAGAACCAGAGGAAGATCCTTCTCCAACTTCGCCGCCAAGAACTAGAACACCCTGCCCCTGCCCCTCCACCTCGGGCAATCACCCTGGCTGACCCAATTCAGGAAGGATCTCAAGACCTGGCTCTTCTACTGAACCCCCAAGCCCAGATAAATCAGCAGCCTCCACTCCCCCCCCCTCAGTGCCTTGAGACCCTTACAGGTGAGTAGCAGCGCTTTACAAATCCCTGATTGATTGACCAGGCATCAGGTGGCTGCGTGCCCCCTTCACAAGTTGGGGTAGCAATGTTGAGCACCGTGCACATGCGGCTGGAGCTCCTGTTACTACTGCAATAGATTGTTGGTGGTGGGAGGCTGGTGCGATGCACCAGGACACAACCAGAAGCAAACACAATGTGCGCTGAGATCACAGCAGCTCCTTGTGCTAACATTGCCACGGATACTCTCGCCCCACTGGGTCTAAAATGACCCCAAAATGTGACACATCTGGTCTGTGTTGGATGTACGTGACATTGAGATGTTGTCTGTGGTGAGATCTGCTGGATGCTGGTGGCTCCTACAGAGTTTGCCTGGGATTCTCCGAGCGTGTGTGAAAAGCCACATGTTGGGGTGCCAGTGCTAAATTTGAGCCGGTGGTTTCTGGTTCTCGGCACCAGCACTTAATTGTCAAAACCGGCACTTATGACAGTCTGCCACATGGTGATGCTGTTTGTCTAAATTAGAGATGAACACAGCAATAGTTGTTTATTAATTCAATATACATTAAAATTGACTACTACTGTTCCGCTACTTACAAATCCGTCATGCCCTGGCCTCAGTTGTGACCAGTGGAGAGGCTATACCTGAGTCATCCCCATTAGAGGACCGCCTCTTAACAGATCCCCTGATGCATAAAGCCATCTCACTTACGTACCGTAAGCTGATGAACAACAAACCTGACCCGCTGGTGCGCCTCCGGCAGTTATGGGAGTCGGACCTTGGGTACCTAGAGGATGATGATTGGCAAGAAGCCCTCGCCTCCCCCAAAGAGGTCGCAATTCCAATGCGACTACGATTGATCCAACTTAAGACCCTACACAGAGTTTATTTAGCAGCACACACACTGGTCAAAATGGGGCGCCGCTTGGATCCGGGATGTCTTAGAGGGTGCACGGCGGAGGGCACATTCTTCCATAAGATCTGGGAGTGTCCAGCCCTTCAGCCATATTGGGGGAGGATTGTCACTACACTTACCGAGGTGTGCGGGAAGAAAGTTATTCAATCCTCTAAACTATGTTTGCTAAATGTTTGGGAAGCCACTGATTTGACACACACTGAGCGCACATGGGCGTCACTGGGGTTTGCCCTTGCCAAGAGGAATATTGCTCAAATGTGGGGGACCGGGGAGTTACCGACATACCGAAAATGGGCCAATGATATGGATACTGCGATGATTGCAGAAAAGGATGTTTTCAAACATAGGGGCTGCCCCAAAAAGTGGGACCACAAATGGAGTAAATGGAATGTCTTCCGTGGCGAATTATGTGTGTCTCCAACTGTCGAATTGCACAGGACTAATGTGGACTCTGATCCCATTCCCCCCGAGTAATACACGTTACAGTAATCCATGTGTCTTATTGTATATACTCCCTTTGACAATGTATGTTGATAACTATGTGGCCTTACAGCCTTCCACTGTATTATCGCAACGTTTAATAAAATAAAAAGATGTTTAAAAAAAAAAAAAAAAATAGAATGGTTGGACTGACGTTTTGGTGGACAGGTAGTCTGCCATGTTTGTGATAGTGTACCGTGTCTGTTAAAATCTAGATTTTTTTTAAATATGTCAGACTACAATTTCACTTTGAACCAATTTGTCAAATTCCATCCACAGCCGAAAGGTTTGAGGTGTTGTATAAAGTTGCAAGATAAATAAATGGATGGACATTGGAAAAAAATAATAATGATTGACTACTACTTGTCGCCCAAGCCATTCTTGTAGCTTTGGGGGCCTCAAATAGTCTGAATTATTACTATTAGGGTGTGATGTTTAGTAGTTGTGTTGGTTCTGTCATTGGCAGTGCTGGCAGGGGCCATAGGTGAAGTGACCTGACGAGGTCCCTCCAACTCAATGTTTTACAAATTAAGCACTGTGGGGGTACCCAGCATCTGCTTACTGTGGTTGAGGGTTAGTGGGGGTGCTTAAGGTCAAGAGTTGGCTCACATCCGGAGTATTTTGAGTGAGCTGGGTCATGGGATAATGTTCAGATATCTGCTTCTCATCCTTCCTCACATTTCTTTCACATCTGACAAAAAAAAGAGTACACGTGGTGAGACTGAGTTCTTTCCAAGAAATCTGAGCACGTGCTGCCTCTCCCCCACACCAGAAACTTATTTGTGGTGTGTCTCCCGGAAACATCTCTCTCTCTGACTGCCAAGTGATTCCTCTAGGGCAATCGTGACCCTTCCTACCAGTGACGTTAATGGGATGTGCTGGGAGAGTCTGGGGTGTGGAACGGTGGGCATGGATTGTGGGCATGGGTTCCCTGCGTGGAACTTTGTGCGGGGTTCTGTGTCATGTGCTGCCGTGCTGTGTCTGGCGCTTCCTTCCAGTGGCGACGAGGATGGGATACGAACCCACGCGTGCAAAGCACAATGGATTACCCCGTGTCTGGAGCTTCCTTTAAGACATAACGAGCGTCACCCAGGGGCACTGGAACAATGTTCCGAGAGGGGTGCTGGCATCAATGTTACTTCACTAAAGTCACAGGGATAGTGAAAAACTCCAAGCGTCACACAAAGACCAAGTGTAGCAAGTGATCCACGCCCACTCAGCAGGAGGGTGATAAGGGTGTGATATGTAGCTGGTGGGGCATTTTGGAGCACACTGGTGCAAATATATTACTACAGCATGGCGTTGTACGGTGTCATTTACAGACAACACACTTTACATTGAAATGGCCACCAAATATACCATACATAGTTTAACTGATAACACGATACAGCTCACAAAAGATAATGTGTGGAGATTGGCTGTCAGTGACTATCTATCAATTGTGCATCACCCAGTAATGTGTCTTCATTTGTTTTGATTCTATTAAAATCTTTGTTTCCATCACTCTTCAGAATGACAAAAGAAAGGGCTTTATTTGTGCTTTCCTACCTGCTGATATATTATGAAATATTTGTACAGTTCAAGTTTTGTTGTGTTAGAAAGCTTTTTCACATCTTTCAGCCTTTCCTTTTACACTTAGCCAAACTGTTGTTATATAGTTTACATTGCAAAACCTTCTCACTTTACTGTCAGTGAAAGAGAGGTAAGCACTAATCCCCATGTTAAAAGAATAAGCAGCAATTTGCTAAAAGAAAGAGCCTGACATTTGACCTCTATGACAAGATAAAATGTAAAGTCGTCTTTACTGCTTCTTCCACTTCTGAACTCTAGCATGGTTATATTGGGGGGCTGCAGCACCCCACACCCATACTTCCAGCGCCGTTATCCAACTCAAAGGTGCTTGCTTCATGGCCCTCAGAAGGATGAGAGGACGAGTCTTCCCTGCTGGGACCTGCCCCTGTGACCCCCAGGCTGCGCACAGATGTGTGCAGCAAGGGCTTCGCCCATGTATGAGTATCTCTATTTTTACACAGCACGACCCGAGGTGCACTCAAGGGTATATAAGGTTGTGACAAAACCCACTGAGCTGTCACCAGCTCCATGACCTGTGCTTGGCTGCACTTTTGCCGCCCTCCCCGATCAGTTTTTGAAAAATCTTCCAATACCAGGGCACCCACCCCCTGTCCTCCATTTTCTTACATCCATGACATTCTACCTCCAGCCCCCCAAACACCCCAAATATGTGCTCCCCATTCCCAGAACACTGGGTGGTTGGTTTGAGATGAAAAGTGGCCCTTGAACGACACCAGTTCTTGATCGGTTCTGGGTCCCCGCAATGAGTTCCTTGTAAGGGGAGTGAGGGGGTGACGGGACACAACAGAGGGGCACAACGACTTCCTCTGCACCGTTGTAATTATAATTGCATTTATTTAGCGTTTACTACCCCTGACGAGGCGCTGAAGCGCTATCCACTGGACAGCACGCTGATCCGGAACCAACGGTTAGTGGTGAGTTCAATGTTATTGGTTAGAGGTGATTAATAATAAAAATTTAAAAAAATGACAAACATTGACTTTAACTAAAAGTACTTAGCAGCAAAGTGCAACCAGTGTGGCATTTAAAGATGAAACAAGGCAGACATCACCACAAAGTACGGCTTGCAATTTTCACGAGTTTTTTTTTAGTAGTTCGGTTCAAAAGCTTAAAACACACTTAAAATAGTAACGTCTGCTTTGGCTGTTGTGTTGAATGGTGCAATGCAGCAGTGTCACATCTGCAAAGGCAGCGTGCCCAGAGAGTCGGCAATTACAAATGTACATTTCCACAGTGTAGAGAAATGACAGAAATGCTCTAAAACACTCCAAAGGCCTGAAACCCAGTCACAACTTTGAGAATTTGGTAAAAAGGGGAGTGGCAACGCCCAAGGTCATGGGTTGTAAGGGTTTGAAAACAATGTATTACTAAATGTTTTGACCTATAACTGAAGTGTGTGACTGCGGATGTTAAGAAAATGTTCACGTGCAAACACCCCTTTTAGGAAAAGTGAAAAACCAACCCTCCCTACCTCGAAGCACATTGGTAGGGGCCGAGCCCTCCACTTCCTGGGGTTTGTTTGTCATCCTCTCGCTTCATCTTCGGGTTCGGCATCACCTGGATGAAGGCTGGTACCCCCCAGACGGCTCCCAACCTCAGCGCTATCCCATAAAGGACCCCAAAAATTCCAGACAGAAGAGAGCGATTGGGCCACTGCGGAGGAAAGCTGTGAGGGCTTCGGCGACACTCACCTGCGCACCTGAGGTCTACAACCTGTCCAGGGGTGACGTCAGGACTCGTGGTCTCATCCATGAGTGACGTCAGGATCTGTGCTCTCACCAGACCAGTCACAAGGTGGGGGCAGAGGGGCCATTATTCCCCAGACCCCGTGTTTTTAGGGCTCCGCGCTCATGCGTAAATAGTTGGAGATTTCAAAGAGAACCAGCCGTATTTAGAAGCTAACACTGCCACTACCACTAGATGGCACCAGATACTCATCAATCAGCCTTTGTATAGCGCAGCACTGTCACCCCTTTGGGTATCTGGGCACTCTGGATGCCACCTCAGAATGAAGGTCAGAGCAGAAAGAGGCAGAATAAAGGTTAGAAACTGACAGCAAGAGGCAGAATAAACGTCAGAAACGAGAAGAAGGAGGCAAAGTAAAGGTCAGAAACGAGCAGAAGGAGGCAGAGTAAAGGTCAGAAACGAGCAGAAAGAGGCAGAATAATGGTCAAAAACGAACAGAAAGAGGCAGAATAAAGGTCAGAAACGAGAAGAAGGAGGCAGAATAAAGGTCAGAAACGAGCAGAAGGAGGCAGAATAAAGGTCAGAAACGAGCAGAAGGAGGCAGAATAAAGGTCAAAAACGAACAGAAAGAGGCAGAATAGAGGTCAGAAACGAGCAGAAGGAGGCAGAATAAAGGTCAAAAATGAACAGAAAGATGCAGAATAAAGGTCAGAAACGAGAAGAAGGAGGCAGAATAAAGGTCAGAAACGAGCAGAAGGAGGCAGAATAAAGGTCAGAAACGAGCAGAAAGAGGCAGAATAAAGGTCAAAAACGAACAGAAAGAGGCAGAATAGAGGTCAGAAACGAGCAGAAGGAGGCAGAAAAAAGGTCAGAAATACGCAGAAAGAGGAAAAATAGAGGGCAGGAACGAGCAGAGAAGAGGCAGAAAAATTAACAGAAAATGAGCAGAGGAGGCACAAACCAAAGGCAGCAGAGGGTAGCGGACTGAGGGCATCCTGGACAGGAGGACCGTCGCAGGGGGAGCTCGCCCGAGATACTCTATCCGCTATGCCGTCTCTTTGATAGCACATTTTTTAAACTTAAAAACTTGTGCTTGGAAGGCATCACCGAAGCTGTTGACTCAGGCCTGACAAAAACTCATGACATGCCTGATCCTCATCCATGGGGTCTGACAGGCTCTTCCTACGTCTGAGGTGTTCTCCGGGCCACGGGTGCTTCTATGAGTAACTGCATTTCCTCCTGCCTGATCGAGAGGCAGTCCATTCATCTGGAGTCTTGGGACTGCTCCCTTCCCTCTGTTCCCTGCACTTTCTGTATTTTGCCCTCCCCTACCCTCATGCATACGGCATGCATTCCCAGGTCTTGAGTGGATTCTGAAAAAGCTCTTCTTTGCATCTGGAAGCCTCTCCATTTGGGCACTTCTTGCACCCCCATGTGATGTCACCACGTGAAAGCCCGTAGAGTGCGCTTCTGTTGCATCCGCTGAAACAAGCCCCTGCCCTGGTAACACTCTTGAGGTCACCAGCCCCGGAAGAGGAACAAAAGGTGCAAATAAGTCATAGCTCTGGGAGCATTTACCACCTCTTCAATCCAGAGAGTATAAAGCAAGACACTGAAAGCAAATCCTGCAACAAGCATCTAATTAGCAAAGCCAAGAACCTCAAACTGCATTTATGAACGTAACCTCCGACCCGGCACTCAGGTCACAGTCCGGTGACGTCAGCGTTGAACATGGCCACCATCAAGCTAGTCAGGCCAGTGGTGCTGGAACAATTTTCAGAATGGGGTGCAGCCATTAATGTTGCATCACTAAACTCCTAGCTATTGTGAAAAATCCAAGCGTCCAAAACACTAAAACACGTGTATCAGGAGAGTGGTAAGGTTGTGGTATGTAGCCGGTGGTGCATTTTGGAGCAGTGTTGTGGTTGCACACTGTCATTTACAGAGAGCACATTTTCCATTGAAATGGCCACTAAATTTGCATAGACATGTAGATTTACTAATGTAATGCCATATTACTCAGCACTCCAACTCAAATCCCAGATGCAATATTACTTCACAAATAATGTAGATTAATTGTCCATTTCTCAATGAGACAACAGAAGAGTCCTATATGAGTTTGTATTCAAGTCTTTATTATTATTCTTTCATTAAAATTGTTTTGATTGTAGCTCGAGTCAATGCATTTCATCCCCGTTAGGACTTCTTCAGGGCTACACGAATATAAATGCAAATTATTTACAATGTATTAATCTTTAAAAACACTATATACAATTTAAAACTAAACTCCTAGCAGCAACTCTGGCACTTCACGTCAAATTCCAATCAACACATCACAGCACCGCGTGGAATGCAGTTTTTTAACCCCTTCCGTGCTCATAACGAGCTCAGCTCGTCATGCTGCGCGGTTGCGCTGTGCGCATGACGAGCTGAGCTCGTCACGACCACACCCGCGATCGGAATGTCCCGCATTCGAGCGGAATTCCGATCGCGGTCAAGGGGTTAAGAAACAGAGACAATTACGTGCATTTGAAGATTTAACCATACTCATATGAAAAGTTATGAGACTGTATATGGAAATTATCAATATCATATCCACCTTCACAATTAACCAATAAACTGACCCATCACCAAAACAACCCAAATGATATCCTTTCTCAGATCAATTACTTATTCATTTCATAATATTCACATTACATAGACGCATCTTACTCTTTAAAATTTAAAACACCAGTATCAATGAAAAGCAAACACACCACTGTCTTTATATTAAATATCAACAAAAGTTCACATTGATCTAAACCTGAGGGAAAAGCTTAATATCGAGATTATCGCAACCACAACACGCTGCCTGCAACTTAATACATCACATTTTGAATTCCACAGTATGGAGCCAAGAGCGCTCATGCACAATATAATTTTCCCGTGAGCCTTGTGGTCTCATGCTACATTATACACAGACAAATATACGCAACAATGCTCTTACACCAATGCAGTTTGTGTCCAGATGGCGTCTATGTAGCATGCGGGTAGTGTATAAAGCGAGCGCCATGACGGTACGTGCTTATATACACACTACCATCAAGAAGTCACACTGGTGTCGCAGGATGAGAAAACTTGAAATAGAAATGGGACTTCAACCCCATTTTTACACTATTCTTGGCGTATAACACAGATGGCATACTTGTCCCATATTATGCATTAGATAACTATAGCTAATCATTAACCACTGGTGTCATGCAAGCTCCTATTTTCATTTATTAACTGCTCCACATTATATGTTGGATCATTTTAGCCAACCAATAACGTGAGCATAGTATATAAAAATAGCGTATATAAAACATGCGCATAACATATAAACCAAGCACCATGTTAATACCTATTTATGATTATAATCAGCAAAAGTCAACAAAATCACTAAAGGACAGGAATAGAAATAGAAATAGGCCTCGAACAAGACCTTCACATGTTCATTGCGCATTTCTGGGGTGTCACATCTAGTGTGTGCCAAAAAAATAAATAAGTTATACCACACGACTGCACATGGTATGTGTGTGGTGCACAGGCATCATATTAATTCCCGCAAAAATATATTGTTTATCCCATATTATGTATGTTATCCCTATTGTGAGCCACCAATGATCACATGGCAAGAAGCACGGATGCCATGTTGGTACTCATTTGTCTACAGTACACCATGAACAAAAAACACAATATCACACAAGGACAGAAAAATAGAGGTGAAAAAAGGGAATTGAGAAACAGCTTCAAACTATTCATGGCGTATGATGTAAATGCCATATTTCCCCATAATATGTGTTTAATATCTATAACATTTCACTAAAATACTAAAAGAAGCAAACTTGAAAATAAAAATTAAAAATAGGACTATACCTGTATTCACCATAAACCCATGTCTTGATGTCAAAGGTAGACAGTATATAAATAAACACTCATGCACTGTCATCCTAAAATGCATATCCCAATTGAGAAGAGGTTTGTCAGAAAACTATTAACACTGAGCAGGCTTGTTGTTTGAACCAATCCTGAAAAGGTCTAATACAAGCTTCGTTATACACAAATATGACAATGATAACATGAACCCCAAAAAAGTACAAATGATTACAATGATAATCCGGAATCATATGCCTGACAAAGTGCAATCACTTCCCAAACAAATATGTCATTCTTTGTTGATATTAAAGCCCATTCCCATGGTTCTAAGTATGCAAATCCATTTCACCTCCGTCAGTCTCAGCAGAGTTTCCCTATTCCCAACTCTCTCGTTGTATTCAATCTGCTTTAAGGCGTGAAACAAAATCATAGGGCCGTCTCAATGATTGATAATAATATGTGTAGCCACCGGATATGCCTCATTATGGTTTCAAATGGCCCTTATCTGTTCTTGAATTTGCCATCTAAGTGGACGTATACTGCTCCAAATTTATATCTTATTACAGGTACATCCTAAGACATATATGGTATAAGTGGTATTGCAATTTATGAAACTGTTAATAGTGTAACTTTTATTGGTGTTACAGCAAAACGTTTTTGTCGTATTACGACATAAGTTAAACACATTGCAGTTACCACACACTTAAAAGCCATTAGGTATCATGGGAAGCCAGTTACTGTCAATATTGTCTTGGATGGCACTTTTTACATAGCACGGACAGAGAAAATTTCTCAGTGTCATCCCACTTCGATAAACCACCTGCAGTTTAGATGATACGACTCCATCCAGCATGGTAACACGTTTTTAGAATTTGCGGATGTTTTCTAAGCGCATTATTTATTTATACGTTTTATATATAGCGCTAGCTAGACCTGTGGGTATCAGAGTGCTTTACATACACGAAAATACACATTATAAATGTGTCCACTGTAAATACTGTATTGCGTTACAAAAAGTAATGCTTCTGTTTTTAAAATTATTCCTACCGTGAGCATGTGACAAAGTTTGTTTATGCTCCAATTCAAGGGATTTGTTTTCTGCATGATCTAAGCTTTTAATATCATACCCTTGATCTTGAAACCCTTGCTTTATTTATGTTAACCTCTTCTTAAAATGTATTTCCTGGATACAATTCAGACTGGCTCTCACCATTTCCCCACAAGGGATAGATTTAATTACAGTCTGTGGTTGTGATCTAGAAGCATGTAACACCCTATTGCAGGTGGTTTCCTTTTTTAAAATATCACTCTGGATGGAATTTTGATATATTAATAATAGGAGGGCAAGACATTCTATCTTATCCCTATTATATTTCAATGTTAATTGTACATTTAACCTGTTTGTATTTAGATATGCATGAAAAGCTTGCAAGTCCTCCTCCGTTGCATTCCATATTATGAGGATATAATCTATGTAACTTCCATAGAAGATAATATTGTCCACCCAGTGATGTGCACTGAGGCCCCAGGCATGCTCCCTCTCATACAAGCCCATGAAAAGGTTTGCATAAGAAGGAGCAAACATAGAGCCCATCACTGTACCCTGTTTCTGAAAATACCAGATGCAATCATGTAAAAAACATTGCAAGTAAAAATTATTTGAGCCATTTCTAATAGCATCTGTGTGTGCTCAAAATGACTGGCACTCCACTTATAGAGAAAATATCTCAATGCCTCTAAGCCAGATTCTAACTTCATACAAGTATATAAACTTGTTACATCCATAGTCGCAAACATAATATTATCATCCTCCCATCTAAAATCTCCTAATTTGCCCAGGACATCCTTTTTATCATGTAAATAGGAGGGAAGGTTAGCAACAATGGGTTACAAGAAGTCATCCACATACTGTGCCAAATGTTCGTTGCGTGAGCTATTCCTAGAGATGATTGGACTTCCTGGTGGAAAAACACCAGGTTTGTGTATCTTGGGCAACACAGAAATGCATGGAAATCTAGAGCAGTGAATCTTAAGATAACTATATCTCTGTTCAGATATTAAACAAGACTCTCTCCAGTCAGTCAGTCTAGCATTATATATCTCTCAATAGCTGGTATAGGGTTTTCATTCAATTTATCATAACAGGAGATGTCATTCAACTGTCTACTGATCTCACTCATATAAACAGTTCAGTCATTACAACGATATTTCCACCCTTGTCAGCCTCTCATATGGCAATGTTAGGACAGAAGACATTGATTCATGCTTGCTTAATATATTCTTTAATTTTAATTCCCTGATAAACTTGAACACGTCAACATGAATATCAGCAAAGATAGATGGTTGAAAAGGACGCAAATTCAATCCTAAGCAAAGGATTTAGTGTTTGTCCTACACAACTGTGAGAATTTAGGTTACTGGTTGACTGGGGTGTGAGCCCAGGCCAAGCAGCAACCACAATCCTTGTCAGGGTCAGGCACAAGCAAACATCAAATTAACCTGTGTTCAACCCCATAGCAGCTTGGTACTGTACAGTCAGGATTAACTTAGAGGCAATGTGTAAAGTATTTGTGTAACACTTCAAACATTAAAAAAGTGAAAACAACACAAAAGACCCCACACCAGTTTAGAAAAACAGAGCAAAATTGTATGTAAAAAACATGACCAAAACAACAAAAATCCAATCAGTAGAACTGGAGTTGATCTTGCCAGACCAGGACAAAGTCACAAGTTTAGGCCAATCGCGATGGAGCACGGGCCAGCTACAGGGGCGCACTTGGGCCTCTTGAATAAAGTACCTTAAATCCTGGTTTGAGGAGTGCTGTGTGACTCCGTGTTCAAAATGTGTTGCACAGCCGAAGCAATACATCGGTTCTGAGATGTGGCAAGGCTGCGATGCGAGACCATGGGTCATCGTTGAGAATCCGGCAGACGGGGCATGTAATGCAAAGTCCAACTTCGAGGATGTGGCACGTAGTCGGGGCAATACGTCTGTACCGAAGAGTTAGAAGGCTGAGATGCAGAGTCTTGCGTCATTGTCGAGGCTGCCGTTGACGAGAGATGTGAGGGCCTGCGTTGAGGATGCGTCACCCAGTTGAGGCGATGCAACTGTGCCAAACAGCTGTGATGCGATGGGTGTCTTTTTGACAGGTCCAATACACGCAGAAGCGGCGATTCGTCAGTTCCACACGGGTTTGTGCCGGTCAGCTGTGGAGATGCATCGGTTCGGCTGGATCCGCAAAAGCTGGCAGAGCACCTTAAGCCTACTTCCAAGGGCCCAGGACTGGGGTGGCAACACTTGGCAGGGTAGACTTACGATGGCAGATACTCATGTCCTGGTGCAGATACGTGGTTGTTGGAATCTTGTTTTGTCCCTGATGCTCCAGATCAGGAGGCCAGACAACTAGCCCTTTGAGTTACTCTGCGTTCTGGGTCAATAAATACAGGTCCAGTTCTTTTCACCCAGACAAGAGGGCAGCAGGCAGCAGGTTAGCACAGCAGGGCAGCAGTTCCTTCAAAGCAGCAGTCCAGCAGAGCGGCAGTCCTTGTAGCAGCACAGCAGTCCTTCTGCCTGGCAGAGTATCCACATTTCCAGAAGTGCACTCAAGGGTTGGTGTCTGAGGTCCAGGATTTATACCCAGTTGTGCCTTTGCAGTGGGGGAGAAGCTTCTAGAGGTTTCTCTTTGAAGTCCCCAAGCATCCCGCCTTCCCTGTCCTGGCTCCAGACTGACCACAGGGGGGTATGCAGCTCTTTGTGTGAAGGCAGGACACAGCCTATTCAGGTGTAAGTGGGGCTGTGTCCAGCTCCTCCCTCCCATCCTGCCAGTGATGGCCCAACCAGACACACCTATACTCCCTATTGTGTGTGGCTGTCTAGGATGAATACACAAAGCTCAACTGTGAGCTACACCCAGTCATGTGACCGGAGACAGGCTACATACCCTAAATGGCTAAGGCAAGAAAATGCTAACTTTCTAAAAGTGGCATTTTCAGAATTGAAATTTAAAAATCTGACTTCAAAATAAGTTAGTATTTTAAATTGTGATTCCAGAGACACCAAACATGAACTGGTATCTCTTCCCATTTGGAAATTACACTTACTAAAACGTAATCAGGCAACTCCAATGTTATCCTATGGGAGAAATAGGCCTTGAATTAGTGAAAAACAAATTTAAGAGTTTTTCACTACCTGGACACGTAAAACTTAAAAGTACATTTCCTACTGTTTAAATACACTGCACCCTGTCCTTGGGCTGTCCAGGGCCTACACTAGGGGTGACTTTTATGTATTAAAAAGGAAGAGTTTGGCCTGGTAAAAGGTTTATTTTGCCAGGTCGAAATGGCTGTTTAAAAACTGCCCACACAGCCTGCAATAGCAGGCCTGAGACACAATATCCGAGCACACAACATCATTCTCTTCTACGCAGATGACACACAACCCATACTCTCCCTCTCGGACAAGACCTCCCCAACGCAAGAAACAAGTTTGCCGCCTGCATATCTTACATCAGTAACTGGAAGAAAGGCAACTGTCTCAAGCTGAACCCCGACAAGATGGAACTAGAGATCTTCGGCAAGAAAACCTCACCATGAGACACCAACTGGTGTCTGGCCGAAGTTGGACCAACATCTAGAATCCATGCCAGTAACCTAGGAATAATCATGGACAGGAAACTGGACATGAATGCACAAGCCAATGCCGTCACTGCTTCCACACCATGAAAATGCTGAAGAAGAACTCCAAATGGCTCCCAAGCAACACTAGGAAAACAGTCACTCACACCCTAGTCACCAGGCAGTTGGACTACGGGAACACCCTGTATGCCAGGATCACCAAGTGACTCCCTAGAACACTACAAAAACTTGGCAGCCAGACTCATTCTCATCCTTCCACACAGAAATCACATCACCCCACACCTTAGGGAACTACACTAGCTCCAGATACACAAACACACTCATTTTTATTTCCTTACACGCATGTTCAAGGCACTGCACAAATCAGGGCCCACCTGCTTGAACAGCTGCATCCCCTTCCACCAACCAGCCAGAAACCTCCGCTCAGCAGGACTTCTACAGGGCTCAAGGGACCTTTCTCCTCAGCTAAGGGCACAGGAGACCTCAACCCTGAGAGCAGGGCACAGGCGACTACTCCCCTGAGTGCAGGGCACAGGAGACTACTCCCCTGAGTGCAGGGCACAGGAGACTACTCCCCTGAGTGCAGGGCACAGGAGACTACTCCCATGAGTGCAGGGCACAGGAGACTACTCCCCTGAGTGCAGGGCACAGGGGACTACTCCCCTGAGTGCAGGGCACTGGAGACTACTCCCCTGAGTGCAGGGCACTGGGGACTACTCCCCTGAGTGCAGGGCACAGGAGACTACTCCCCTGAGTGCAGGGCACAGGAGACTACTCCCCTGAGTGCAGGGCACAGGAGACTACTCCCCTGAGTGCAGGGCACAGGAGACTACTCCCCTGAGAGCAGGGCACAGGAGACTACTCCCCTGAGTGCAGGGCACTGGGGACCTCTCTCCTGAATGAAGTGCAGAGGAGACCTCTCCTCTGAAGTCAGATCAGAGGAGTCCCCTCGGAGTACACAGGTAGTTACATCTCAAGCATGAATAGTTGAAGCAGTGGTTAAAGACCTGGGCCTTCCCAAGTTGTGTGTGAGAAGCTCCTCCAGCCCAGAGATGCAGAGCTGTGTTGGGCCAGGTGTGACTAACTCATCCAGGGGTCTCACACTGTCCCATGCCAGGGGTGAGACGCTCACGCAGTCTGGGTATCTCAAGTCTTCCAGTGTGTGGGCAGCTCCCTCTGTCCAGAGGTCCCACGCTGCCTCGTGTCAGGTGTGTCTCCTTAAGTTCACCTGAAGATTTTGAGAGTTCTCACATCGGAGTGAGTCGCACCCACAATCCAGAACTCTCAAGTTTGTCCACACACCTCCCTTCTCAAAAGCACCTGTTGTCCATTCCAGTTGTCTGGGTAGATTGTCGCATGCCCATCCCTGCTTTGCATGCTGGTACTTGTAGTCTTACATTTATGATAAGAAAAGGAAAGCTACAAATCCCAGAATACTAACAGAAAACTAGACCTGCTGAGTTGCTTGTGTCTGACATGTGACAGCTGGAGGTCTTAGGACTGTCCCAGGGCACACATAGTACATCAGTAGTGCTTCGAGGAAGGATGTGTCACGAGCCTAAAATATCCTGATCGTGACTGTCCCCGTGTGACTCAGCTTCGTTCCACACTGGCCGCCGACGAGCCTGCACATGCTGGCCACAACCGGTCCACTCATTTTAAAAAGAAGGGCCTAATGTCTGTGTAATCCGTTCTATCCGATCCTCTGTCCGCTGCTCCCCCAGTCAGTGCAGGGTTCCCACCACCCCAGGGGGCAGGCTGGCTGCTTCCTGTGTGTGCCTGTGCAGGACAGAAGGACACTCTGGAACATAGTCCCATTATTGGCAACACACCCCACCCACACCACAACAGAGTATGCATGCATAAATAAATACACAACACAACTTTTGTTTGGGAAAAATAGTGCTGCAGGTTTATTCCATACAAAAGTATGCAATATGGTGGGTTATCTTACGGGCGATCCAAGGGCAGGCAGCTGTACCAACCTATGCTGCCCTGCCCGCCTGATGAGCCAAGCACTGTGGAGTAACCAATCAGCGCTACCCTTATGGGGGTGATCCCCTTACTGGATCACGTGACACATTGGTCCCTTATTACTCACGCCCCTTTCAGGGTGGAGCGTAGCAAGGCAAGCCCCCGGTTGTTCAGGCCCACAACCGCCCGAAGGACTAACGGGGCGCCGACGTAATTGTTCCAGGACCCTCCCATGAGGCTCCTGGGATTTGGCTCTGGCACCCCTATTGTGCTCTTGCAGAGGTACTCTTCTGTACCCATTTGCTTCCAGATCGCCCTGTAACTCCTCCTGCAACGAGAAAGAAAACATTACAACGTTCTATGTATTTCGCCTGCCAACCCCACGCCGGGTAAGCGGTAGGGTGGGAGACGGCGTGTCCGGCGCAAAGAGGACGCCAAGATGGCCGGGGGAGGCATAAATACCTCCCCACCTCCTCTGCGTGCCGGAAGTGACGCGTCTGGTAGGGGGACTCCTCCTTGAGTCCCGCACATCATTGGGGGTGGGGAAGTGCCCAAATGGCACTAAAGGGGCCGCCCGTTTAGGGTGGCCCCCTGCGGGGCCGCGGGCAGCCGCATAGTCCCATTATTGGCAACACACCCCACCCACACCACAACAGAGTATGCATGCATAAATAAATACACAACACAACTTTTGTTTGGGAAAATTAGTGCTGCAGGTTTATTCCATACAAAAGTATGCAATATGGTGGGTTATCTTACGGGCGATCCAAGGGCAGGCAGCTGTACCAACCTATGCTGCCCTGCCCGCCTGATGAGCCAAGCACTGTGGAGTAACCAATCAGCGCTACCCTTATGGGGGTGATCCCCTTACTGGATCACGTGACACATTGGTCCCTTATTACTCACGCCCCTTTCAGGGTGGAGCGTAGCAAGGCAAGCCCCCGGTTGTTCAGGCCCACAACCGCCCGAAGGACTAACGGGGCGCCGACGTAATTGTTCCAGGACCCTCCCATGAGGCTCCTGGGATTTGGCTCTGGCACCCCTATTGTGCTCTTGCAGAGGTACTCTTCTGTACCCATTTGCTTCCAGATCGCCCTGTAACTCCTCCACAGCTCTGGAGGCGGCCCCCGTCGCCTAAAGAGCCCCCCACCAAAACAGCTCCTTTCTCACTGCAACCTGCAATTTCCCGGGCCTCATTCATGTCCAGTAGGAACAGATCCAAGCCCACCTGTGCCAAGTGCACCCCAACATTGTCAAATTAACCTTTGGTGTTCGCCCGGCATAGCTCATGCCTGATGAAGCCAAAGCCCCTTGTTCTGCAAACTAGCGCATGGCGCGGTTTATCCTTCTCTGGGAAAGTACCAGTGCCTCGCATGCGCTGCAAGAATGTGATGGCCTCCCAGGAGGGAGCTCTACTCTTAAACATCGCTGTATTACCCTTCAAGCTGATGTGGCTCCCACCTCCTGCAACCTGAAGTTGCAGGCCTTCTAGCAGTTCGTGCTCCCTAACACCTGTTTCCCCAATACATGGAACAGCAGCACACATGCTTGAAGACCGCTTCCACAACCAGGCTATATACTCTGGCTGTGCTTAACTGAAGCAACCCGTAACCTGCCCAGGGAGCAGAGTGCACCTACTTTGTTGAGGTTGACCAGACATGTGCACCGACCTCTGTGTTAATAAACCCTGGCGAACAGGGCTGTCCGCCTTGCGCACACTATCGCAGTCACAGCAACCGTTGGAGTGACAACTTACACCAACTGCCAGGCTTGCTTAACTAAAGCTCGATCACAGATACACACATACCTGCTAACCAGCTGTGACCCTAGATGCTCAACCAGCTAATGACCTAGCACTTTGTTATTCCAGGAATCATAGCCCTCCACCAGATCAAGCCGCACCTGAGCATATGGCCTTCATCTACTGGACCGAGGTGCAGTGTGTGCTCTTGAATTGTCAGTGATTGTGCTCCAAACCTATCTTTCATGCCGCTATTGGAGCCACGGCACACACTCTGGCCTAACCAACTGACGCATGCCACTTGGCTGACTTGCCGCTGCGAGATTTTGATCTTGCAACTCGCTCTTGCGGTTACCGGTGCACATTGTCTATAGGTCTCGCCCCCATTCTCTTTATGCAGATTCCTGCAATGTACCCTTCTGCCCCTGTATGGGCGAGAAAATACCGGTAACATTGCAAATCCCACTGCCCTCACATCCTCGGCCAGTCCGTGGGGAAGAGGAGTCCTTAGAATTGGAACACTGCCCAGCCTGAGCAGCCCCAGCGGCGGAAAATTGCCTCCTCCGTTCATTTTTTGTGGTGGACACTGGAGGGGCCAAATGCTCTATTACATAGTAGCCTTTTGTGCTTGGCACCTTGGTTCCCCATTTCCTGGGACGGTAGCACACTATGCTGGCTGACAGCGTCCCCACGCAGCGGGGTTAATGTAGCTAACAGGGCGGGGCATATGAGCTTAACTGCAGGAACATGTCACCTACCCTGGTTCTGGGGTGCACTTACCTAGCCCCGTTGACCAGATGCTTGCACAGACCCACTTTGCTTTAAAAACCCTGGCGAACACCTTAATGGTGTCAATGTGGTTAAAACAATATATGTCTAGTGCCCACTATTGGAGGCACCTCACCCTTTTGTGCAGTGATAACTTACACGGCGCACCCCGCTTGCTTAACTGCCAACGGATCACAGCTGCACAGAACCCTGACCCTGGATGCTTCAAACCCTCAAAAGTGATGGAATCCCAGATCCCAAGTTTACTGTTTAGCTGCAGTACACCTTCAGTGGGTCCGCTAGGAGGAACCACAAACCGCATAGGTCATGAACATTACGAAGTACACGATTTCCACCTGGGCGCACCTCAGGTGAGGCTGGCTCCACACAGCTGTAAGGCCAGCGCAGGCAGGGGACGGGATGCCCTACCCACCTAGCTTCCACTCTAGTAGTGACATGCCCTTAATGGATGTGACATTCTACAAGCACTGCGCAGGAATCCCCCTTTGACCTGCTAGAGCCTGTGGCCATTCTGCTGAAAGCCCTGTGGGCCTGGGGAGTGCTACTAAACCTCAAGTCCCAGGCACTCAGGAAGCATCCTTCACTGCTGCAGTTGCCCCAACGCATTTATTATAAAACATTTAATGGGTAACAAACAGGTTTGCGCCCACCTTAATGTGCCATGCTGTGAGCAATTAGATACCCCACATGTCTCTTCCCTATGCAAAGAATAAACAAACCGGCCAAAGCACAATGCACGGACAGTGCGTGTGCCCACTGAGACGCCCCCAGCTCTGTGTGGTACAAACCCTAACGCACCACGTGCCATTATGTACATATCATTCTGGGGTGACTAGGCCCTAATGTGCCCTTTTCCCTGGATGATCCCCAGTACGAGGGTACGGGCTGATGGCCAAGTGCTGCGCCAGCCCATAAACATGTACACACTTGTCAACAACCCAGCCGTGGCAAATCCCCAGTACGAGGATACCGACTGATGACCAAGTGCTGCGCCAGCCCATAAACATGTCGACGTGTGTAAAACCCAGCCGTAGCCAAACAAAACCACTAGCAGCAGTTTATCCAGACAGGTCACCTGCGCGCATGCCAGGTGGAGAAACCAGCAGCCCTTTGCCAACGGAATGGCCGAGCACAATACCCGCGTTGGAGACAAAATTGACCTTGTTATACCGCGACAGACACATGTGCGGCACTCGAGCGAGACAAAGCAACTATTCTTTGCAAAACAGAGCCTGTCCATAACTATTGTCTGTCTTGGGACAAAAGATGAACCGTGGTCTTATCACTGGCCAAGTCTGTGATGTCATATTCGCTACATCTGGCATATTCGCATGAATCGCCATATATGACTGACACCGCACTCATCCTATGCTTAGTGTGAACTTGGCCCACCTCTAGTGTGAGCAGGACAGCTTCCAATAGACTAGGCCCTTGGTTGGTCATTCTGGTTATTAACCACATCCTCTCCCCCCATGAATGGCGGCCTGCAGCGCAGGACAGGCCTCACGGCCCGGCATAGAAGCCACCTCAAGACGCCCCGCGCTGCTGAGATGCTCCAACCAGTCACACCGCGGAGACCGGCCTAACTCTGCCCGGGTGACGAGAGCCAAGGTAATGTGCCCCCATAGCCCGCTACGGCAGGCAAGCCCCAGTTGCATGTCAATCTGGACATCTCCGATAAGACCCTCCAATGTCTAGCGGCGCTAGAACGCCACGAGCTGAACAGCAGAGGCCGCACTGCAAGACTGCCTCCTCGAAAACATGAGGCAAAAATGCTTACAGCCTGACCAAGCACGTGACCGGTGGCCCTTGGCTGTATAATACCCACGGAGAGTGGCAAAACCCATACATTGCCTCCCTAAACCAGAGAACCGAACAATGCCAACTTGTGTTACAGCAGATGAGTGTTCTAGATGTCCATTCTTGAAATACAGGCTATGGCACTCGTCTGTGTGCCCTCATGCCGCGTTAAGATGTGTGCTAACACATTCAACAGACTGCTCACACGACGGCGTCACTGGACATAGCAGCAAACCCTTTGACAATAAGCCAATTTTGGAGTCATAAATGATTTCCTTGGCACTGTCAGCATGATCATTCTTGCAACCGAGGCGAATGAATGAGAATGCCGGGAAAACGCAAGTGTGCCACTCTTTTCTGTTCCCCCGCTGCAACGAGCTCAGCCATGCATGCCCCTTTGTCGTGCTGCAGTCACCTAATGATTCCGGCCCTGCACTAGAAGCTCACTTCAGCGTTGGACCAAAACAATACACCAGAAACCTCCTCATTCATCGCCTCCAGTTATGTAAACAGCACGCATCATTCCACCTACAGCAAGCAGGACTGTGAACTCAAAATAAATCAGGAATCACAGCCCCTACGCCGGAAACGGACTGGCTCACCCCAAACCTAATGATGCTCAAACTGCTTGCTTAACGTTCACTTTTTAACCAAGCATGGTGATGCCGACAATCTGCTGCGCCCAAATGCCCTGACACAAGAACTGTGCTGCACAAACCGACGCATGCATCAACGGTCCAAGGCCCAGAATGATTTCTGGCTCTGATTAGGCGCGTGCACCCCTGACGAGGGCAGGGAGGCAGAGCCCATGCAACGTGGTTGCACCCTGCCAGACGCAGTGCCGTGCCCACAGTGTTCCAATTCCCAACCCTGGTATGGCCACATAGTACCGTCCTCCTGACAGTCACAGTCCAAACCGCAATTACCACCACGCAGGCCATGGCACACTAGCACCTAGGCACTGCGCTTTGCTTGTTTGAAAATAAGTGGAAAAAGGTTCCCCCTATCTACAATGGCCTTAAACCAGACTCTGAAAATGTAAGGCAAACTGAATAGTCAAGTTCAGGGGGAGAGGGGGTGTCTTAACGCCACTCCTATCCCCCTTTGACTCAGCTATAATACCTACTAATACCAATAGCTTGAATTTACCACCTGAAGCACCATCCAGGGTAAAGTGTTGAAAGGAACGCAGTGTCGATTGTCATTGCATGCACTTGAACCATAATATAATCAACAATTGACACTTCAGACCGAGATTGCAGCAGTCAGCTCATGCCAGAAAGGGTAGATAGAATGGACACAAATATTGTCCAGGCCCCACACTGCTCTGCGAGAGTGGCATCATTCGCTTAATGAATCAAACCCCTTCCCCAGAGATACAGCACCAAGCAGACAACGTGCTGCACCCAGGGGTCCAAAATATTAAATGGACAGAAACATTAGGCTCTATCTATGCCTTGCATCGCCTGGTCAGCAGCCAGGCACCATTGCAGAAAGATGCACGTGCTGCCACCGCCAGACTTCGGAGCCTCGCCCCGTAAACCACATAAGCACAGACTGCACCCTGAATCACCGGACCAGTTAAGAAACACTGGTGCCCTGAGTATTGAATCAAGCGTGGGGGCCTACGGATCCCCGTCCCCCTTGGGCACGCAGCCACCTGCGCCTTTGCAAATTCCATCCACATTTGTTTTGCCCACAAATCGGGCCCTTACCCCATACCACCTGGCTCAAGTTTGGCTCCACAATCATTTAGAATGTAGCACAATGGAGCCACGCAAAGGTATTGCAACGCTATACATGAGTGCCTGTTACATCACCTATTCAGCACAACTATCCTCATGCCCACTGCAAATGAAAGCATGGCTGTCCATGGAACTGCGCAACACAACTCGCTGCTCCAGGTGCAGCCCACCATACGCAAAGTTTAGCGGCCTGTGCAGAATCATGGGCTGAGGAGTCACAGCACCCTCACTAGCTCATGGCCTACTAAGAACCTGGCTTCCCTCTGCGTCTGGTTGCTGCCACTCAGTTCGTAACCTGAAACCACCGGCAGGGAGGTATCCGAAAGTAACAAATAACAGAAAGAGGAAAAGAGACAGGTCCTGAACCTGTGCTCAACTAGCTCCCACATTTCCGTGACACTAGTAAATCTTCACATGTATGCTTGTTTAACAGTCACTTTTTACTCAAAAGTGCAAGGTGCTCTTGGTTGACTTCACAGTTCTATCTAGCACATGCTCAAGCTGAAGGAATCGGAGCGCCTTACATGAGCACCCCTTACATTGTACCAGGACTTACGCACCGACAGATTTACCGAATTACGAGGGACAGAGTTGCACTATCCAGTGCAAACACTCTTTGCAGATGCGGGCAGCGGTCTCCTAGTCGACTGGTTACCACCCCATCTGCTGCCCCACACACCAAGGGCTGCAAGATTAACAGGACCTGTGACATGCACCAGTGGGAGGGGACAACATGCAAACAATGTGTGGAACCTCCACCAAACCTCCCAGCCGTGGCCAGTGGAGCACCCCCAAGAGGCACGCACCACTACACATTTGTGCTTACGTGCCATAAGCTCCCTCAAGCCACGAGCAGCCCGCGACAGAGGCCATCCTGCCCCACCCGCAGCCACGGGTGCTTAGAATAGTGTGCCGCACGACTAGTATCTGGCTGATCCGTTCATTGAATCCAGATATGTAATATAGCAAGTAACATCATCCCTACAGCAAGTCAGGACTGATATCTTTGTCTAAGGTTGTTGGTCGCAGGGCCTCCTACGTGAAATGCAGTGATTACCGGCCTGACCGGGACTTACAGGTTATCACCACGATAAGCCTGATTAAGGCTCAGTGACTCGCATGAGGCATAAACTGCAATTTCATTCAACCGCAAATTCTCCGCATCTCTGAATACCAGCAATGACCTAGCAAAAGAGGCCACGTGAAGCACGGAGGACTGCTCGGTTAGCACACCTGGGGTCCTATGCCCCCCGCCAGGCACCGCAGTTTGGAACAGGACCCCCGGAGCTCCTGCTGCCCATGTGGCTAAGGGGGGAACGGTCAGGGCAACCCCTCCCTCCCGGCCACGTGCTCCGACCGGTCCAGGCGCGCCGCGCGGCAACACAGTCTGGGCCGCAGCACGCAGCTACCCCTGATATGCCAAGTCTCCCTCATCTACAATCCCCTTCCAACAAGCGAAATTCACCCACAAGCACCAGCCCCAATACACCCGATTCACCTTCCAGGTCCCCAGTGTCCGCTCCGCCCATGAACATGCCGGTGCGGGCCACAAGCATAGGGACATGAGCACACCGCCGATGCGTGCGCCAACTCGGCTGCTATTCAAACGGCAAAACAACCCGGTTTCACCAAACAAAACACGGCGTGTGTCTGCCTCTGCGACTCCCCTCTCGCTGTGCCAATGAGACCGCATTGGGTGCCCTCAAAACCAAGAAAGCAAATGTGGAAGTCCAGCCACGGTCCAAGACCCGCGCCCAGGCAGTGCTCCGCGAAGTGCCTGGAAAGCCACGAATGCCCGGCTTTACACTCCATCCCCGTATGGGCGAGGGAGCAGCCCCCACAGTTGAAATCAGTGGCAATACTGCTTACAGCGATTTGCATAGGAATTTGGTGTGCTAAAATTATAGCCCCATGCCTAATCGAGCGCTCGAGAGAGTATGTGCGAAACAATTTAGCTAGAGTTCCAGGTAAAGAAATTAAGTACCAATGAATAATACAACTTCCAGTGCTAGAATCTATTTTAGGGATCAGGCTCACGGATGGGGGACGAATCGCAGATGGCTTCCCTGTCAGCGGCATGCCGGTAGGTGACCTTGTAAACCTCAGCCGCACTCCAGAGGCAGACGCGGAGCTGTACAGAGGGCAGTCCCTGCGCCCCCTCCGAGGTCTGCCGCTGGCTACCACTGATAAGAGGGGCACTGAATTCCGGGAGCTTAACATTCCCAAAATGTAAAACAGAACAGATGTATCTATCCTAAAATCCACAGGAGGGGGCTGGCAGACAAAGAATTAAGCCTCGTGGCTCCAGACCCGAGCCTGCCCATGGTGACACACAGTGATCGAGCAATACTCGGAGTAAATAAGCCCACACGAGTAAGATACACTAACGTGTAAGCGGCCTGTGATGAGGCACGAGTGAACCTCCACTAGTCTGGAAGGGGGAGTAACACCCGCGGTTCTCCCCCTAGTGGTCGGGCCCGCCGAGCTGCCCCATGCAGTATCTGTCGGGTGGTGGCAGAAAGCAAACATTTGAAGGTGCCCGACGTGTTCCGCCACGGGTGCGGCATGCGCCTACCGTTAAATGCAGCACAACGACTCACCACAAGCTCCCGGGCCCGCCCAAAGGCATGACAAACAGCGTGAAATCCTGGCGCGCAGACGGCCAGTATTCTCTCATAACCCGCTGACGCTGCCTGCACTGAGTGTGGCGCGGGACCTGAGGACATCGTAACATTCTACAGCCCCCTAAACATCAAAATTACATAAACCGTAGCAGGACATGAGCAGAGGGTCCCATAGATCTAACCCCTAGATCTAACCTTCTCAGCGCCGCGAAACGGAGGGGGCCAGACAATACCGGGGGGCGCTCCTCAATTCCCCCCCCACACCCTTAAGGCATCACAAGTCCAGCCATGGCTGGGCAGCGCCTACCCGAAGAGGCTTGGGGGGGGGAGCAGCCGACTCACCCTCACTTTCAGCTCCCTCGGGCGCGTGAATCTCAGCGCGAGGAAAGACGGCGGGAGACGAATGCCAGGCCCCCCGTGCTCGAGCCCGTGACAACACCGCGCACCCGGTCACAGGCACTGAGACCCATACGGGCCCCAGGCGGACTGAAACCAGCAGTCCAGGGGCCAGTCTGTGACGGGGTGACTCACCTCGCGATCAAACAAACGACGGCGTATCCCGACCAACGACCCTCACGACGGCGTGTCCGGCGCAAAGAGGACGCCAAGATGGCCGGGGGAGGCATAAATACCTCCCCACCTCCTCTGCGTGCCGGAAGTGACGCGTCTGGTAGGGGGACTCCTCCTTGAGTCCCGCACATCATTGGGGGTGGGGAAGTGCCCAAATGGCACTAAAGGGGCCGCCCGTTTAGGGTGGCCCCCTGCGGGGGCCGCGGGCAGCCGCATACTTCGCACATCTGCATGAACATTGTGACTTTTGTAGCATAAGCTCGCATTTAAGCTAAAAAAAGTGTCCTGCATAAAATATGTTTCAAGCAAAACAGCTGTCTTCATCTCCCATGCAATCTAGAAACGCTTCATAGAACAATTTCGGAAGTGGTGGACCTGCAGAGAAATATTCACAAACATTTGCCATTATTCACAGAAGTGCTGTGCAAAAGGTAAAACTGCGGACAAAATTCATCTGCATGGATTTTACAGCTTGGCTAGTTGGAACAGAGTTAAAAATACCTTCAGATGTGGAGAAATCCTCACATGGGTGAAAGCCGACATACAAAGTTAGTGACGTTTCTGCAGAGCATAAATCGCAGACTTTGCAAAACATTGTTAGTGGAAATAAATCTTCAGCTGAGAGGGCATTTCTCAAACATTCTTGCCACGTGAGCAAGCTGTAAACAAGTGTATAGATCCCGGCTCACCGAAGTGTGCAGTGAGGCACTTTCTGTGAGCTCTGCTGGGGGCGTCACCGTATAGGACAATGCAAATAAACTTTTAGGTTTAAATCTTTTTATTATGAAACAACACAAAAAAAAAGGAGGTGCGGTAGGGTCGGGCCACGCAGGGTCCGTTGGATCTTATGATAAGTGCATTAAAATACTACAGCCCAACTTTACAAAAACGTTCCCAGCCCCCACCCAAATAGAGAAGAAGAAAGGAAAAGAAAGGGGGGAGATACAGAAAAAGGAAACCACCCTCCGCCCCCTCCAGGTTCATAGCCCCTAAATGGCGCTGCATAGAGCGGATCGTCTTGGATAGAGTCGGAACAACTTATGTAGAGGAGTCTGAAGCCGTAAGGTGCAGAAGGCGTAGGTACTTGGGGCAGTACAACTCCCTAAATTCTGGAGCTAGCAGGGCTAAAAAGGGTTGCCAAAGGTCACTAAAGGAGGAGCCCTTGCCGGCCAGGGTAAGAGAGATTTTCTCCATGCCCAGCACGTGCCACAATCTCTGGTACCACCCTGTGTGCGTGGGGGCTCGAGGAGTCTTCCAATGTATCAGTATGTTCTGGATGGCTGTGCCTAGGGCGATGGCTATCTGTTTCCCTCTTCGGGATTTCAAGGGGTAAGTGAGCGGGTTTGGCACTCCCAGCAGTACCTATGCAGGAAACCTGGGGAGTTCCGTGTCCAGATATTTATCAACCTCGTTAAGGACATGCGTCCAGTAAGTCCGGATGTGTTCGCATTCCCATAGGAGGTGGACCAACGTGCCCCTCTGTCCGCACCCCCTCCAGCAGTCGGGACTATGTGTGGGGTCGGCCTGGTGAAGCCTCTCCGGGGTGTAGTACCAGTGGTATATGAGCTTGGTGAATGTTTCGGTCAGGCCTACATGTGTTGCTGTGTGGTGTGCCCTGTGGCACGCTCCTTCCCATTCCTGGGGGCTAAGGTCTCGCCCCAAGTCTCTCTCCCATCGTGCCTGCCCGGCTCGATAAGTCTGAGTGTATCTGGACAAAAGTAATTTATATAAGTCCGAGATCAGCTTCTTTTCCGAGGGCCGCGTGAATAGCCATCGCTCGTAATGGGTGAGGAGTCGCGACGCCTGCGCTCGGTTATCGGGGTGCATGGCCCAGTGTCGGACCTGGAGATAGCGCATGCGTTCCGCTTCAGGGAGGCCGTAGTCGGCCCGGAATTGCGAGAAGGGAATAATCTCGCCTTTGCTAAATAATAGGCCTAGGGCTCGGCAACCCGCTTCTCTCCACAGTGGGAAGGTCTGCGAACCTACCCCGGGTTTAAAATCTGGGTTATCGAAGATGGAGGTAAGCGGGGAAGGGAAAGTGGTGAGGGCGTGCCGTGTGTTAGTCCGGTTTCAGACTTTAAGGATGATGCATGTCACTTGAGAGGCGTGTAGGTTGGGTGGGCGATGGGGTTTCGGCAGGAAGGGAATTTTCATAAGAGATGTACCGGCAATTGCCCGATCCTGGAAAAGCCAGTTCTTCTCAGATTCTGCTCTGCTCCAGTCGACCAGGTATCGGAGCTGTGTGGCGTTGTAGTAGAGCGTGAGGTCTGGGACCCCGAGGCCTCCTTCGTGGGGCGGAAGGAAACTCACTAGCCGCTTCATTCTCGGTTTACGTCCCTGCCAAATGAAGAGAGAGGTCAGACTGCACCCTTTGTAGCCATCCAGTGGGGGGTGGGAGGGGAAGGGTCTGGAAGAGGTACAAAATCTTGGGGAGGATTGTCATTTTAATGGCTGCGACTCGTCCCAACCACGATATCGGATAGTGCCTCCATTTCTGCAACGCAGAGCGGATGTGTGTGTGCAGGAGGGAATAATTAACCGTTCTCATGGCCTGCAGGGTAGGGGCCAATTGTATGCCCAGGTAGGGGACAGTCTCGTCGGACCACTGCAGGGGGTGGCGGGCCTGAAGGTCAGCCAGTACTGCCGGCGGCAAGGACAGGTTTAGTGCCGTGGATTTTGACAGGTTGACTTTGAAGCCGGAGGCTCTCGCAAAAGCCTCTAGCTCCTCCAAAAAACTTCCCAGGGCGGTCGAGGGGTTCGTGAGGGTGGCCAGCACGTCGTCCGCATAGAGGCTTATGGTATGCGTGTCCCCTCCGAAGCGGATACCCGTGATCAAGGGGTGGTCCCGAACCCTCTGAGCCAAGAGCTCCATGTAGAGTGCGAAGAGCAGGGGCGACAAAGGGCACCCCTGTCTCGTGCCCCTACAAATAGGGAATGGCGCAGATGTGTGGCCGTTGACGCGGACAGTGGCTGTGGGGGAGCGATAGCAATTAAAGATGTGTGTCCGCATTTTATCTCCGACACCAGCGCGCGTCAGTGCCTGTTCGAGATATGGCCAATGGACGCGGTCGAAGGCCTTCTCCGCGTCTACTGTTAGGAGCATGTATTCTCCAGGAATACGGGAAGCCTTTTCTATCAGATGCGTGACTCGTTTGGTATTATCGCTCGTTTGCCTCTGCGGGATGAATCCCGCTTGATCAGGGTCCACCAGCCCCTGCATATAGGGGCCAAGCCGGGCTGCCAGGATCCCGGTATATAACTTCAGGTCAATGTTTAGAAGCGAGATAGGCCGGTAGGATCCGCAGGACGTTCTGTCTTTCCCTGGCTTAGGGATAACGGCCACCGCCGCCGCGAGCATGGATGCGGGGATCGCCCCTGGCTCGGCGAAAGAATTAAAGAGCCGAGTGAGTAGGGGGGCCAGCGTTGAGCAAAACTGCTTATAAAAGGCCGCGGTATAACCGTCGGGGCCCGGCGACTTACCCAGTTTCAAGCGAGCTATGGCGGCTATGACTTCTTCTATCCTGATCTCTCTCTCTATGTGAGATGCCTGGTCTGGTGTCAAAGTGGGAAGGCGGGCCTGAGCTAGGTATGTGTCAATGTCCGCCCTCTCTAAAGGCTGCTCATCATATAGCTGCGCGTAAAACTCGCGAAATGTCTCGACGATGACCGCATCGTCCTTGCGCAGCGTTCCTGAGTGGTCCCTGATCTCCCCAACCCCCTCACGCTGACGAACTTCCCTCAACTTGTGCGCAAGCAACCGCCCGCACTTGTCCCCTCCCACATAAAAGGAATGTCGCAGGCGCATTGCAGCGTATTCTGCCCTGTCACGGTCTAGGGCGACGAGTTGCGCTCGGGCCGCGGTTAGTTGTCTCCAAGCACGCGGGGCCCCGGTGCGTTGGTGCATTTGCTCCAGTTCTCGCGCTTTAAGGGTCAGTTCCTCCCTCTTTTCCTTGCACTCCGCGTTGTCAGCGGTGGATATGGCTATTACTTCACCCCTAATTACCGCCTTAAGGGCCTGGTAGAGAGGGCTGTGTCTGAGTTATCGTTGTGTAGCAAGTAGTCGTCTAACGCTCGTTCTATCCGTGTGGCTGTGTCTGGCCGATGTAAGAGGGCATCTCGAAATCGCCAGTGTCTGGTCGGGCGCTGCACCTGTGGGAAGGCTAAGGTGATCACCACCGGGGAGTGGTCAGATAGGGTCGCCACTAGTATGTCAGCTGAGAGCGTGATTTCTTGGATAGGCTTGGAGCCCAGGAAGTATTCTAGTCTGGCGTAAGTTTTATGTTCGTTAGAGTAAAATGAAAAGTCTCTTGTGCCAGGGTGGTGTTGTTGCCACAGATCCGCGAGGCCTAGGTCGTGTAGCTGGGTGAGTCCTGTAGGGGAAAGGGCACCAACCTGACTAGTGCGCTGCGCCGAGCGGTCCAAGTCATTATCAAACACTAAGTTAAGGTCACCCCCGATCAGGATATGACGGTCCTGAGTGGCCATAGCCTCTACAAGTGCTTCATGTAAAAACCGTTCCTGGCCCTCGTTAGGTGCGTAGATAGACCCTACCGTGAAAGTGCGTCCCTCAATAATGAATTGGTGCGTGAGAAGCCTACCCCGTATTTCAGTCTCTTTCTGCACCACCCTCCCCTGGAAGTTTTTCGAGACTAGTATGGCCACCCCAGCCTTCTTTGTGGGTCCAGAGGAGTGGAATTGGGTCGGGAATGAGCGGGATCGAAGCCTGTGACAGTCTTTGGAGAGTAGATGTGTCTCCTGGAGGAGGCAAATATCCGCCCCTGTGCCCTCTAGATAAGAGAGGAGTGCCCTCCGCTTGGCTGGATTATTAAGGCCCCTCACATTAAGAGTGAGGATCATAACTGAAGGTGGCGGCATTCAGTCCTTGGGATGGTAAAGAGCGCCAATCGGGAGTCCCCGCAGAGCCAGGACCCAAGACGGGCTTAGGAGGAGTTACACACAGCGACGACACTGCGACTAAGAAGTGGCAACTCCCAGGGAGCCAGGGACAACTCCGAGATGGAGAGAGAGGCGAAAGGGTGAGAAAAGCGAGAAATAGAAAGAGACCCGAAATGTAGAGAACGATGAATAGAAGAAAAAAAAAAAAACCCATAAGGCGCAACGAGCGCCGAAAACAGTCCAGTGTTCAAACATGGTCCGTCATCCAAGGATGAGCAGAGGAGAAGTCCATTGGGCAATCGTGTGGCCATCATCAGCCCCCCTTCCTCCCCCCTCCACCCCCATTGTGTGAAAGAAAGGATACATCAAAATAACCAGGATCAATCACTTAGTAGACGCCTTAGCTAAAGCCTCTGGCCTCCGTCTTGATCACTGTAGGATCCGGTCGACGGACCCGACGTCGCCGTCTCTGCTGTCTCCAGCGCGGTCTGCCATCATTGGACCCCTGATCCGAGTGACCCCCATCGTCCGTGTCCTCCGGGAGAGCGATCCCCAAGAGCTTGCTGGCTTCAGACAAGGAGTGGAGTTGGAACAGTTTGCTATCGTGCCGGAACACGAGGCGGAACGGGTGTCCCCAGGAGTAGGAGATGTTGCGTTGGCGAAGGACCTCAGTAACGGGTCGGAAGGTTTTGCGTTTCTGAAGCGTGATAGCTGCAAGGTCTTGATAGAGGGTGGGCGTCTGGCTGCGAAAAGAGATTGTTTGTAGGGAGCGAGCTTTGCGCAAGATCTCTTCCTTAGTGTGGAAGTCCTGGACGCAGACCAGTATGTTCGCGGGGGGTGCAGTCGCCGCTCTGGGTGGACCCACTCGGTGTGCGCGGTCTATCTTCAACGCAGTGCCTAATGGGTTGCCCAGGATGTGGTTGAAGAGTTCTCACACATAGGTGAAAATGTCCCCGGCTTCTTCGTTAGCGCCCACTCCTCGGATCCTGATGTTATGGCGACGTGAGCGGTTCTCTAGATCTTCTAGGTGAGACTGCACATCCACCTGTTGTTCGTGTATGCGGAGTACCTCCTGTTGTAGCGCTGCCAGTTCGGTGTCCCGGGAATCACTCCTGTCTTCTAGAGTCACCACTCTGTCCCCTATGTCGTCCACATCCTTGCGAATGTCTTTGAGTTCCGCTGTGAGGTCACGCTTCACAGTCTGGAGGTCATCGCGCAGTGCGGCGAAGAGAGATTCCAAAAAGGCCTGTGTCACCGGGGCCTCCGCCGAAGTCGCCATCTGTGATGTCTGGCTCAGCCGCTCCGGATCGTCGGGGCCTCCACTTTGTGCTTTGGCAAACAGGTCTTTCAGCGATTTCTCTCTAGTAGCCGACTTATCTTTCCTGCCCTTGGCAGATGTCATAGCTAAGGTCTCCGCGTCTCCAGCTGCGGCGGCCGCGAGTGGGGCGAAACAGGGTCACTGCGGTGTTATGTCAATCGGGGCGGTAGGCCAAACCTGTCTCCCAAGTGTGCGATCAGTGAGGGCTGGCTGGGGACCTCGCTGGATGGGGCCAGGGGTGCCCACGAATAATCAGAAAGGGCTCCAGAGGGCAGCCCAGGCGCATGTGCTGTCGTAACCAGGAGGAGAATCACCGTACGTTGTGTCAGGGGCGGGAGTGGCAGAGAGGCAAAGCCACAAGTTCGTTGTGGGGGCGGTGCCACTCCTGATGAGGGGGCAACTAGGTCACGCAGAGGGGAGAACAGTGTCCGATCAGTACAAGGCAATTATCAATCCTGCGCCAAGGGGCCACGCCGCCGACCCTCCGCTCTGTGCCTTGGCGAACAGTTCTTTAAGCGATTTTCTCCTCGTCGCTGATTTGTCCTGTCTGCCCCGGGTGGATATCGTGCTCAGGTCGCACCTCGCCACCGACGTATACAGCCTCGAGTGGGGCCACGTGGGAAGTCACTGCAAGACGGCGCTGATCCACTCGTCGATCTACGTCTCCCTCCGAGGGTCGACTGTGTTCGCGCTGACCCCACTGCTTGGGAAATTGCCAAGTATCTACCAACAGTCCGCAGGCCCATCCACCGGGCACCCGGGGATGCCGCACATCCACACTGTTCAAGTCCAAGGCGCTGTGGCCCACCGCGCACACCTCCAGGAGAGGGCAGGGGATCAAGACCGGGCGTCCCACACCTGTGTATCCCACTACTGGCAAGACGATGAAAGTGTGCGGCGTGAGAGGTCCGGGTGGACCAGGGGCGGCCCGATGACCCCCGGGCGCAGGGTGCTCCCAACGGGCTAACTCCAGTCTCCACTTGCCTAGCGCCGGGCGGCAGCAGGGCAGCGTCAGCAGTGCCGGACCAGCGGCCGCCCCCAGAGAGCAGCAGCGAAGGAGCTGCGCAGCAATGTCCTCCAGCACAGACCGAGCCGGGTATTCCGCTGCGCACAGGGGGACGAGCACCAGAAACAGGCCCAGGGATCAGGCACGGCCGCCCCGCAATCCAGCGCTTCTCGGGCACCTCCGGCAGGCCGTATGGGGGCTGGGCCGCAGCTTGGGGCAAAAGCGGCGGTTCAACTAACCGTGGGAGCTCCGTACTGCACCTCAGAGCTCTGGGGGTCGAGGTGCGTCTCAGCATCCGCTCCCGGGCACTGGCAATCTCTGTGCGCCTGTGCGGGCCGCCGCGGGGTCCGTATCGCGGCTGGGGAGGTTGCTGTGTCCCAAATAGTGGTGCCCATCACTCGCCCATCGGCCGCCGCCGCCGCAGTCCGCCGGCTCGCCGCGGCTGGGAGCGTCTCCAGGTCCAGCCGGTTCCCCAGGCAAGTCGATGGTTCTCCGTGGTCGGGGCGTAAGGCCCCAGCCCCTGTCGTCGCGGCCCCTCACACCGCCGTGTGTAGCTCCGTGCCGCCACTCAGGCCCAGCTTGGGACGGGAGCGCGGAATGCAGTCGCGGAGACCGGGATAGTAGCTCTCGGTGCGGTACGAAGTGCGCCTGGGTGCTAAGGAAGGCAATTCAGTCGTGTCCCCTGCTGATTGAGGCCGTAGGCCGGTGCTGTAGGCTGGCGGGTGGAGGAGAGAAGGCAAAGCACGTCCTAACTCTCCGCCATCTTGGCCACGCCCCCCGCAAATAAACTTTTGATGCTTTTTGAAATACACCTTGCTTGCCTGGTCTTACTAATTGGGCCTTCCAGGCAAAAGTCAGTGCTGAGGAGTTACAAACTCCTTGGTCAGTTCCACGACACAGCCACCCACAGGGGAGCATGCAGGTCAGAGTCATCTTCGGGATTTTAGGGTCCCCTGTATGGAACAACTTTGAATTTTCGCACCCATTTTTTGCTAATTCAAGCCATATGCTATGTGGGAGCCGAACCCCAATAATCACTTGAACGCCAATGTTTGAACTACCCCAAATTGTTACTAACGCAATTCAACTCCAGTGTCCCAAGTGGTTAGAGACTACACTCCTCAAGGAAAACACATTTTAGCAGAGTTCAATGGAATTAAATATCGGAAACATAAAGAACTAATTTCTAGATCAAAAATAGAAGAAAACATATTTATTACAGAAAAAACAAAAATACAGTAGAGAGAAAAATGCATGTGTTGCTATGAAGGCCCCAATTACAGCAGTACAGATGCATGCAAAACCATAAACTATCTGATCCATAGTTAAGTGAAATCTAAGCAAACATTCTAAGTGTCACATTCATAAAGAGCACTGACAGCATGAGAAGTCTCCTATGAGAAAAATAGCAAAGAATGCCCCCGTTACAACATAGTCCCAGAGGTTTTATAGACAAGTCACACAAGCTGTTACTAGTTTCTGCAAATTCAGCATGCCATGGTCATGGTTAGGGTCGCATTCGGCAAATCAGAAACAATAACTTAATAATTAAAAACTATGTAATTATTTAACTCTAACCCATTTCTTAAAGTAAGAGAAATCTTCCATCGCTTCCTCAGCAACTGCTCCCCGGAGATGTACAACACAAATGAAATATTTCTTAAACATCGGACCATGGAATTAGCACCAACTAGTTCTCAGCGGAACTTCCAGCGGAAGTCCTTGAAAATGGTACTTCGGGTACATGATGGAAGCTTCATTCACAATACAGGTCTTCTAATAATGTAATACGTTGCTAATACATTTACGTCATTCACTTGATTGCTCAACGGAAACAAGGTAGAGATGGCTTTACAGTGGGAGCAAGTTGAATTGAACATCAGAAACTACATTCATTTTAAAAATATTGGCGTGTTACACGAAAATATGGAGTGCTGTTCATAGCATTATTCACACTTCTAAGTCACCTAGGTAACTGGTCTCAGGTGCAATGGTGAGCTCATCGTTATGACTGTATGTATCATTAAAAATTCTAATTATCAAAATTCATTTTCACAGAACATTTGCACAGTTTGTATTTTTCTAAAAGTCAGCTACAATAGTTGCCTAACCATATCGAATAATAAGTCAAAGCTTAAGTACAAAACATGCAGAAGTGAGCAAAGAGAATGCTCCTTTTACTAGGTGGCCCCTTGGAAGATGGGGCCTCTGGGCAGTAGCCACTTTGCCCATGCCTTAAAATATCTCTGATACAGGTGATTGTATTAGCAGCTGACATACAGAGATCACATCACCTCAGTTTCCTGGAATGGCACTCCGACTTCAACATAAGTTAGTATTTTATATTGTGATTCCAGAGATACCATAAATGATCTGGGTATCTCTTCCCAGTTGGAAATTACACTTATAAAATGTCATAAGGCAACTCCAGTATTATCCTATGGGAGAGATAGGCCTTGCAGTAGTGAAAAACAAATGTAGGAGTTTTTCACTAGCAAGACATGTAAAACTTAAAAGTATATGTCCTACTTTTAAATATACTGCACCCTCCCCTTGGGCTGTCCAGGGCCTACCGTAAAGGTGATATATGTATTAAAAAGGAAGGTTTGGGCCTGGCAAAAGGTTTATTGCCAGGTTGAAATGGCAGTTTAGAAACTGTACACACAGACTGCAATGGCAAGCCTGAGACGTTTAAAGTGCTACTTAAGTGGGTGGCACAATCAGTGCTGCAGGCCCACTAGTAGCATTTAATTTACCGGCCCTGGGCACATGTAGAGCCACTTTGCTGGGGACTTATAAGTAAATTGCATATGCCAATTGGGGATGACCCAATATTACCTTGTTTTAAGGAGTGAGCACATGCACTTTAGCGCTGGTTAGCAGTGAAAAAGTGCTCAGAGTCCTAAGGGCAGCTGTAAAAACGAGATCAGTAAAAATGGAGGAAGAAGGCAAAAGGTTTGGGGAAAGACAACCCTAAGCATGACAAGTCTAACAGCAATAATGTAACTTTGCTCCTATTCATGTTGAATTGTTCAATGATTATCTTCTGTCCCACCCTATAGATCAATGCTATCTAGCCTCTCTATTTCTGATGTTAATGATATTCATACATTGATGTCTATAAATGATCCAACGGGTGACAGCATCATAACACAATTAACGTGGGATCTGGACATACATGAGGACATTATAGTATTGATAGTGCCCCCTGTCTCGAATTAATCTTCAATAGATGGGTTTTTTCCAGAAAGTAACCGCAGAGTTGTATAAGTTGGAGGACACACATCTAAGGGCAATATATGTAAACATGAATTCAGTCTGTGTAAAGACGATAGACTGGCTTTGGACAACCTTAAGAGTGCTAATAACATTGTCATACGAGAGGCTGACAAGGGTGGAAATATCGTTGTAATTAATAAAACTGATTATATGAGTGAGATCAGTAGACAGTTGAATGACATCTCCTGTTATGATAAATTGGATGACAAACTTATACCAGCTATTGAAAGATACATAAATGCTAGACTACCTGATTGCAGGGAGTCCTGTTTAATATCTGAACAGGAATATAGTTATCTTAAGGTTCATTGCCCTAGATTTCCATGCATTTATGCGTTACGCAAGATGCACAAGCCTGGTGTTTTTATTAGGCCAGGGAGGAGCTCGCGGACTTTCCTTCTGTGGAATTCTGCAGAGTTCCCCAAAAACTCAGTCGAATTCCGTGGAGTTCCACAAATGGGTGGAGTATTGCTTGGCCACTGACAGCCCCCTCGGGTGGGCTCGGGCACTCTCATTAGCCATAAAAGAAGCTGCCCGCAATGAAAGACTGGGAGCCACTTTCATTGTAACGGAGCCCCCTGACCCCTGCACAGCTCGCCTATTATAGAGATAATGTCAGCATCAGCATGCCTTATGAATGCCCCTGCTCGAGTTACCAGCCACTGTCACTTTACATAGCTGGGCACATGCACGTGCAGGACACACAGACACACCTGCTCTTTGACTCCTAGTACTATGTGCAAACCCTTACACCAGGGCTTTAAGTGGGCCGGGTCTCACCGGGTCTGAGCACCGGCAGTTTTTTTAGAGGGGCCTCGAAACGAGTCTCTATCGGGCTCTGTTTTGTGCCCTGGCACAGGCGGTCCGTTTTTTTCCGGACTGCAGTGACAGCGCACATCGATGTGTGTGTGCTCACACTGCTCACTTCTCACAAGTGGAGAACTTACGGCATGACGTCATGCCAGGTAAGGGTTGTACGGGAAGGGAAATCCTTTAAAGAGAGTCATTTTCTCTCTGGATTTCCCTTCTATTTTTGAAACCCAGGAGCAGCAACATTGAAGTGGTGTCACCAGGGCTTTAAGTGGAAGCTTTTTAATATTATATACAAGCCATAGTTGCTGCTTATTTATCTTATGCAACTAACAACCATTGACAAAGCCAATAGTCCTGACTTGTTGTAGGTATGATGTTACTTGTTGTATCATATATCTGGATGCAATGACAGAAACAGCAAAATACAAGTCGGGCGGCACACTATGCTAAGCACAGATTTTTAGCTTACGTGTTTTTAAGCCACACCCTTATTTACATTGGCCACGCCCCTTTGAAAGACCCCCCCCGTTTTTTCATCCCACTTAAAGCCCTACCTTACACCTTTGTCGCGCCTTGCTGTTTCACGCTGCCTCATTGCGCGCTATTAAAGTTAAGAGTGTTACGTGCGCCTGTCTTTTACAGTTCAAGTTCAGCGCTGCTTCCAGGCTACCGGCACTGATATATCAGCACAAGCCAGCCTCCCCGCCAGTAATGACCGTTTGTGTATTTTATGGCCTTGACGCCCCTTCCACGGCCCCCTCACCTGTAGTATCATATCGTTACCCTTGCTTTTCTGGTGGCCTCTGTACTTGGCCCCGCTGTACACGAGGGGAACCGGTCACCCCGGGTTGCTGTAGGTTGATGGGAGGCCGCGGGCTGGGGCTTCATATGCACAGGCAATGTTAAGAGTAGTTGGCTTCCCACAAAACCTAATAGCTTTTAAGTGTGTGGTAATTGCAATGGGTTAAACTTAGGTCGTAATAAGACAAAAAATGTGTTCGTAACACCAATAAAAGTTACACTATTAACAGTTTCATAAATTGCAATACCACTTATACCATATATGTCTTAGGATGTACCTGTAATAAGATACAAATTTGGAGCAGTATACGTCCACTTAGATTGCGAATTCAAGAACAGATAAGGGCCATTTGAAACCATAATGAGGCATATCCGGTGGCTACACATATTATTATCAATCATTCAGACGGCCCTATGATTTTGTTTCACGCCTTAAAGCAGATTGAATACAACGAGAGAGTAGGGAATAGTGAAACTCTGCTGAGACAGACGGAGGCGAAATGGATTTGAAAACCTAGAACCATGAGACCCATGGGCCTTAATATCAACACAGAATTACATAATTTTTAATAATAAGTATTTCTTTGCAAAGTGATTGCACTTTCTCAGGCATATGATTCTGGATTATCATTTAATCATTTGTACTTTTTTGTGTTCATGTTATCATTGCCATATTTGGGTATAATCAATCAATCAGGGGTTTATAAAGCGCGCTACTCACCCGTGAGGGTCTCAAGGCGCTGGAGGGGGTGTGGGGGTGCAGCTCCGGATCAGTCGAAGAGCCAGGTCTTGAGGCTCTTCCTGAAGGTGTGCAGGGTGGGGGAGCGTCTGATGTTGACTGGGAGCTCGGTCCAGGTCTTTGCTGCGACGTAGGAGAAGGCTCTTCCGCCTGCTCTGGTTCTGTGGATGCGCGGGGTCTCTGCCAAGGTGAAGTCGGCGGAGCGGAGGTTCCTTCTGGGTACTCGGAAGGAGACTCTTTCGTTGAGGTATTTGGGTCCGATGTTGTGGAGGGATTTGTAGGTGTGGGTGAGTAGCTTGAAGGTTAGTCTCTTCTCGATGGAGAGCCAGTGGAGGTTTTGTAGGTGCTGGGTCATGTGCTCATGTCGTGGGGTTCCGAGGACGAGTCTGGCTGCGGTGTTCTGGATGGTTTGGAGCTTGTGTGGCAGGGTTTTGTTGATTCCGGCGTAAAGGGCATTTCCGTAGTCCAGTCTGCTGGTTATGAGTGCGTGGGGGACGGTCTTTCTGCATTCGGGGGGATCCACTTAAAGGTCTTGTGGAGGATGCGGAGGGAGTTGAAGCAGGTGGAGGCGACGGCGTTGATCTGGCGCGTCATGGTGAGGGAGGAGTCTAGAATGATGCCGAGGTTTCAGGCGTGGTCTGATGGAGTGGGTGGGTTTCCGAGGTCAGAAGGCCACCAGGTGTTGTCCCAGGCAGTGGAGGAGGGTCCAAGCACGAGGATCTCAGTCTTCTCCGAGTTGAGCTTAAGGCAGCTGTAGTTCATCCAGGCTGCGACGTCTTTCATTCCTTCCTGGAAGCTGAGTCTGGTGTCTTCGGGGTTCTTCGTGAGGGAGAGGATGAGCTGGGTGTCATCGGCGTAGGATACAATGCTGAGCCCATGCTGTCTAACGATGGCGGTGAGGGAAGCCATGTAGATGTTGAAGAGCGTGGGGCTGATCGAGGATCCTCGGGGTACTCCGCAGTTGATCTCTGTGGGTTCGGGGAGGAAGGGTGGGAGTCTGATCCTTTGGGTTCTGCCGGTGAGGAAGGAGCGGATCCAGTCGAGGGCGGTTCCCCGTATGCCGGCGTCGTGAAGTCTGGCGGCGAGAGTGCGGTGGGAGACGGTGTTGAAGGCTGCGGAGAGGTCGAGTAGGATGAGGGCCGCAGTGTGGCCCTGGTCGAGTAGCATGCAGATGTCATCGGTGGCGGCGAGGAGGGCGGTTTCGGTGCTGTGGTTGCTGCGGAATCCGGACTGGGAGGAGTCGAGGATGGCGTTCTCTTCGATGAAGGTGGTCAGCTGGGCGTTGACGAATCTCTCGGTGACTTTGGCTGCGAAGGGAAGGAGAGAGATGGGCCGGTAATTTTTCAGGTCAGTCGGGTCAGCCGAGGGCTTCTTGAGGAGGGGCTTGACCTCTGCCTGCTTCCAGTCATTGGGGAAGATGCCGGATTCAGAGAAGGCGTTGATGGTCCAGCATAGTTCGGGTGCTACGGCGGCAGAGGCTCTGTGGTAGATGTGCGGCGGGCCGGGGTCCGTGGCGGCTCCTGAGTGGGTGTTCTTCATGGTCGTGGCGGTGTCTTCGGTGGTAGCCGGTTTCCAGGTGGTGATGGTGGGCCGGTTGTCGGTGGTGAGGAGGAGGGTGGTGTCTGGAGTCTGTTCGCTGAAGTTATCGTAGAGGGTCTTGATTTTCCGGTGGAAGTAGGTGCTGAGCTTGTTGCAGAGGTCCTGGGATGGTGTGACGTCCGTGGCTTCGCTGGGGGGTTTGGTGAACTGCTGTATGACGTTGAAGAGTTCTTTTGCGTTACTGGCGTTGGTGTGGATTTTGTTCTTGATAAAGGTACTCTTGGTGTCTCTTATGCGTTGGTGGTATTCATTCATGGCGTTCCTGTAGGTGTTCTGGTCTTCATTGGTTTTCCTGTTCCTCCAGAGTTTCGAGGCGTCTGCAGGAGCGCCTGGCTTCTTGGAGGTCGGTGGTGAACCAGGCGGCCTTCAGGGGGCGTTGTCTGACGGGGTGGCGGAGGGGTGCGAGCTTGTCTGCGCAGCTGGTGAGCCAGCGGTGTAGTTCTTTGGCTGCAGAGTTGGCGTCAGTCATGGCGGAGGGGGGGGTCATGGAAGAGGGGGGTGTTGAGGAGTTCCTCTGTGACCTTGCTCCAGTTCCTCCGTGGCAGGCGCGGGGCAGGTTTGGGTGCGGTGGCGTTGTAGAAGGTGAAGTGTACACCGTGGTGATCTGTCCAGGGGGGCTGCGTAGTGTGGCTGAAGTGGATGTTTGTCCCTCCTGCGAAGATGGGGTTGAGGATGTCTCCGGCTCTGTGAGTGGGGGTGGTGACGAGCTGCTTTAGTCCGAGGTTGGCGAGGTTGTCCAGGAGGGTGGTGGAGTCGAGGTTGCTGCTGTTGCCGAGGTGGAAGTTCAGGTCTCCGATGAGAATGTAGTCCGTGGAGGCGATGGCGTGGGGGGCGACGAGGTCGGCAATGGTGGTGGTGGAAGAGGTGCGAGGCCCAGGGGGTCTGTAGGCGAGGGTCCCGTGCAGCGTGGTTCTGGGGCTGGTCTGGATCTGGAAGTGGAGGTGCTCTGTGTTGGAGAGAGGGGTCTCTTTCCTGGAGGTGGAGAGTCGGAGGGAGCTCTTGTGCGTGATGGCGAGTCCTCCTCCTGGGCGGTGGGGGCGGTCCTTTCTCTGGATCTTGTATCCATCGGGGATGGCGGTGGCGATGTCGGCGGCGGAGGTGGCGTTGGTCCATGTTTCCATGAACAAGGCGACGTCTGGCGAGAGGGTGTCGAGCAGGTCCCAGATCTCTACGGCATGTCTGTGTAAGGAGCGCAAGTTGAGGAGGATGCACGTCAGGGCTTCGGTGGTACGGGCGTCCGGCGTGGGTTCGGCGGCTGTGGGGGGGGCTGTCGATGGTGAAGGATTGTCGGCAGTGTCGGCAGGAGAACTGGCCGTGGGTGGTGTTCGGCGTCGATCTCTGGCAGTTGTTGTTCCTTCCGGGGTTGAGTGCGAGGAGGGCGGCGGAGTTGTAGCAGTGGGGGGTCGTAGATCCAGGTTTCCTGGCGCTGGCCGGGTCACGAACGGGTGCAGACGGGCTTGCCTGCTGCGCGCGGCCGCCATTAGGTAGGGGAGTGGGGAGGGAAGCGCAGCTGGGAGGTGGGAAGCCAGAACCGGCAGGGGGGGAGGGGCCGTGGGGGCAGCAGCGGCGGGAAGGGCACGGAGGGCACGGGGCATGGAGACAGAAAACGGCGAGTAACAGAGAGGACACAGGTACAATTACTGCCACAATAAAAGGCAGCAAGGAGACAGACACGGGCACAGAGACAGAAAAACAAAAAAATAGCACAAAGACAGACACGGGCACAGAGACAGAAAAACAGAAAAATAGCACAAATACAGGCACAGACAATAGCGGCCAGCAGAAGAGCAATGCTCTCCCACTGGACCACCAGGGATGAGGTGCAGGCAGGAGCCTGCGGGTGGAGGAGGGCCTCGAACACCTACCTGAGCGAGTAGGTCACAGTGCCCGGAGCGGTGCCACTTAACAGCGGAGCTGCGGGGGGAGAGCAGGTCCCTGACCAGGAGGTCAGAGGTCTTGCTCGCACTCCCTCGCAGTGGCCGCCATTAAGTAGGGGAGGGGGGAGGGAAGCGCAACTGGGAGGTGGGAAGTGGGAACTGGCAGGGGGGGAAGGGCCGCGGGGGCAGCAGTCGCGGGAAGGGCACGGAGGGCAAGAGGCACGGAGACAGAAAACGGCGAGTAACACAGAGGACACAGGTACAATTATTGCCTCAATAAAAGGCAGCAAGGAGACAGGAAACAGGCACAGAAAGACAGAAAAGTGGCCCAACGACAGACACGGGCACAGAGACAGAAAAACCGAAAAATAGCACAAAGACAGACATGGGCACAGAGACAGAAAAACAGAAAAATAGCACAAAGACAGGCACAGACAACAGCGGCCAGCAGAAGAGCGAGGCTCTCCCACTGGACCACCAGGGATGAGGCGTAGGCAGGAGCCTGCCGGTGGAGGAGGGCCTCGAACACCTACCTGAGCGAGTAGATCACAGTGCCCGGAGCGGTGGCAATTAACAGCGGAGCGGCGGGGGGAGAGCAGGTCCCTGACCAGGAGGTCAGAGGTCTTGCTCGCACTCCCTCACAGCGGCCGCCATTAAGTAGGGGAGGGGGGAGGGAAGCGCAGCTAGGAGGTGGGAAGCAGGAACTGGCAGGGGGGGAGGGGCCGCGGGGACAGCAGTCGCTGGAAGGGCACGGAAGGCAAGGGGCATGGAGACAGAAAACGGCGAGTAACACAGAGGACACAGGTACAATTACTGCCACAATAAAAGGCAGCAAGGAGACAGGAAACAGGCACAGAAAGACAGAAAAGTGGCACAACGACAGACACGGGCACAGAGACAGAAAAACCGAAAAATAGCACAGAGACACAGAAAAATAGAACAAAGACAGGCACAGACAACAGCGGCCAGCAGAAGAGCGAGGCGCTCCCACTGGACCACCAGGGATGAGGCGCAGGCAGGAGCCTCAAACACCTACCTGAGCGAGTGGATCACAGTGCCCGGAGCGGTGGCACTTAACAGCGGAGCTGCGGGGGGAGAGCAGGTCGTTGTATTAGACCTTTTCAGATTTGGTTCAAACACTGTGCATGTTCAGTGATAATAGTTTTCAGACAACTCTCTTCTCAATTGGGATATGCATTTTAGGATGACAGTGCATGAGTGATTATTTATATACTGCCTACCAATTATGTTTTATGGTGAATACAAGTGTAGTCCTATTTTTGTTTTTTATTTTCAAATTTGTTTCCTCTGTAAGAGGAATGTTATAGAAATGAAACACATAACATGAGACAAAATGGCATTTACATCATATGCCATTAATAGTTTGTAGCTGTATTTGAATTCCATTTTTTCACTTCTTTTTCTGTCCTCATGCGATGTTAATGTGGTTTTTTTGTTCATGGTGTAGACAAATGGGTACCAACATGGCGTCAGTGCTTCTTGCCATGTGAACATTGGTGGGTCACCATATGGATAAAATACATAATATGGCATAAACAATATATTTTAGCTGGAATTGATATGATACCTGCACACCATGCAAACGCCATGTGTGTTTTGGTGGTATGGTATAAAATCTTTTTTTTGGCACTCACAAGATGGAACAAACTTGGCATCTGTGTGACTCACCGCAAATGCGGTATGAACGCATTATGGTCTTGTTTGAGTCCTATTTTATTTCTATTCCTGTCCTTTAGTGATTTTTGCTGTCTTTTGTTGATTATTCACATGAATATATATTAACATGACGTTCGTTTTACATGTTATGCACTTGTTTTATATGTGCTCATTTTATATACTATGCTCACGTTGTTTGTTGGTTACAATGATCTAACATATAATGTGGAGCAGTTAGTAAATGAAAATAAGAGCTTACATGACACCAATGGTTAATGATTAGCTATAGTTATTAATAGACCTGGCATCTTTGAAGTAGTTTCCCCTGACTTTATGTCTTCAGACCTCCTGTTTTGCTGACTTCACTTTTTGCTGGCTTTAGGATTCTGGGCACTTTACCATTGCTAACCAGTGCTAAAGTGCATGTGCTCTGTACTCTAAACATGGTAATATTGCCTTTTTAACAATTGGCTTATTTAATTTACTTATAAGTCCCTAGTAAAGTGCACTAAATGTGCCCATGGCCTGTAAATTAAATGCTACTAGCGGGCCTGCAGTATTGATTGTGACACCCACTCACTAGCCCTTTAAACATGGCTTGGGTCTGCCACCGCAGAGCCTGTGTGCGCAGTTTTTTAACTGACATTTCGATCCGGCAAGTTAACCTACTTGCCAGGCCCAAACCTTCCTTTTTAGTACATGCAATTCACCCCTGAAGTAGGCCCTAGGTAGCCCCAGGGGTAGGGTGCAGTGTATTTAAAAAGTAGGACAAGTACCTTTACGTTTTATATGTCCTGGTAATGAAATTCTCTTACATTTGTTTTTCACTACTGCAAGGCCTATCTCTCCCATAAGTTAACAGTGGGATTGCCTTAAACAACTTTTAAGTGTAATTTCCAATTGGGGCAGATAGAAATTTGGAGTTTGGTGTCCCATGGTGTCTCAACTGATGGTGAAGTCAGATTTTAAATTGTAAGTCTGAAAATGCCACTTTTAGGAAGTTGGCATTTTCCTACTTTAACCATTCTGTGCCTGTCTCTGAATACACATCTGCGTTGGGTGACAGCTGGGCTTTGTGCAGTCCCTCTAGACAGTCACACAAAGGGAGAAGGGGTGTGACATATGCATCCTGATGGCCCATCACCAGGCTGATGGGCCTTCCTGAGGTAGTTTGGGTGGGAGGAGATGACACTTGCACCTGAATAGGGCTCTGCCTGCCCCCACACAAAGAGCTGCATACCTCACTGTAGTGAGTCTGGAGCCACGGCAGGAAAGGCAGGGACCTTGTGATCTTAAAAGACCTCTTTTATATCTCCCCCACTTCAAAGGCACATTTGGGTATAAGTACTGGACCCCTGGCACAATCAAATCAGAACTTTGCTGGAACTTTGCTGGAGCAACAGTCGACTACTTAGTCGCATGGCAGCGCGGACGCGCAGCGACAAGTAAGTTGAAGGAGCGACAGCACAGAGCCCTTTGGGGGCATTCTTTAACTACGAATTGTGTATTTTAAAATGTGGACTCATTTTAATCAGAGCACTTTAGGGGCATTTTAACTACAAATTGGTTCTTAATTTGAAAAAGGCTAACTCATTTTCTTTTTAAAAAACGCGCATTGTACCTTTAAGCTCCTGCCTCGAGCTGACTCCCCGGTCCACCACGGAAGTTCCGGTTGTGTGGAGGTAGGTGACTAGAGGAGGCGGAGCGCAGGCAGGCAGGCGGAGCAACAGTCGACTACTTAGTCGCATGGCAGCGCGGACGCGCCCAGCGGGCGCGCCATTGGCGCGCCGAAGGCTCGCCAAAGGCAAGCCCGTCTGCGCCCGTCCATGCCCTTCCGGGACCAGGGGCCAGAACCCCTGGTCCTTTACCTAAAGACAATCTAAGGTACTCATCGTCCCAACTGTATCAACTACGGACCCACTGCAAAGACCTATGCCTGCACTCCATCTGTTTCATAAACGGCCACGCATCCTGTACCAACTGCTAGTTTGACCCATGTAACATTCCACAATTACATACTACAACTAAGAGTACGAGTGGCTATAAAATGCTCCTCCTTAATTGCAGATCCCTCCCGAAACATGTATTTGAAATTAACTTACTCCTGAATGAAGAACAACCCGATGTTCTGTTCCTAACAGAAACGTGGCTCCATAAACACTCTGAGCCAGACCTGGTGCAAGCATTGCCCCCTGGCTATTACATCTTAAGGAAAGATAGGGAATTGAGGAAAGGAGGAGGCATTGCCATCATCTTGAAAGAACACTTGAAGGGGCGCACAGGGACGGATACGATAGTAGACTGCGAAAGTATGTCCTTCTCGATCTCCTTTGCTCCAACCCTCTCCCTATCAGGAATTCTTATTTACCGCCCCCCTGGCCCGGGCGGGTTATTTGTAAAATCATTAACAGACACTTCCGCTAGATTAGCAAGCACTTCACCTAACATTACTCTATTAGGCGATTTTAACCTGCACTTAGAGAATCCTCTCAAGGCAGAAGCCTCAGATCTTACGCAAAATTTACTGGCTATACAACTAACTCAAAAAGTGCTTAGCCCAACACACAACAAGTGTCACATCCTGGACCCAGTCTTCTCAAATAATGAACAACTCTTAGCAGGCTGCCCCATCCCGGTACCATGGTCAGACCACCTCCTAATTCCGATTCTTTGGAATATCCCACATCAGACCGAGAGCACACAAACTGTCAAGAGCTGGGATCGCCCCATGGCAAAACTCTCTCCAGAGGCATGGACCTCAGCCTTGTTGTACTCCAAACCTTTGGGGAACATCAATCCTAATATAGCGTCAGACAACTCTAATTACTGGATTGAATCCTCTCTGGACACTATGATTCCACATAAATGGAGCCAAAAAAAGCCCAAGGAGAAACAGACACCGTGGTACTCACCTAAACTGAGTTATGGGGTAACTATCATCCAGTCTCGCTCCTACCTGGGACCAGTAAAATTCTGGAGAAATATGTCAACAAGATTCTCTCAGAATACTTAGAAACCCACTCCCTACTGCATACTTCTCAGACCGGCTTCCGTCCTACCCATGGTACGGAGACAACTCTATTAGCAGTAGTAGAGGAATCAAGAAAAATCCTCGACCAAGGAGGTGTAGTGGCGGTCCTCCTACTTGATCTGAGCTCCGCATTCGATACTGTAAATTACAACATCTCTTTTGACAGACTTAGAATGGTGGGAGTCTCAGGCAAGGTTTTGGCATGGATCAAGTCTTTCCTGAAGGATAGAGTATTCCAGGTATTTGAGGGTAATTGCACCTCCAAGCGCGTGCCACTAACGTGCAGAGTCCCTCAGGGCTCATCATTAAGTCCCACTCTATTTAATGTCTATCTAAAACCTCTTGCCGAGCTAGTCCTCCCATATGGGATTCAGATCATTACCTATACAGACGACACGCAGCTAGTGGTAGCGCTAAAACACCCAAAGAATATGCCAGTCAATCTAGAAGCCTGTATGGAAACTGTGGCCACATGGATGGACCAGTCATGTCTCAAGCTCAATGGAGACAAGACTGAGTTAATGACCTTGGGTAACTACCCCATCGCCACAGCTGAAATGAACTGGCCCAACTGTCTTGGCCCGCCACCAGCCCCCAAAGACCAAATCAAAAGTTTGGGAGTCTGGTTGGATAAGTCCCTTAATTTCAACTACCAAGCAGTCAAGTTAGCCGCCTCCTGTTTTGGTATCATCAGAATGCTGCGAAAAATCCTCCCACTCCTCCCAACACCAGCTCGAAGAGTGATGGTCCAGGAGCTGGTACTCTCCCGCCTGGACTACGGGAATTCCCTCTACCTTGGCACCACAAAGTCCACCACAAGGAAATTGCAGGTTGTATAGAATTGCGCAGCCAGGCTGCTTCATCACACCTCTTACTCGCATTCGGCCAAGCCAGCACTAAAAAAACTGCACTGGCTCCCAATAAACGAACGGATAAGGTTTAAATCATTGTGCATAGCACATAAAAAGCTCTGGGGGATCGGCCCAAAGATAAACCATTCTCTCATGGCCTTTCACCGCCCTTCAAGATGCCTTCGGTCAGCCAGCATGTTTTTAGCAGCGGTACCCAAAATTAAGAGAGCCCGTTCAGGGGGCCGCACCTTCTATTACAATGCCTCCAGACTACGGAACACTCTCCCCATCCAGCTGCGCTCAACTGCCCACCACCTTTCATTCCGGAAGCAGCTGAAGACTTGGCTCTTCCAGAATTTGCCTTAACCATCTAGCCTCCTTCTGCTTGTTGTTGCTAGCGCGGGTATGCTTAAGGGTAGCCATGCGCTTAACAAATGCTAATTAATAATAATAATATTTCTGCCTGGAAGAAGAGCTGCTGTGCTGTAGGAAGGACTGCCACTTTGCTGCCTGCATTGCTGTGTTGGCCTGCTGATTGTTGCACTACAGGAGGGACTGCCACTTTGCAACTTGCTCTGCTGTGTTGGCCTGCTGCTTCTTGCCTGGGAGTGAGAGCGACTAGACCTGATGTCTACATCCTTGAACCCAAGATTATCCAAGGGCTTGCTGGCTTGCCTCTTGTTTACTGAAGTCTCAGGGACACAAAAGACTTATTGCAACTCTGCTGGTGCTGCTGGACTCTGCCATCTGTGAGTCCTACCCTTGCCTGAGGTGCCCCTTCAGTCCTAGGCCTCAGAAGGCGGTTCTGCAGCTGTTTTTCTGCATAAACCGGCACAGTGACCTGACTGCATGAGAAAAATCGACGCATCACTCCCTGACACCAACGCAGTGCCGAATTGACGGTGATGCCGGTCCCGAGTGTGAGGCTCGACAATGACATAGAGTTGATTCTTCGACACTGTCTGCGAGGCTCGATGACAAAGCAGCGCAGAATCTTCCTCTCCGTCTGTGAGGCTCATCTCCGACGCAGTGACCCAACTCGTGGGAAAATTCAGACTCATTGTGTGCTTGACGTTGACTCCATACAAGGCTCTTTCTCAGCGGGCCCTGCGTGGGTTCTGTAGCTGGCCTGCCCTCCATCACGGTTGGCCTGAACTTTGGATTTGTGCCGATCCCTCGTGACTTCAAGTAACCTTTTGATCGCTGGTGACTTCTAAGCACTAATCTTTAAAAATTCAGATCTCAAGCTCTACTTGTTGGATTTTTATTGTTTTGGTCTTGATTTACTTAGATATATATTCTCTATTTTTCTTAACTGGTTTGGAGTCTTTTTGTGGTGTTTGTTTGTGTTACTGTAATTAAAGGGTGCACAAATACTTTACAGATTGCTTCTTAAGTTAAGCCTTACAGCAGTGTGGCTTCCTGACCATAGTGTGTATATAAACATGTACCATTATGGCGTTTGTGTTATACACTATGCACATGCTACATAGACGCCATCTGGACACAAACAGCATTGAGGTAAGAGTATTGCTGCGTATGCTCATGGGAAAATCTTATTGTGCATGAACGCTCTTGGCTCCAAACTGTGGAGTTCAAAAACAGTTGTACGTGGCAATTTTTAGTTGATGTAATCTCAGAATTACACTTATCTCATATGTAAGGAGTCAGATGCTGTGCGCCGGAGTTTCTTTTGATTGGTGCCTTTTGGATTTCATTTGTAGACCCGTAGATTTTACTTTAATGTATGGAACATTCATTTAAATCACACTGGGTGTTGGATATAATTCTGCAACAGTGGATCACATGATTTTCGAATTGATTATAAAATGTTTTGAATTTTTAGGACTACACCCGATTACTGTTTCACCTAAGCAGGATAAAAACATTATTTTGACATCATCTAATACAATTGGGAGGAGGTATTGTCTTAGTTTTAATTTTACTGATTATGTAGGACTATAAAATTGTGACCATATGCCATGTGATACATAATCATGGATTTAATGTTGTAATAAGTTTAAACCCGCATGTATAAATGGGCATATAAATTGTGACCATATTGTAAATGAATGTTAGTGTTTGATGAATACAATCAACAAATGTAGGTACAAGTTTAGGTCATTAGGAACTTTTGTTTTTATCAAATATAAAGACTGTTGGGTGTTTGATTTTCATTGATACTAATGTTTTGAATTTTAAAGAGTATGAAGTGTTTATGTAATATGAATAACATAAAATGAATAAGTAATTGATTTGAGGAAGGATATAAATTGGTTTGTTTTGGTGATGGGTCAGTATATTGGTTAATAATGTAGGTGAATATTATATTGCCAATTTCCATATACAGTCTCATAACTTTGCCCTTGAATATAGTTAAATCTTCAAATGCATTTGAATTGTCTGTGTTTCTTAAAAAAATGTGTTCCATACGGTATAATGATAAGTTGGTTGGAATTTGGCATTAAGTGCCAGAGTTGGTGTTGGAAGTTTAGTTTTAAATTGTATATAGTTTTTTTTTTAAAGATGAGTACATTGTAAATAATTTTATATATTCTTATAGCCCTGAAAAAGTCCCAAGGTGGAAGAAATGTGTTGACTAGAGCTACAATCAAAGCAATTTTATAAAAAGATGACTATTAAAGAATTGAATACAAACTGCATATAGAACTCTTCTGCTGTCTCACTGAAACATGGACAATTAATCTACATTGTTTGTGGAGTAATATTGCTTCTGGGATTTTAGTTGGGGAGCTGAGTAATATTGCATTATATTTGTGAGCAAAGAGATTGCTTGGTAGAGGGTCTTTGGTGGCTGGTCCCTCATACTCGTGCATCCATATCTCAAAAACAAATTCAGTTGCTCTTAGGAACTAATTAAACATACAGATGTGATAAGTTATTTGTCATGTAGTTTTACTAGTGAAACTAAATAGCAGACAAACGATAATGTGTGGACACTGGGTTTCAATGAATATTTATTATTTGCACATCAGCAAGTAAAGTGTCTTGTTTTGTTTTGATCCAGTTAAAATCTTTGATTTCATCAGACTTCAGAAGTACAATAAAATGTGCTTCATTTTTTTCGCCTAATTTCTGATGTATTATGAAATATATGGATAGTTGATTTACAGGCATTTAAATATAGTTGTCTGTTCAGAAAAAAACTAACTTCCTACAGCCTGTCCTTTCACTTCCAGATCCCCAGGAGGATTATCACTTAGGTCACTTTTCCAAAATGCTCCCTCTTTGCAGTCAGAAAAATAATAGTAAATACCAGTCTCAGAATAAGAAGCGATTTGTCAGAAGACAAAGCCTGACAATAGACCTCTGTCTTTGAACACACAGCAAACGTGACAAGATAAACACAAAATCTAAAAGCGTCTTTATTGGCCATTCATCTTCCAAACTCCAACATGGCTATTTTTGGGAACTGCAGCATCCCCAGCACCACTACTTCCAGCGCCTTAGAGCCAGGCTCCTAAACTCAAGCACCTATGTTGCCAGAAATGAACTACTCTGGCCTCACACTCAAGAAAGCATGTCTATTCCTATTATCTACACCTGTCTGTGCTCGTACCATGCCTAGCTCCACAGCCCTGGTCCTGAGAGACCATGAATAGCACAGAGGGCAGGTTACACCGGAGAGAAGCTCCGCTCCATAAAGGGCGCAGGTATGTTGTCTTCTCTCTGCCTCCCTCTGTATGTTATTTCCCCTCCGGTCACTACTTGCAAGGTGTGTGTGCCTTTCACTTCAATCACTGTCCCCTAAGAAGGATAGTCAGAACTGACTTTAACCGCCTTGATAAGTCACTGACCACTTCAATTTCTGCTAATTCTATCACAGCAGAACAGGAGAATCAGGGAATCCTGGATAGTTCCCAAGTTTAGGAGGAGAGCGGCTCCTTTTTATGGAGCTCTCTACAACACCACCATAGCTCGAAATCTGCTCCTCTGCTTTTCTAGCACAGTTTGAAGCACAGTGCCATCCACACAGAACTACAAAGGGACAACGCCTTTTGCCATTTTTACAGCAAAGTCTTTAAGCTGAGGATTAGCAAGCACCATCCATGCCGAGCTGGAAAATGACAAAAGCCTTTTACCACTACAGGCACAGTATTACATCTTTGAATTGGTGAAATATCACCCAAGCCAACCTGCAATGAATAAAAGCAGCCCCTGACACGTGTTTCGCTCTAGCTAGAGCTCATCAGAGAGACATGGCTTTGTTCAGACAGAAGGGAGCACCCAGTTTAAGTCCAAACAATACCCTTTCAGGCTCAGAGTCTCTATTTCAGGTTTGCTAATTAATGCCGATCGAGATAGCATGCTCCCAACCCGTAAATTACAGGCTCGGCGAGGGCGGCCAGTTTGGAAGCTCATACAGTGTTGATTGATCGAGTACATACAGGATTGTGCCTCTTAAATTGTGAGACCTCCGCTATTATGCAGCTTTTCCTTGCTCCCCCTCACCTTGCTCCTCAGAGTGCTACTTAACAGAGACTGGTCTCTTGTTGGACATTTGTTGCGTGACTGGTTTCCGTTAATTCAATAATCTGGAGCATTCCTTGGCCTGTGACTTAATTTTCTATTTTTTTATCTTTCATTGATCTTTTTAGGTTGCTTTTCACTTAATGTCCTTGCGACGTATTGTCCTGATGATGGCCCTGGTTAAGTTTACCTTTGGGCTGAAACGTCGGCTTTTGGTTATATAATATGGACTGCCGGAATCGACCTAATCAATGTTATGTCTTAGGTAAATATGTGATTTTTCTCTTTAGGAAATATCTTTTTGGTGTCTTAGTCAACGGCCGCAGCCTATTACTGTGTATTATATATCAGTTTGTTTGTGTTGCACCTTTATTTTTAGATTGTTTATTATGTTTTGTTTTGTTTTCTTTGTTTCCGGCCCTAATAATTGAATGAATATTTTGTAATATTTTCCTGTGTGTGTTTGATTATTGTATAGGGGATCACTACCATCATTATTGTTGGTGTCTATATTCTGAGGTAGGCTTATCTTGTGTTTTGCTTTTTTTTTCAGTAGAATCTTTTTTCGCAAGTGAACCACAATATTTGTTTGTTTAAACTGAAAGGTGAAAAAACAGAGCTGATTCTGCTTGGTAAAAGGCATGTGTCTGGTCAGCATCCTTGTGGCCTGAGGCGGTGGGCGCACCAACCCCCTCCCCTTCTCCCCCCCCTCCCCACTTGTCAGTGCTGCAAGAAACCTGGGAATCCTTTTTGTTGCTCTAACAAACTACTGAACCATCATCCTGAGCCTTCCATAGAAGTATGAAGGCCTCATCCATATCCCAGTCTGACAGCCTCATCTAGGGCGCTGGTGACAATCCCAGAGGTCTGCACCGATGCCGCAACTTCCTAAATAGCCGCGGATATCTGAGGTCTACCATGGGACTATTCAGCTATGTCATAGGATTCCCATCTGTGTTGCTGGTTACAGTAACCCGAAAAACATATGGGGCCTGATTCACAAAAGTAATCTGCGACAAAATCCTAACTTTACGACTTTAGGTATTCACAAAAGGCATTTAGGAGTACTAAAGTTAGGATTCCTAACTCCTAAATGTATTTTGTGAATGCCAAAAGTCGTAAAGTTAGGATTTTGTCGCAGATTACTTTTGTGAATCGGGCCCATGGAGTTTTCCTAGTTTCACACAGTGTGTTCAAGTAGGTGAGCTGGGAGTCAGCACTCCAGTGCTGGACCCAATACCAGCACCTAAGCCACTGCAGATAGTTTCCAATCACTTCTCACTGGTACACAACGACGTCACCACTGGTAACCCGCAGGCCAGCCAGATGGTGGAGGGGTCAGAGAGGTCATTGGTCCCCAGGCCCCATGCCTTTTCAGAGCCTTGAACTTGTGCAGAATTATTTACAGATTTTAAAGCAAGTCTGTCCTATTTATGAATGACGAGGCATCTGAGAAGGCATCGGGGCCTTAAATGGAGCCAGACGCAGAATCTGCCCTGCTTTCTGTTTCCCTACAGCACACTTTTAAAACTTTAAAAGAAGTGCTCGCACTGTGGGGCCCCCTTTAGTCTGTTGGCCCCGGGCCCTGTAAGAACTTCGGAGATGCCTGGTAACCTGACATCCTTCAGGCCTCACCCTGAAGCTCTGGTGGATTCTTGAAACAACCCCCAAGGCCTGGTGGGATGTGGGTCGCCGATCAGATATAAGAGTGATGCTGGTTGCTTAATCTGCGGCTGTCTGGGCCAATGTCTGTATCAGAAGATACTGAACGGATGCAAGGGGGAGAGACTCACAAATAGAGGGGAGGGGCCTAGCCTCTGATTTGGGATTCTCTTTACGATAACCATATATGACATTTCCCGCAGAATCCTAGCGTATCTTCACAAGAAACCTCAAAACCTGGCTCTTCGACAGACCCCCTCCTTGATGGACTGGAACCTGCGAACCCCTCCCTCCCCCAGCGCCTTGAGACCCTCACGGGTGAGTAGTAGCGCTTAACAAACACGTGATTGATTGATTATATCACACACACACCAGAATAAAACACACCTGTCAATAGGCTTACTCAGGGAGGTGGTTTGGGATACAGACTCAAAGTACGAACAGGAATAAAACATGGTTAATAAGTCACTATCCAGACAGTCCTTTTACTTGAAAAAGAGCACACAGCTGAGTAGCATACATGAAATGCAGACGGCAGGGAGGGGGAGGGGGGAGGGGAGGGGACCAGGGAGTTAATGAATCCAGCCTGTGGGCTCCAACAGGTTCCTCCAAGTGCTTTGAAACCATCAGCTTGTAACACATTTAGCTTCCCCGGGGCAGAAGAGTATTTTCAGCCCCCCAAGGCTGTCGATATATCAGTGCTAAGACCGATGTGGTATAGTCATTCGTAAACTACCTGTATCACTGCCCCGGTGTATATGAAACTAGTACTGGTCCCGGCATCCTTGGCGGTGCACTGTATCTTTAAATCCTAACACGCAGGCCTCTCCCTCCCCCCCCCCGCTGTATGTAGCCGGATGAGGCATAGTCACTGCGCCGCTTGTGCGCGCGTTCGCACACAGGCGCTACGAGCCGCAGCACTGCCTTGGCTCCGACCTCCTTACTACAGAGACAACTTCCGCTGGTAAGTCCTGTGCACGCATCTGGAGGTCTGAAGAGGAAGGTCTGAACTAGGCCTGGGCGAAATTTAAATTACGCCAGAGTCATTTCAGTAAGTACTCATTACTCTTGTGATGTGAAACTACACAATTACGCCAACTTGAGTAATTAACAGTAACTTGGGGCAAATATCCTACCGCAGGAGCACAGGAACAACAAACTGCAAGAGAGTGGGAAGCTGCTGGCGACTGCTGTCCGTGTCGTGTAGCATTTTGTGCTTTTTTCTTACAACAAAATGCATCCTTGGACCCATTTAGAATGCGAGGGTGCATTCTGGACTAAGAAAAAGGCGCTAAAGGCTGCATTACGCTCCTCATGTAATTATGCCTAATTACGAGTAATGTTGCAGTAATTATGAGTAATTGCGCCAGAAAGAATTACGCCAGTTACTGAACTGGCACAGGTCAGCAGACACAGCACTTCCTTGCACTTGTCACAGGGAGGGAAATCTTCATTGCTGGAACTTCCTCAGGCCCCAGAACTGAACTGAACAGAAACAAACGAAGACACACGACACCCAGGGTTGCAGCAGTGACCCCTGTGAGAGTCTGTGATAAAAAATGCCTCCTCCGGCTGTGACTTCTGCCGGCGCCACGCCGTCACAGGCATTTCTTCTTCTGGTGACCAAACCATCGAACACGGTTGTGAATTTTCTTAGCAGTAAGTTGTCACAGACTCTTTCTCTCCCAGACTGTCTTCTGCCTTCTCGCCAACTCCACCCACTTTGATGGGGGAGGGATCTACATACTCAAGGACAGACTGAGACACACTGTAGGGGTGCCAGGGACACAAGCCCTCACCAGGTGGCCTGGCCTTGCAGATGCTTCCCTGGAGCACAGCTCCTCACAGGCCTCCTCTTCTAAGACACCTTTCCTCTGTGCAAGGGCCCCTCTTGCCCCCCCAGTCTCCTTCCCTCAAGGTGTGTCCAAGGCAGCTCTTCTTAGCAGGGCACAGAAGTGCCAGGCTCTTGTTGCTGACCATGGCGAGGGGAGTTGGCCGTCAGTGACCCCAGCCCTGGAGCTCAGATGCTTTCCTGGGGCTCCACTGGTGTCGGAGCCCCAGCACTGGTCATTGGGACATCCCGGCCCATCACCTGGGGGTCTGACCCATCCTTCTGCTCTGTTTGTAACAAGGGATTGTGGCTCCCACAGACCCAGCTCTGGGACTGGTTTCAGGTTGTGTCTGAGTTTTTACATAATTCTGCGGTGTTGGTCAAGCACAAGTTTGTATCCTGTACTCTCAGCTCCGATGAGGAGAGGGGCTGGAATATTCCTGCCAGGAAGACCCACAAGAAAGGCTCAAAAGAGGGAGGGGCTTCCACAGTCACCTCCCTCGCATCCTGCTGGGAGTAAAATCTCAGCAGGAAGGGTCCGAGGACTGCCTGGATGCTTCAAAGGACCCTCTCTCCCATCTTCCACGCCCTAAATGCTGATCCATTTCACAGGAAGGTCCTCAGGGGTGCCTTGGAGGTGCCCCCCAGTTCATAGAGCTGCCTGGCAGGAAGCATCTTCTGCACCACACACACTAGAGACACAAGATGGGTTCCTGGGCTTCATCCGTCCAGCACAGCTCACACGCTCCGCGCCCATGCTACTACACACGTGTAGGGTAAACACACATGCATGCAGCGAAGGGCCCGGATGTAGGGATCCACAGTCAACCATCAACAGTAGAGGCCAGTAGGCACTCTCCATGTGTAGGCAACAGGTGAAGGGGCTGGTCCTTCACGTAGAATCAGTCGCTGCCACCACTGCCGGTGGTCTGTAGAAAAGAGAGCTGACGGGGTTCATGCCCAGTAAAAGGGGGTGCTCCTGGAGTACCCCTACAGACCACAGACCTCAGCCATGCATCACAGGGGTGATTGTTGTGTGCGATGAGGCTAAAAATCAAAACTACCCAGAGTCTCTGTACATAGGGAACTCAGAACTGAGGCGCGCGCGCGCTCTCCTGAGCCATGGAGGGGTCTTCTCCGTCCAGAATGTAGAACTCAATCTCGCGAGGACTGAAGGTGGAGCTGGCCTTGCTTGGACTCAGATCCACACCCTACTGATCACAACTGAGGTCAGTAACGAGCATTTAACTCACTGAGCCATGTTACTGGAAGTCTGTAACATTACAAAAAAAACACACTATCATTATCATCACACGTTAAGAAAAAATAACCGGGCTTATAACCATTGGAAACCAATCCATTATTCTGGCATGAACTTGTGTAAATGCCAAGAAACCTCGCCAGCAGAGCGCTCAATAAATGCAGACATACATTGACATACGATAATCATACGAGTCCCAATCACAGGGACACTGGGCCAGAATTCCCCTCTCATTTAACAAATCAATGCATCCCCGGAGCCGCACTCTTGGTGTGGGCCATTTGAACCAAACAAAGCAATGTTTAGTACAAGGAAAACTCAGCACTGGAAAGTGGTGTGTTTGTGTCATGAAGTCACATGGGCCCCTCGCCTGTGCATGGTCTTGTATGCAGGCGTGGCCCTTGCAGGTAAGAGCGATGGGGTGGTGGAGCGGGGGTGAGCGGGGTGGGAGGGGGATTCGACGACGAAGGAAACTTAAATTAAAAAAAGAATACCTCGCGTAGGTGACACATTGGCTGTATGTGCCTGCTGGCGAGCCTGTGTCTCTGTGCTCGCTCCTGCACTTCTGTATGGATGCCCTCAAGCCTGTCTGTGCAGCAGCTCTCTGTCTGCTTGTAGGTTTGCTAGTGTGTGAATGTGTGTGAAACTATGTGTTGTCCTGGAAAATTGTGGAAAGTGGGCAGAAATGTGCATTAGTGAAGTATTGTGAAGTCAAAATGTGCATTGCTGACGAAAGTGTACTTGAAAGCTTGACTGTGGGCCTGAGTTAACAATGGTGGGCCCCGGGGGAAGCAAAGTCGCAGACTAGTCTTCCCCCGGGGTCTTTCGCGCAGGAGGGCCAGGCTGGGGTCAGGGGGTGGGGTTTTGGGGTGGGGTATAAGAATGCAGGGGAGGAGGGTGACTTCCTCTTCCTGCATTCCGGCACCATCGGGAGGGTTAGGTGTTAGTGAAAAGGGTTTTTGCCTAGTTAGGTAGAGTTAGGAGTGTAGGCGGGCAACGGAGTGCGGCGGAGCCACTGGTCGGTGGTTTTGGAGGCGTTCGGCGAGCGGAGGAGCGAGCGGATCAGCAGCAGGGTCGCGTGATGGCAGCAGCGTCTGCCGACGAGGTGAGGGAGGCCCTGCGAGTTTTGGGCCACGCCGGCCGAGAGGACCTTCTTCGGCCCGGCGTTTTAGAGGAGGCGTGGGTGGGGCTGTCTCGGGCCCCGCGCGCGGCATCAGCCGGCGTAGCGGCTGCGGTGGTGGCGTGTATGGAGGAGCCACCACCGGCCGCGAAAGGTACGTCTGGGAGGGGGCGGGCGGGATAAAAATGGAGGCGGCGACGCGGGGAGGCCGGCGCCGGAGCCTGCCTCCGCACTTGGGTGACAGCGAGGGGGAGGCGGGAGGGCCCCCGCGGGAGGGGGTAAGGCTGGGAGGGCTGCAAGGGCCCCGAGGCATGAGTGACGCGGCCGGGAGCGGGAGGAGGGGGTCGGGGACTCCCCTGACGGCGGTTGGCTCCCAGGACAGTGTGAGGCAGTTGGGGAGCCTGGGGGGGGGGGTGTGAGCACTGCGAGTGGGGCACAGCGGCTGCTGCAAGATTCGGGAGACCTGGAACAGGGCAGTGATGGAGGGCAATGGGTGGACACTCCCATTGACCTTTCTCAGGGCTCAAAGGTAGACATTAAGCCCGGGGGGGGTGCAGAGAAGGGGCTCAGGGATACTGGCCGGGTGGGGGATGGGAGGGTCCTGAGGCAATTCCAGGGGATCTAGAAAATGGGGTAGGGACAGGGGGGGATTTTCCCCCATCCTCCCCCGTTTGGAAGGCATGTCACTTGCAGAGAGGATCAGGGAGCAACGTCTGATCATCCAGGAGACTGAGGCGCGGAGGGCGGCGATGAATGCGGCCAGGGGAGAGGTGGGTTGGGACGAAAAGGCGGAGGGGCCCCCACGCCCACTTCGGAGGAGGAACGGTGGACTGAACAGGAGGAGAGGGACAGGGAGGCTAGGGGCAAGTGGTTGTGGGTAGGGGACGACGGGCGTCTTCAGTCAGGGGCAGGGACGGCCAAGATGGCTCTGAGGCCCGATGGTGCCGGGGCCCGCCCAGTTTGGAGTGACCTGGGGGGCGGGGAGGGTCCAAGCCGGAAGAAGTCGGCAGAGTGTTGGGTGGCACAGCGGGGCGCAAGACGGCCCCTGGACGCCGGCTTGAAGTAGCAGGGGGGTCCGCGGCGGCCTTCCCTCCGGCGCAGGAGCGGGCAACGGCGTCGAGTGTGGCAGGTGGTAGTGGAATGAGTGCGAAGAAGAGCAAGGGTGTGAAGAGAGCGGTGCGAGAGGTGTTGTGGACGCCTGTTGAAGTGGAGCCTGAGGTGGAATTGGATTATGACACGGAGAGTGAGGAGTTGGAAGAAGGGGAGGTGAGGGATGACGAGGACAGGACAAGGGGGGAGAAGAGCAACAGCAGACTTGGTGTTTTACAGGTAGCGAAACCAACGAAGGGCAAGGCGAAGGTGGATAACCCGAGATCGAACACCGCCAAAGGAAGGACTGGAGAGACACAGACGGCCTTGACAGGTGAGGGGGCATGGTGGGTGGCTTGGGACGGTGGACCGAAGGCAGTGAGGAAGAAGGCCTGCCGGTCGGTGGGTGTGGGAGATGGGTCAGTGAGGGACGCCATAGTGATACTGCAGGGCGGAGCAGCGGGGGGTGCTAAGGCGGACGGGGGGGCAAGAAGGTGTCAGTAGCGGGAGTACAGACTGACAAGATGGACGGGACGGATGACAAAGGGGAAAAAGGCGATGACAAACATCACAAAAAAGTGCCTTATTATGGGACTGGCCATGCCACTGGGGTCGCATTTGTCGGATAAGACTAAGACTAGAATATGGAAACACGAGTATGTGGATGTGTTTAAGCTATTACACAGGGAGATACAAGCGAAGGAGGGCTCTAAGGAGGAAGAATGGGAGCTTACGAGACGGCCTAGGGTCCCTGTGAATATGGCGAACTGGACATCGGCCTTTCTCATTTATGCTAGTATTTATTGCGAGAAGCATCTGGACAGGGCCATAGCACTTCTGAAATATATGGATATCATTAGGAAGGCCCAGATGCATTTTGGGGGTTTTGCCTGGCTGAGTTACGACGAAGAATTCCGGGCAAGGATTAGTGTGAACCCAGATAAGCCTTGGGGGGAAGTGGATCAAGAACTGTGGATGCAGTGGATGTCATCCACGCAATCATCAGCATCCACCCACACAACCAGTGGTTTGCCGGTCACCTACCGGTCCTTTCCGCCGCGTCCCGCCCACGGTGGGGCGGGAGGAAGTAATCCCATTTCAGGGGGCGCAGGGACACCTTCCAAACCTGGAGGTAGCAATACCGGAGCGTGTTGGAGTTTCAACAGGGGTTATTGCTCACGTTACCCCTGTAAGTTCAAGCATGAGTGCTCCAAGTGTGGAGGCCGACATGCACTTACGCAATGCTTTACCTTGGCCACGCCCTCAGAACAATGGCGAGCCACGAAGGGGAGGGGACAAGCTGGGCAGAAGGGCGCCTACACCAGTTAAGATTGAGGCGATGGGGCCTTGGCTCTCGCGATACCCCGACAGGGAGGCGGCATTGAAGATTCAGTGGGGTTTCACTGAGGGTTTTCGGGTGGGGTATCAGGGCCCTAGAGAGAGGAGATGGGCGGACAACTTGAAATCAGCCAAGGAATTGCCGGAGGTGGTGGCTGCCAAACTGAAGAAAGAGGTAGACGAAGGCAGGATAGCGGGCCCGTTTGTCGACTGGCCCGTGGATGACTTGATCATCTCCCCACTGGGAGTGGTGCCTAAAAAGGAGCAGGGTGAGTTTCGCATGATACATCACCTCTCGTGGCCAGAAGGGCAGTCTGTGAATGATTTTATCGCAGAAGCAGACTCGAGAGTGATCTATGCCTCAGTGGATGATGCGGTCCGCCTAGTGCGGGTGTGTGGGCCGGGGGCGGAACTGGCGAAGTGCGACGTGAAATCGGCCTTCCGCCTACTGCCCATACACCCTGCGGATTTCTCCCTACTGGGGATGCAATTTGCAGGTGCCATCTACGTGGACAAGGTGCTGCCCATGGGGTGTGCGATTTCCTGCGCGCTGTTCGAGATGTTTAGCACATTCCTACAATGGGCTTTTACACAGATCAGTGGGCATCGGGAGGTCTCTCACTACCTGGATGACTTTCTCTTTCTGGGAAGGGCACATTCGGGGGACTGTGGCAGGGCGCTGTCACAGTTCCAGGAGATGACACATCGCTTTGGAGTCCCTCTGGCGCCTGAGAAAACGGCTGGGCCCAGCTGTAGGTTGACATTCTTGGGAATTGAGCTGGACTCGGTTCAATGGATGGCCCGGCTCCCTGACGCAAAGGTGGCAGAAATACAGGCGTGCCTGTTGTGGGCGATCGGGGAGAAGAGGATCGTGTTGAGGGCAGTGCAACAACTGTTGGGTTTCCTGAACTTTGCGTGCGGGGTGGTGAGGTCAGGACGGACGTTCTGCAGACGACTCGGCATGGCCATGTCGGGTGCAGTCTTACCGCACCACAGGGTTCGGATTTCCATGGGGGTCCGAGCGGATCTGAGAACATGGCTGACTTTCTTGACTGATTTCAATGGGGTGTCCCTGGATTTTGTGGATGAAAAAAGGGTTTGGCAGGTGCAAATTTACTCCGATGCAGCTGGGTCAGCGGGCGTTGGGGTCTTCTGGGATGGCAGGTGGTGCGCGGAGGACTGGCCGGCTCATTGGGTGAAGCAAGGGAGAAGCATTGCGTTTCTTGAATTTTTTCCCCTGTTGGTAGCGCTGGAGGTGTGGGGTTCTGAATTTCAGAATCGGTCGGTACTGTTTCATGTGGATAACATGACTGTTGTCGAGTTGGTCAACCGGCAAAAAGCAAGGGATCTGAGAGTGCTGCGACTGTTGCGGAGATTTATGCTAAAATGTTTGCGATTGAATGTGGTGTTTCGAGAAAAAGCATGTGCCTGGGGCGAATAATGACATTGTAGATGCTTTGTCTCGTTCGCAGTGGCGACGGTTCCGGCGACTGGCACCTGGAGCAGATCAGTTCAAGACCAAGCTGCCGGACGGCATCTGGGCCTGGGGGGAGTGAGGGTGATAGGCCTGGTGGAGAAGTCTATAGCTGACACCACGAGACGGACCTACAGACTGGCCTGGGCGGAGTTTGGATCCTTTATGGGCTGGTGCGGGGAGACGGCAACCGGAGCCCGCTCAACAATGGAACAGGGAGTTTTACAGTTTGTCTTACATTGCATGCACAAGGGTCTGTCTTCCGCGACGATAGCAGGGAAGTTGGCAGGAGTGTCTTTCTATTGCAGTTTGTTTTATGGGTTTGATCCGACAAAGGATGTGATCATTAGCAGAGTGCTCAAGGGTTGGGGCAGGGAGAGGGGGGGGGAGGAAAGGGGTGCTACGGGAAGCGATTACTTTTGAATTGTTGGTCAGGCTGGTTGGGGCGTTGCCTTTGTGTTGCTACGACGCTTTTTGAGGTTGCGGTTTTCCGTTTATGTATGGTGTGGATGTTTTTTGGGGCTTTCAGGGTGTCTGAGTTGCTGGGCACGAGAGGGGCAGGTGCGAGGAGGTACGAGGAGGTCAGGTTGGATGGGGGTCGGCTGGGTATTTGGCTGGGACAGTCCAAGACGGATCCGTTGGGACGTGGCAAATGGGTTTGGTTGAACGAGAGTGGCTGCGCGGGAGCATGTCCAGTGGCAGAATGGCAGAGATTTCTGCAGGCGACCCAGGTTCCGGTGGGGGAAGTCTTTTGTCATGCGTCTGGGGCGAGGGTGACGGCGGCACAACTATTGGCGGTTTTGCGCATGGCTTTGCGACGGTTAGGGATGAATCCGGCTGGTTTTGGGACTTACTCTTTCCGTATTGGGGCGGCGACGGTGGCAGCGCGTCTGGGTTGGTCCTGGGACAGGATTCAGCAGATTGGGCGGTGGAAGTCTAGGTGCTGCGAGCGCTATGTGCGTAAATGAATGGGATAGGGATGGGGGCATTGGCTGGCGGGGGGAGATTGGGGTGCAAAGAGTGTGGTACTAATGCTTTTTTCTCGCCGTAGGTTGTGTGGGTGACCCGGGGTCCAAGACGGTCACATGGATCGTCGGTCACTCATTCGTGCATTGAGCCTCCAAGTATGCGGAGCAACAGGGATACGCCCGTAACCTGGGACTCAAAGGAAGTCATCATGAGGTGCATTGGTGGGGGAAAGGGGGTATGCGATGGGAGGCACTATTGCCCTGGCTCGCGAAGATGGTCTCCCAGAAAGGGTGCCCGGACTTATTAATACTGCATTTGGGAGAAAGCGATCTGATTCGGCTGTCGGGTTTGGCGCTCTTACAGCTGATGCAAAGAGACTTGGAGATCATGAAACACAGAATGGCAGGGACCTGCATAGAATGGACAGAATTTGTTCCCCGGAAAGTATGGAGAGGGGCAATGAAGCATGGGGCCGTGGAAAAAGCCCGGAGGAAACTTAACAGAGCGATGAGGGTCTTTTGTGGGGAAAGAGACATTAAAGTGATTGCTCATACAGGACTGAGACTGGAGGAACCGCTACTGTTCAGGGATGACGGTGTGCATCTTTCGAGACTGGGAAACGCATACTATATGATGGAGATGAGGGATGTGGTCAGCAAGTTGTGGAATGAGGCTATTTGTTGTAAGAGGAATGTCTGAGTAGGTGGGCGAAAGATGCACAGTATGACCCGGGGGGGGGGGGGCAGGTAACCGCCCTAAAGGGGGTTCCCTGGTTGGCGGTACTTGGGAGGGGTGGGGGAGTCACTGACGGGCGCACCCATCCCTCGGGGGAGGGAAGAGTGAATGATGGGGGGACCGGAGGCATGAGTGTAATGCCAGGTGATACAGGGGAGGATGCTAGAAGAGAAGTGAAGAAGTGGATGAAGAACTGAACGGGTCATGGAGTGGAATGAGAGGTGAGTTGGGAGTGGCGTGAAGGGAGTGAGTGGATGAAAAAGTTGATGTTGGGGGGTTTGTTATTAGTTATGTAATATGTTGTGCAGCCTGGTCCTAATAAATGGCCTTTTACGCTTAACATCAGTGTGGACTGGTTATTGCAAGACTGCACAGTGTGGCAGCATGGAAACCTCGGGGTGCGATTTACAGGGTGTACATAACGTGTTTAGCTTTTGAGCCCACTCCCAAAAGGGGGGTGTGTAGAATGTACCTTGTCGAGGGTACCAATATAGCCTCCGTTCAAACCTGAAAGTGGTTTTTAGGCCATGTCTAAGACAGCGCATGTGCGGTCTCTTGTGAGACGATGTTTTCTATCAGTGGGCTTGGAGGCTTTGCTTATCATTGGTGGGCTTGATTGCCACTCTCATTTGCTTGCTTCTTATTGGTCAGCTATCGTAGGCTTCCTTCCGCTGCATGTGTTTGTCCCTCCCCTGCAGCATGGAGGCATTACTTGTGTCCTTCCACTTCTCATTTTTAGGTGTTACTTTTTTCTTTGTGTGGAGCACTCTACTAGAGTGAGTCTTTTCCAGTTGTCTCCCTTGTGTCCGTGTTTCTCCCACCTGCTCTTCTTCTCTTCTGTGTCTTCCGTTATCTGTGGTGTTACGCACCCACCCTCCTTCTCTTCTGTTCCCTGTGGAGTTGCCCCCGCCCACCCACACCCCCTCCTTCCCTTCTGATGGCCTGCTGTACAACATGGCTAAAACATTGACAAAGTCAATACCTCATGTAGTTAACACATTGGTTTTTGCCAATGCTTGTTGGAGATGAGAGGGTAAGGGACCTGGCTGCTGTGTCTTGTACTTTTATTGCACTTCTAATTTGTAGGCCTCCCAGGCCCCATCAGGACATCCTGTAACCATACATCAAAGCGCCCAGTGCAGTCCTTTTATGTGCAGGTGGCGGCTGGCTCCTGTGTTGATGCTGCCGCTGGCCTGTGTTCCATCAGAGCAGGGCGCGGCGTGCTGCCAGCCTGCGGTCCATCAGAGCAGGGCGAGGCGTGCTGCCGCCCTGTGTTCCATCAGAGCAGGGCGCGGCGTGCTGCCAGCCTGCGGTCCATCAGAGCAGGGTGAGGGTGCTTTATGTGCCTGGGGGGCTCTGGTTCTCAGAGCACTTCACCGCCCACCAGGATGATACACAGCAGCTGCTGGGTAATCACTCTTGCTACAAATTGGCTTTTATTTGCGTTTCTGAGGCCCCACAAGCGCTGTGTTCTCACCGAGGCTCTAAAACAGGAGTGCTTCCACATCCCTGTACGTTCCTTGCTTCAGTCTGGGCCCCGTCGTGTGAGATGCACAAACGTTTATGGGCGCACTGTGGGGCATATTTACAAGGGGATTGTGCCATCGGAACATCACTTTATCTGACGTTCCGGTGGCGCAATGCCCTGCTCCATATTTACAAAGCAGCGTTAAGCCACATTGCATGGCTTAACGCCGCTTTGTAAACATCGTACCCTTTCACACAGGTATCTGGATGAAAGGGGCATGCAATGGGTGCTGCTGTGGGCGTTCCACCGCAACACCCCTTGCATTTTGAGGCTGCCCCAAATTTACAAGGATCTGTAAATCTGAGGCAGCGCCAAAAACTAACGCCACTGAAAAGCAGGCGTTAGATTGGCGCAACGAGGAGACATACTGAAATTTCTTCTTGTTTTTGCTCTTTCTATGTGTGCTGCATTCTGCTTCACACATAGAAAGAGCAAATTGCCTTTGAAGATTGTTTTTTGTGCAGGAAGATGTCCCTTCCTGCACAGAAACAATCATACCTGCAATGCAGGCAACCTTGCACTATGGCGCAAGAGTGCCTGTGTTGGCACTAAGCAGTTTTTTTTAGCGCCAGGTGGAAGAGAAAACACAGGGGGGCGCTGTATTCTTGTAAATACGTCACATCCCTGCATTTTTTAAATGACGCAGCGCATCGCTGACAAATTGCGTGCAGCGCTGCACCATTTCCTTGTAAATATCCCCCTAAGCTTTTCTTGCATGTTGATTTTTTCAGTAGTGAGGTTCTAGAGAGTGTCAACCAAGCCGCAAAGGGAGTCAGAGTGCTGTGCAGAACTCAAATAATTGACAAGCCTGTACATACAGAAGCAGTCACATTCTGCTAAGCGACCGAGCCCAGGAACAAGTCTATGAAAGAGGCCCTCATTGCTCAGGGGCATAGGGTTTCAGAGCCTGGGCAAAATGGCATGTCGCCGTTTAAGCGCTCCATAAGCAACAGGGTCATACCCGAGGCCTTTAGTTGCAATCTCACCACCCTTGAGGTGAAGCAGCCGCAGCCCTGGCAGCGCCAAGAGCTGATGTGCAAGTGCTCGTAGGGTAAGGATGGTGTAACACAATATCTGGAGAGGGTGGGGGCATGTGAGGTAGGATCGGGGGCTCCTTACCCCTGGTACAACAGCATTGTCTGTCGGCAGATGTAAGGGGGGGTCGCCTCAAAACTGGGAACGGACCCTTGGGACAGTTTCAGGTGGCACGTGTGGTGTTAAGCAGGGCTCTGGCTGAAGAAACTAGTCTTTCACAAGCATTGCATTGTAATTGATTTTATGTAGTGCCAACTTCCCCTCAGGCATAAAAGCGCTTTACGTTAGGCAGCTGTGGAAACCCAAGGTTATTGGTTAATCCAGTGGTTATTGGTTATTGCTGGTTATTGGCATTAGTCTTGTAAAAGGGGTCAGGTGTCATCACTGGTGGGGGAGGGACATGTGAGTTCATGCAGGTGATTGGTGGCTACAGGAGATTAAGTATTGTCAGATTTCAAGGGTCTGGTTTCAACAGAGAGGTTGTGAGCTATGAAACGAGTTCTGGACATTTTTAGGAAATACAGTAGCAGAGATTAATGCTGCAATGCATGTGACTTAGAGTAGGTTGTGCTCAGAGTGAGGAGGGGTGCTGAGTTTGGAGGCCAGGAGGAGGGTAATTCGAAAGCAACAAGGAGAGGCACCAGTCAGACGCCTCAGCACAGGGCCAGTTTGTAATGCAGGACTTTTAGGAATATAGAGGAGGCTTTTTGAGAAAGCGTGTAATATGAGGACGCAAACCTGTAGAAATAAACGTTATTTGCACTGAGACAGTGTTATATTCGGTACTTTTGAGAAGCACTAGAAATTGGTGAACAGTTTGCCCGCTGCTAGGATACCTCTAGACCACTGACATTAAAACAAGGGAATAGCATGTTAGACAGATCGCAGCCTCCTGACCCCACTCATGTAAGGTTCTACAGTTATGTAAAGCCCAGAACCTGGCACAGACATCCCGTGTGCATGTCGAGTGTGTGTGTACAGTGAGAATGTGGTAGCAGGGCGCGGCATTCCTGTGGCTGGAGGATGGAGACCCAGGCACTGAAGTGAGGACAATGAAGTCCGAGCTACGTTTAGAAATATATGCTTTCTGTATACCTTGTGAAAACCAATAAAGTATTTAAAAAAAAAAAAAAAAAAAAGAAATCCTGTGAAGACTTTGTGAGGCAGCCCTTTTGTCTGTCCGTGAGTGTTGCTTAAGGAAGGCTGAGAACTGCCAGCTCACACCTCAATGTGCCTCTGTTCAGGCATGGCTGGCACAGGTAAGAGCGGTGGGAAGGTGGGGTGGGGCGGGGCAGGGTGGGGGGGGTCGACAGATGACTGGATAGGTAAAATTAAATAAAAAAATGAATAAAACCACTTACCTTGAGCTCACCACATCGTCGAGTGATGCGGCGAGTGCAAGATATGTGATTTTATTATTTTTTTTATTCAATTTTACCTATCCCGTTGTCTATCGACTTCCCCCCTCATCCCCACCCCGTGCCCACCCTGCACCACTGCGCCACCGCTCTTACCTGTGCCAGCCGCGCCTGCCTCTGTTGTGAGTGCTCTTGCTCGGAAACAGTCCCAGGGCTATTCGCTATGAAAATCCTCACTTTACACAAAGTCTGGCTTTGGAGTGCTGCCTGGAACGGATACGTGAAAGAGAACCAACCCAAAGTAACTGTAGAGTAGGAATGAGCAAAACTTTAACCAAATGTAATGCAATTCAAGATCCCAGGACTCCACAATAGCAAGAGACAAGGGAATGAGCCTTCTCTGACTCCCCCTCCAAAACTTACAACTCACCAAAGAGAGAAGGACTAAGTAAAACTAACAAATGAGCTAAGAGCAAAATAGAAAAATCTATTAATGCTCCCTCTTCTCACCGTGATGTTCACTTCTTAATTTTTTATCACTTTGTAGATAATCTAATATAACACAAGGAAATCTCTGGAAGGGGCTATACTTGAGGGAGAAAGAAAGGTGAGGCATATGAGTAAAATACTGCCTCCTATTGTGTTTCTCTTTACCGTAAATGGTGGCCTCTATGTAATACGTAGAAGGCGAAGTGAAGACCCCAGTGAGGGGTGAGACTTTATTAATCGAAGGGATCCACACCCTGACGAAGGCCGCCGTGACCCTTGGGGGCATTTTGGAATAGGCCGAAACATGTTGGTTACTGAAATTGGGATATTGGGGCATTGATCTCCCCTGTATATCCCAATTTTTGATCTTTTAACCCTATCGAGGGGAACCAAGAATAAAGGTAACTTTTGGTATCTTCTGAGATAGTTTTACTTGCACTTGTCTGCACTTCACGATCCCTTCTTGAGGGAGTACTTTTCCCTTTTCTTCTTTCCTTATTTTCATACACCTTTTTTTCCCTCACCACACTATACATTCAAAAAACATTTTTGCGCTCCGTCCAGAGTGTTGGTCTGCACCTGGACGTCAGATGATGAAGCATGACACTGCAAAGTGTGTGAGGGCAGTATTAAGAAAATTAATCCTGTTCCCTTTTTTGCTCTGCCCCTTTTATGTTTGAATTATAAATAGCACATAGTGAGAAGAGGGAGCATTAATAGGTTTTTCTATTTTGCTCTTAGCTCATTATTCAAGATCCCAGCCAGACCCCTGAATGTTAGCAGTGCTGCTGTAATGCTGCAAGCGAATTGTGCTTGACTGACATCAATTGGTTAAAACACAGCAGGACAGAATAATGTTCAGGAGTTGCTGTCTTTGGTTATTAACCAAGACGCCCCATGACACAGTAAAAGGTAGAGTGACTGACACATCTGAGAATGCTTGCACAGTATAATCAGCAAAGGATACAAATAGAAGCCATACTTACTCTGGAGATGAGTGCCAGTCCATCGAGAGACGCCAGTGCTGTCTGGAGGAAGTTGGCACAATCAGTGGATGGTTCAGTACTTGGGCATGTAAGCAGGCTGCACCAGGTTGGCAATAAACTTTGCACAAGCACTCACTGGGATATGGGAACCAGTGACCCTGCACACCATTGGCAGCTGCCTTGGAATATCTCAATGAGGTGCCGCTCGAAATCAAGGGTGGCAGCTTTCTGGATGCAGAGGGGCTCCTGGGCGGGACATCCTGCAGCTAAAATGGCAAGCAAATAGCTACCACCCTCGCCCCCACCTGATCACCATCACCACGTAGGTGCTGGTGAGGGCAGCGAGGACAGGGTGGGTGGCATTAGGGATGGTGCAGACTTTACAGCTGGAACTAGGCGGGGGGCACAAAGTAGGTGGAAGGTGGACTAGGTGGGCCAGGCCATGAAAGGCATTGGTCAGGTTGGGTGCGTAGAAACGGATTCAAGAATGGACAGATGGGTTCTCACTTTAAGGGTGAAGTAGATACAGGGCTGGACTGGAAACCAAAGCAGGCCTGGCATCAATGTTCAAATCAGCCCCCCTCCTCTCTCTCTCTCTTCATCCATCCATTCTCTCTCTCTCTCTCTCTCTCTCTCTCTCTCCCTCTCTCATTAGAGACTCCTGCTGCAGTTAACCACAGGTAGCTGAAAAAGACGCCTGCAGTGGGGTTAGACCTTCAAAAACCAGCCTTAAATGGCTCCAGGCCGCAGGGGCATTTACTCCACCGGGCATTTCGCCAATGGGCTGGAGCCCTGTAGGCCGCTCTGCTACTTTTCCCAGAACCTTGAGGTTAAATTCAGCACGGGGAGGCTACAAGAGAGAGAGAAAGAGGGCGGGGGGAGGGGCAGAGAGAAAGCGATCAGAAAGGGAGAGGCGAGAAGAAGAGATAGTGGGTGGGTGGAAAGAGAGAGGTAGCGCACGAAGGCAAAGGTGAGGGCTTGGTTTTAGCATTTTTTTCAGAACTGCTTGTAGTAGTTCCCTGGTCTGGCCCTGTCACACCCCCTAGTGCCGATATCGGCAACCCCCACCCCCCGCTTAGCAGTAATTGGACGTGCTGCACAAAATAATCAGTCCACACAAAGTTTGTTGGAGAACAGTTTGCTGCAAATTTATTTCATACAAGAAGCATGCCAACGTGGTGGGTTAACTTATGGGCGATCCAAGGGCAGGCAGCGGCGATTAACCTAATCTGCCCTCCTGATGAGTCAAACTGCACAGTGGCCAACCCAATTGGTGCTACCATTTATGTGGGGATTACCACCCTTAAATACCATGGACCACCAGTCCATGACTTTACTCACGCCTTTTTAGGGGCGGAGTGTTGCAAGGCAAGCCCCCGGTTGCTCTGGCTTACAACCGCCCGAAGGACTAGCGGGGCGCCGGCGTTTTCATCCAGGGTCCTGCCGTAAAGACTCCTGGGGTTTGGCATAAGGCACCCCTCTGTACTCCTGAAAGGGTACCCCTTTGTACCACTCAGCCTCCAGAGAGCCCTGTAACTCCGCCAATGCCCAGGATGTGGCCGCCGTCATATCCGGGGACCCCCCACCATGGCATGCTCCATAACCACCTGCAACCTGCCGTTAGTCCTTCTGGGTGGACCATTACTTTATCTACTTCTGACAGGTGTGCCCCCCTCCCTATCGGGGTACCATGTGGTGTTTGCACGAAAGAGGCCACGCCTAATTTACCAAGCCCTTAATATTTTATATTGATTTTGAGTTGAACCATGCCCTCCAGCTTGGTGTGCTTGCCCATGGCTTTATTTCCCTTTCTGAAGGAATGTGATGGCCTCCCCGGAAGTAGGGATCTACTATTGTCTTCTTTAAATTCAGCTTTATTTACCTTTCAACTTATTACTTTGGGCCTACCAATACCCTTATCTCATCCACTGACCTCCAATTGTATGGGAGCGCAGTGCCAACAGGAAATGGGACCCCAAGAGCATTTAAAACTACTGCTCTCTACGTAACCACAGCTCTGAGTGATATAATCCAATGTGCACAGTATGCAAGATTATGCATTTACATCTGGGGTATGACTAAGCCGTTGCTCCCCCCTCCCCTACTTGGCGAGTCCCACATTTGAGGGTTCAAACTGATAAGCATCTGCTGCACCAGCAAGTGAAATATGGCCCCCTGGGGAGGGTCATTGGGCGGGGACAGGGGAGAGTCTTGTTACCGATGGTACACCCCCCCCCCCCCTCACCTGAACTAGCACCTCGGCATGGCCCTCTTCCCCATGGAAACATATGACATGTATCAAATTTAAGCTTTGTCATGCTATCCGAGGACGCCAGGTGGACCTCCCCACCTAAACCAAGGCAAAAGTGGATCTAACGAGAGGGGGGTGAGTACTGAGGTCCTCTAAGAGTACTCCTAATATTCTGTTACATCACATGTCCTTCTTTCATGCACCACCCATCAGTCTGACTGCGATCTTCGGATGCTGTGTCGCCATGCTGGTGTCCCCACCCAAGCGAATATGGCCCATAGCCAGCTTTACTGCAGGTATCCCAAGTGCCGAAAAAGATGCCAATGCTTTTGGATTTGTGAGGACATGGAGTAAAATATATGAGCATATTTACCTGCACCTTCTTAGATAGGAGGTCAGTATGTGCTCTGGAATTGTCAGCATTTGTGTTCCAACCCCATATTTCTCAACACTATTGGAGCCATGGCACACTATCTGGCATGACAAACTAACGCAACCCACCTGGCTGAGTGGCCGCTGAGAGGTTGTTTTTTTAAATTCAGGATCCGTTACCCGTACTCTCATGATAACCCGGTGCACATCTTCCATAGGACAAGCCCCCACTCTATTTACACAGATTTCTGCAATGTACCCTTCTGCCCCTGTATGGGCGAATATAATGCCTGTAGCATTGCGAATCCCACCGCCCTAACATCTTAGTGCGATCGGGGGAGGGGTCTGTACCCCTAGATTCTGCTTCGTTACATGGCCTCATTGCCTGCAAGCCCCTCCCCATCTGACAGCAATCTTTAGATGCTGTGTCGCCCACTAAATGTCCCCACCCTGGCGCAAGTCGTCCAGTTCCATACTTCTGCTAATGGATACTATAATGCAGACCGTGGATAGAAAAGCTTTTGGGATGGTGGGACAGGAGAACAATATGTACAGATACCTGCCCTACTTCGATAATGGGAATGCCCAATGTATTTTAGTAGTTGTGACCATTTGTGCTCCAACCCGGTGTTTCCCAGCTTTGGAACCACAGCACACATGTTAAGTGACAAACTTACGCAACCCGCCTGGCTGAAAGGGCGATAAGGTGAGCGAAATGTAGCTTAACTGAAGCAACCAGTAACACGCACCGGTTTACAGAGTGCACATTTTCTGCTGAAATGACCAGACATTGGCACAGACAGATTTATAGATAAAGCTATGGCGAACACTTAATAGAGTCAAATCTGGTTCCAATGAATGTTTGTCTGTTGTGCATCTGCCAGTATATAAAGCGAGTGAAATTTAGCTTAGCTGAAGCGACCTGTAACACGCACTGGTTTACGGAGTGCACATTTTCTGCTGAGACACCAGACATTTGCACAGTCAGATATATTGTTAAACTATGGCGAACACTTGATAGTGTCAAGTCTGGTTCTAGTGAATGTTTGTCTGTTGTGCATCTGCCAGTAAGTACCTTGATTTGTTTTGGCTGGGTTAGAATTATTGCTTCCATTACACTTCAGGGTTGTAGCAATGTGCTTTCTTCACTGCTGAGTGTGTCCAGCCTGTTCACAGATACACCTACGTGCTAACCAGCTGTGACCCTTGTTGCTTAATCCAGCAAATAGACCTAGTTCACTTGGTTTATCCCGGAATTGATTGCCCTCCACCAGAATAAAAGACCTGCCGTGCTTCGGCTTACCTTCTAGTAACTTTGTACTTCATGTTCGAACATTTATACCCAGCGTAGCCAGACAGTCTTGCGTTGCTGTTGCCCTCACCCGTCCTCTGCCCTTTCGACATCGCCATCTATCCTTCTTGCACAAGTGGTCATTTGGCTAAAGCCTGGTGGGTACACCCGTAGGTATGTTGGCACTGGATAACCGATGTTTATTGATACCCCACTCAATGATACTCATTTAAATGACCTCAGAAGGATGGAAGGCTGGGTGAACCCAGCGGTGATGGATCCTATGACCGTGAGGTTGAACCCAGGCCCCCGCAGTGGATGCTTATTCCACTGAGACACCAGACCCAGCAGATAAATGGGAACTGATCAGCTGCCCGGCAAATCTGTGTTGATTAACAGCTCAGAGCAAAAGTCTGATATTCAGCATTTTATACACTATAGAAGCTCCCCTGAGATTAGAATCATGGGACCTTAGCAGTGGAAGTCTGTGTTTAATTGCAATATGACCCTTATTCCGTCAAGGAATTTTCCCACGTGCAGTAAATACTATATGGATCTTCTCACAATCTTCCCAGGCTGTTAAAATGTAACAATGTGAGTGGTCCGATGATAAATGATGTCCAACTCTAGGATTCCCTGTATATGTTCTAACGACACTTGGTGAAGGGGATTTGAGGCCAAACATACCATGTACAGTGCAGCTAAGGGCCCCAGGCTGCAACATATTGGTCGCATAATACTGGCCGTCGGTATTACCGTGACCTACGTCATTTGTGGCTGAGTGCTGCTTCTGTGAGCTCTTACCTTTGTGTTTAATGTGTTTAACTTAGCGCTTCAGACCGCACTTTGCTATCTCAGCGCTGTGTATGGCAGATGCTAACCTGTGTGTGTTTCCTGTTCTTACCGCTGAAGGAAGAAAGATAGCCAATAGTGATTGACAGGCTGTCCCAAACATGAGCATTTGTGCGCACCCTCACCCTGAGAGATATCCTGGCACTGATTACAGGTGTTTATTGATACCCAACTTAATGGTACTCATTTTATCGACCTCAGAAGGATGAAAGGCTGAGTGGGCCTGCTGGGATTTGAACCTGTGACCATGAGGTCATAAACAGACCCCTACAGTAGGTGCTCTGGTCCGTTAGACACTACACCTGTGTCTATATTCTATAGAGAACTAATGCTTTTGTATTTTTAAAGCAAGGAATGGCCACGCATGCAGCGCTCCATCCTACCGAATAATAATTATCTGCACTGGCAAGTAGAAAAGGAAGTACAGGTGGGTATTGCCTGCACAGTGCTGCTGCGCTGGGCTCTAATGGAGCGGGGACCTGCGTAGCACACTGCGGTTCAAGCCCAAATTCTCTCGATGGCTCCAATGGTCAACATACCCGCTGCACAGCGCTGGCCCTTGCCGCTGGGTCAACCTACCCTACTGAAGTGCCCTTTGAAAGGCTGGGAACATTTTTATCACGCTCTAATCTATACTTTGTAGTTTGCACCTAGCTCCTGATGACAAACAATAGCTCTCTGTTCTAAGCTAGGCTTATAGATTTTAATTTATACGCTGCCATACAAAAGGACCTCTCAGACCAGCGGAGTGTCCACTCTAAACCACCGTTCTCCTGATGGCACAATATTAGATCCGCTTTTATGCATACGGAGTATCTATTACAATAACGGGACCACTCTCGTGTCTGAGACATACAACATATCCATTCAAAGGATAAATTACCGGGAATTCAGCAACTCGTCCCGCCTAACTGCAACAAGCTGGGCATGACCGAGTATCAAACTCATAGGATATTAAAAGGGGTGAACCAGATATTAGGCAACTCATCCCTTCTCTCTGAGACCAGATAGTCATTAACAGAACTCCAAGCCCAGAGACTAAAAGATCAGTATCAACTATTAGCACCTTGTCCCCTCTCCTGAGGCATTATAGACATTCAAGAATGGTTCACACGCACCGTTCCCATAGTCCTCCTGCACGTTACAGTAACGCTTCGATGCTGTGCAACCATGAGGCCTAGCCCATTATGGCACCCCAAAAACTCTTGCTTTAAGAAAGAACCTCAAATAAGGCTCTTTCTTTACATGGCATCGCATAATCTGCTGTCAAGAAACCTTTACAGAAAGATGAACTGGCTGCCACTCCGAGGATTTGAAGCCTCGCTTTATTAACCGCATAAGTATTGACTGCAGCGCCCCTGAAGCATCTTGTTTTCACAAGACCACTTAAAGACACCGGTGCCCCGGGTACTACTAAATCGAAAAGGAGAGGGGCGCTACGAATCCCCGTGCCCCCTTGGGCACGCGGCCACCTGCGCCCCTGCAAGTCTCATCCACATTGGTTCCGCCACAAAATTTGGGCCCTTGCACCCATCTAACCTGCCTCTGGTTCGGAACCACAATCATTCAAAACGTTGAGAAAGTGAGCTACGCAAAGATATTAGAGCGCTTTACATGAGCGCCAGTTACATTACACATTCAGTGCAAGGAGATAAAGTGCTTGCTTGGAAACACGGGCCGCCGAGTCATGTTGGAGTCGAATTCGGAGTTAGAACATGCAGTGCCATTTAGACGGCCTTTCTCTTTGGACCGCGCTGAGCTCAGGCAATCGACAGAGCACCCGGCTCGCACTTCACTCGCTTTACTATTTGGTCGACAATATGTGTGATTTAAGCTGCCCAGCCTTCCGCTCTCCCCCCCCCAGGAGGGAAGTGTAAATCTTGGTGAACAAACCTAATTTGCACTGTTTTTGCACTACGGTTGTGCATGGCATTCTGTTCTATCATCTAACAATGTGACGGAGTCCGCTATGACACTGGAACATATTGCTCAAGCGGTTAAATGTGGTGCACCTCCATACTACCGGCGGGATCCTGACAAGACCAAAGCAGGTTAGAATGGAGGGAGGCCATCCTTGACGAATGTGTGACTACAGGAGGCTCCCCCTTTCAGGATCCGTCTGATCCCTTTTACTCGGCTGGTATTTCCACCAGTAAGTGGGTCCGTAAGTACGGTTATACCACTACATACACAGCACACCTTAGTGTGTGTGCTGATATTTCACTCACGTGGCTACCTACACTTTTGTAGCCACTTTACCTTTTTTCACGTCAGTTTTGGTCCTGAAGAAAGCCTTGCGATTATCGTAAAGGCTGAAACATGTCGACCTACACTTAGGGGATATTGAAGACCCATTTTTATCTTCATCATATCCCTGCCTTTGATTTTAAACGTGTCCTGGTACCCTACAAATAAAGGGCTTTGGGCTATCCCAGAAACACTTTTAACCTCACCACCCCTTGAGCACACACCTCACTGACAAAACAAAAAAACCTGCTCCGCTGTAACTCAGGCGTCGCAGCACAGCTGGGTTGCATTCGGCAGCCCAGCTGGGAACCCAATGATGAAGCATGCCACCAACTAGGTTGGTGGGTGAGGGTTCTTCTTACAAATCCACTGGATGGGTGCACTCTGTTGCATCATACTGAGTCAATAAACCTAAAAGATTCACCAGTGGGTTCGTCCACGTTGTTGTATCTACCGCTCAAAGTTGCTCACACACTGTGTCCCGTACAAGCCGCAACACTTCAGCTTTCAGGGCCCTCAAAGTACTGCACTCTGTTGAAAGGCAGAGCAATGCCCTCATAATGTCCTTCGCTATGGTGCACCAAACACAGCAAGCCTCACACTGCCTAGCGTTGAAGCCACGAAGGACAGAGCCATATTGTGGTTAATACCGAGGCTGGGCAATAGGACCTCCTGATCCAAGGTGCCAACTAATCCTAGATTTTGGAATACCCCAGCGAGGTAGATGTTGTTTATGACACCTGGCAAAAACGATACCTGGGTTTCAGAACTTATCAGGTGCGATACGTCGCAACCCTGTTGAGGCCATGGGGAAACCTGATCTGGCCCTCTATGCCCCCATAGCAAAACCTGCAAGTCGAAAGCACTGCACTCCCTTCCCCGAGGACGGGAGGCCTGCATCTGCCCCTCCCGAGGGGAGAACGCCGCCCAGGCAAACAGCTGGCTCAACCTATAGTGCATAGCCACACCACCAAAACAGGCTGCTCCCCCCTTGCTGGCGCCCTGCAGCGATACACATTCCTGCTACTCCTACACAACTGCCACTGCTCCGTAGACGCCGCACAACGGGCTCCATCTCTGGAACCACCAGCAACAATAGGCACTTGGGGGCAAAACCCTATAAGGCAGGGCCCATCTCGGGCATTACTGAGGGGTTTATTGTACTCTTGGCGAAATATATTTAAACATCCAATTACCTTTCAAAAGCACAAAATCACTGCCTCAAAGGCATAAACCCTGGCCTGGAGCACAGCTCCCGGGCCGGGCCGCTCACCTTGTTTCCCATAATCACCCGACCAGGCATGTAAAACGCCCAGGGCAGGATCAACCGGCCCAAATGGCGCCATCCAGAAATATGGGGCGATGGACCCTCACCTCACTATTCACAAAACATTCCTGATATAAACCAACGATCCAGGACTCACCGCGCAAAAACACCGACACTGCTCCCTGGCCAAACGGCAAGGAACAGGAATTTACACCAAACCGTTAGCACGTTTTCACCTGCCGGTGCTGAGTAGTGCTGGGCGTAGTTGGCATAGTAGCACTACATGTAGCTACACGAAGTACACTTTGAACTACGCTCAGCTACACAAAAGTAGTGCATAGCTGTGTGCTTGTCTGCACTGTGCAATAATTGCAAACGGCATCTTGCACAGTGCAAGTTATGATAAAATAAGTATCTCTGTCTTTATATACAAAAATGCATATAGTTATTTCACAAAAGTGAAAACGATAAATTAACAAGCAGTGAGAGAGGTGATGATTTTGGGATCCTCCCTAACCTAGGGAGAGAACCAAGCAGATGCCTTGAAAACAAAAAGCACATCTTGTTGAACGATTCGGTGGTGGTCCCATCCTCTTAGGACCACCCCAAGCGCAGTTATTGGCAAAAATACAATCCCAACCAAAGGCCCTGCAAAGCATTATGGGACGAGATTAGCAGTGGGCAGTGAATATTATAGTATCCAATATCAAAATAATTCTACAAAGAGCTGCAGTTCAACTAGTCGTTACTAGATGTCCCTCACGAGTCAAATGCAAAAGCATTGAAATTATTATTACATCAAGCTGCAGTTCCACTAGTCGTTACTAGATGTCCCTCACGAGTCAAATGCAAAAGCTTCATGAAAGGGTTTCAATGCTTTTGCATTTGACTCGTGAGGGACCTCTAGTAAAGACTAGTGGAACTGCAGCTTGATGTAATAATAATTTCAATGCTTTTGCATTTGACTCGTGAGGGACATCTAGTAACGACTAGTTGAACTGCAGCTCTTTGTAGAATTATTTTGATATTGGACACTATAATATTCACTGCCCACTGCTAATCTCGTCCTTAATGCTTTGCAGGGCCTTTGGTTGGGATTGTATTTTTGCCCATAACTGTGCTTGGGGTGGTCCTAGGAGGAAGGGACCACCACTGAATCGTTCAGCATGATATGCTCTTTGTGTTCAAGGCATCTGCTTGGTCCTCCCCCTAGGTTAGGGGGGACCCCAAAATCATCACCTCTCTCATTGCCTAATATTTTCATTCTCAAAGTTCACTTTTGTGAATTGGTTATATCCTTTTTAGCATGAAAAATTGCTTTATCAAAGCATTTGTAGGTGTTGATGATTTTGCTGCTACGCTATGTGTTTTAGCACTGTGCTACGTGCAATTTGCGTAGTAGCGCAAACTACGCATGCTCTGTGAGCGTAGCGTAGTACTATGCCCAGGGTTAGTGCTGAGTAAGCGTGTATGCCACATGACGAAACACGGCGCCCCACGAGCGCGATACCCTTTGGCTACTGCATAACAATCCTGCCTCAGAGCTGCAGCTCCAATACAGAAAATGTGCCACTCAAAATGTTCCCCCGCCCCATATTTCCCGGCCAGGCATGCCCCTAATACCCAGGGGCAGTCAGCCCTAAAAGGCACTGCCAGGAGACTCGAGAAACCACCCCAGAGGGGCCCACACTCACCAAAGAGATCAACCGAAATCACCAACGATGCCTCCTCACTCAGAGCACGATTCAACGCGGCACGGGTGTTAACAGACTTAATTACACTTCACCTCATGGCTTCTTGGAATGCACCAATTGCTAAAACCTTGCATCGGGCAAGAAGTGTTCTTCTAAAATCTCTCCCCCGTAGTGCCTGGTAAGGCATGCCCCCAGGGCGCCTGGAGTGACATAGTGAGCAAAACAACGATGGATTTAGGCCCAGATCTCTGTACTGGGGTGAATCTATGACATTGTTCTGCATTCTGTCCATCAATTGTTCTTTTTGCATTTGTCACCCCGAGTGGGACGGGTATGCCCAGACGTGGGTCTCGTGCTCTCCATGCCACTGGAGTTAAGCTATCCTGGCTGATGAGGGGTGAAACTCTGAAACCGGTCCTAGGATGCTTGTTTCCAGTCCAGGGAGAACCTGGCCTGGCAGTTCGGTCTGGACTGTTCCCATGAGACACAGGGTCAAGACTGATTTGCATATGGCTGGGTTCAAACTGGAATGGCATGGTGAGCAAAAGAATGATGGATTTAGGGCCAGATCTCTGTACTGCGGTGAATGTATGACATTGTTCTGCATTCTGTCCATCCATTGTTCTTTTTGCATTTGTCACCCCGAATGGGACGGGTATGCCCAGACGTGGGTCCCGTGCTCTCCATGCCACTGGAGTCAAGCTATCCTGGCTGATGAGGGGTGAAACCCCAAAACCGTTCCTAGGATGCATGTTTCCAGTCCAGGGAGAACCTGGCCTGGCAGTTCGGTCTGGACTGTTCCCATTGTAGTGTAGTTCCTATTTTCCTAATAGGCTCTGCGCATTGGAATAATATAACCTATAGGTTTGACATAGGACTAAGGTCGGTATGTCCCTATCAATTATATTAAATTTAATTACCTGTGCCAGCTAGCTCAGAGGCCACAAGAAACTCCTTGAGAACAAGATGGGAGTAGTTTCTGGCAACCGAAAAACATGACAACTTTGTTTCCCTTTAGAAGCGGAACATATCTCAGAATCGTGGAAACAATAGATAACAGTTTCACTCATTCAATCGTGCATGCTTAGTTTCTGCAGAGTTACACAGAAAGGAATGACGGGCGTTTCAATAAAAAGGGTTTTATTGAACAGTCTTGTTTCTCGTGTAAGAGATATGTGCTGTTATGATCACAAGACAGTATGCAAGATAAATAATGTACAGTGTGAGCAGTAGAAATAAATAATACTGCGCTAGCATTATCTTTTAGCATATATTCACGTACATAAATAATATGAGCTAAAAATGCGAGTACTCATACGATGCGTCTCTAAGCTAGTTCTACCCCAGTGTACCTAACCTAGACTAGGTGTAGGGAAGAGTAGAAGTAGGTGGAGTATTCTCTAATATGGTAAACCAAGAGTGTGTTAAGTCTAGTATGCCAAGAGTCCCTCTAGGTTCTAGTCAGCTCCATACCTTGAGAATGAGAGAGGTGGGAATCTCCTGCCGGATCTTGGAACTCTAACACCCCGCGAAGGGAGTCAGAACACTGGAAGCTGGATTCATCTGCGTGCAGGAATGACAGCGTCTTCTCAGTGCGTCAGGCCGGGATACGGGCTCCTCTGAAGTCGAGGTCTCCTCTAACTTGCTTGGGCAAGGGAAGGTATATTTATACCTGGTAGGTGTCGAGGAATGTTAGCATTGACGTGAAGTCGGACAAAGGAAGACGTCAGGAATGAACCCTTAAGGTATAACGGTTCATACATAATAGATGAGTTCTTGGAGAAATCAATAGTCCTGTGCTAGGGGAACTCCCGAAGCTTAAGGGTCTGGTTTCTAAGAACTCGTTGTGACGTTAGGGTGGACGGATGTCGGTGACCATGCCTGTATTTGGAGTGCACGGTTAATACCTAAATAAGGACAGGGATTCTATGCCTATATAAGGGCAAGGCGAATTGTGCCTATATAAGGACATGATTCAGGAAAACCTATATACGGACCCCTAAAGCGGAATACAACACCCACTCCATCTTCTATTGAACGATAAGACTAAATGCTAAACATTTTGAAATGCTAAACATAAAATTGAGTACCACATTTCGCTAAAAACATTTCTAAAAGCATTTTTTTAAAAGAAGCTCAAAATTGTTGAAATGTTATAGGTATTGTACATTTTAAGCATTGTTTTCATTCTAAGCATGTAACAGAAGTGGAATGCAACGTGAATGAAACAGTAATATATACATATGATGAAATGGTCGATAAGTTCTTACAATCAAAGCCATTGCATATCATGGAATTAAATGAAATGGTAGACAAGTTAGGTGACAATGTGTCCCTGGAAGTATTCAAAGAAGTTCGTTTTATAAGACTAGTTCTACTGTAAGCAGATTGTTCCTTTGCCATGTCATTTTCAATTTTTTTTTTAAAAAGTTCAATTCTGGGAAAAGTTCCAAGTTTGAAAAATATGAAGGCCAAATTTCATTGTTGCCCTTGGTACACTGTGAGCCGAATCAAAGTCAGTGTAGGGGTCTGGCGTAAACATTACATCATCTATGTCCGTAGCCAAAATATCATCCACCGAAGTCGGTGACAGTTGGAACACCTCGTTCAGAATGTTAATTGCACAGAGATGAGAAACATCGCCTTCAGCAGAAGATGCAATGTTAACGTCCGTTGTTACCTGTGTGCCCGTTGATCCATCTCGTACCTCAGCAGCAGCCGGAAGCGTCTGTGAGATCTCAATGAATGCCGCCATCAGGATTGGAAGCCTCTGGGGGCAACACACAGCATGGGCCGTTATCGGGTCCAGCAGAGTATCGATATCCGTTGGCATGACTGATGGGAGTGTTAGACAGATGTCTAGTACGCATTCTTCACCGCAAAACAGGCAGAGTAGAACAGGTAAGATGCAATCTTGCCAGATTGGTCTGAATGACAGGAACCAAGTTGTATTAAGTTCCCGTAGACGAGGCATGCCCAAAAGCTGTACTATTCGCTCACGGCATTTCCGTTCAAGGAGGGCTCTCTCCACATCGCTCTGAGTGATGTTGGCGAAGAGGCTTGCCATAGCGTAGTAGGAGGAATAGAAACAGGATTCCTGCAACAAGTGCTAGAATTAACGGCACACCACCAAACACCGAATGTGCGAAGTTTGGGATGATTCCGAGGACAGCCTGGAAAGGTGCTAATAGTCCGGAACAGATGGTCTTAAATACATGTACAATTCCGCTTGTATCTGACATATTAAAGATACGTCCTATCATTTCTACGAAATGTATAGGGCAGTTTGTACGAATTAAAGCTTGTATCTCAGCCGAAGTCCTTGCAACTTGTAGATCATAGGTTTCTTTGACCGAGGTCAAAGGCACGGATTGTTGTATAAGCATGGCTTTCATTCTGCTTAAAGTATCAAATCGAATAAAAGAGACATTCAGCGAAGGCCATAACGGCAACTCCCTGACTGTGTCTATTGGGGCAAACAATACTTGCATACAGCAAGTGACCCTGGAGTTGACTGTTACTAGATATGGGATGCCTGGCAACATGCCACAGCAACTCTGATCATTCAACATGAGGTAACTCCCATTAGAAAGTTGCCCAAACGTTGGATTAATCACAGCAGCTGGTGAACCCTGCTGGTGGCAGGACAAGTTTGCCACAGAACCATTACAAGCCCCGTGTAAAGAAATGTCCTGACAAATCAGTGAACCGCTTAGTGCACTTTCACAGTGTGTACCGCTTAGAAACACTTCACGATCCCCACTCCAACATCTATAGGTGTAAGGTAAATTCCAGGATGTCTTAATGTATTCTTTACCCAACCTTTCATATTTGCCTGCTTGCATCTGTTTAAGGCAATACTGAAACTGGAAAGTAGTCACAGGGAGACTAATTTTGCCATGAATAAGCCATTCTGTAGCTGGTTTTTCTGCCACTGTAAATGGTAACTTTTCAAGTTTTTCAATGCTCAGTACTGTATACTTTGCTCCCCGTTGTGCCAGTTCGATCTGTTTATCAGTTATATTGTATTCTGCAAACAGAGCCGTCGTGTTGATAAAACTCCAAGGCACATAGCCCGCACGCAAAGATTGCAGCGTCCAGCTTAATAACATAATAGAACGTAACTGTGTTTGGCCTTGTTGTAACATGGCTAAATCTTGTTCCAGTATGTCGATAGCAGAGGATACAATTCTGTCCAATGAATAAATTCTGGAGGACAAAGTTGTTAACCCATTGTCGACCACAGAGAGAGTTTTCTCTAAGTTAATACGATCAAATTCACGTATTCGTTCTGCGGCCTCCATCTGTGACACCTTCCATGCTTCATTATAAGCAGCATAAATGCCGGCATATGAAACGTTTTTGACGCAGTTTTCTTGGTCCAAGCAAGAATTCCCTAAGGTCTGCGTCTTCTTTAAGTAAAGATAAGTGTTGTTTCACATCCTTAAGTGTAGATTTTTGCAGCCAATCGATGCATAGTTTTCCTACACTGTATGTTGTTACTACCCCCGGATGCTGTCTTTGGACGTATCGTGGGTCTGGCCTATGAATAGTAAACCCCTGTGTTTTATTCAGGAATCTGTCTTGACAGTTGTTTGTGTCAGTGGGCCAGATTTTCTCCAATCAGGATTTGTTCTGTTGAGTTGTAGTATTGAGTCAACTGTAACCGCTGCCTGTGTATTGTTATCACTTGCAGGTGTTGGTACAGAAGGATTTTTCATGTCTTTAATCTTGGCTAAACCAAGGCAAGACGTTTGTTGGACCGTGTCATTCAAAAACATAATTTGCTGAGGGATGATACAGGCTCTAAACAATGCTTCTATCCCCTGCACTTGCCAATCTTTAGTACCCCAGACAGTTTTTGTGTCTATTGTCTCTTTCCACAAGTCGAAATCATGTCTAGACAGTTGGGCAATAAATGCTGCAGAGCAAATCTGTTTTGTATTTCTTAACATAATTTTCAGTCCTGTTTTGTTTACATTTCTATAGTAAAATGTTTCTGGATCAGATGTATTGTATCCTGAAAAATATGGAAACTTTTTAGCAAAAGTTTTTGAACTACCTTTGGTGGTGTAGGACAATGCTCCCATTGGTTAAACATAAACACATTTCTAGGTGTTGCAGATTTATGCAAAAAATTATGACCATAGTGGTTATAGCAATACAGCTGTTCATAGTCTGATGAACCCTCTAAATATTCATTATTAGAAAATGCAGCAGATTTTTCTAGGTCAAACATCATATTATTCACAGTTTCAAAGTCCCAATCATCAGAAAAGGTACTGGATGAAACAAAATCACTTAGTGAAATTTTAAATAAATGTGGAATGTTCAAATGTTCCGTCGGACCAAATAAATCAAAATCTGTTTAGTCCCATACTATACCATCCTGTATAGGAACGGCTGTGATGTTCACTGCAGACAAGTCTCTTGTTTCACGATGGGATGATTTGTGAGGTTTTCAAAAGTAAGTTCACTTCTTTTCTTGCACTGTCCAAATGGATGTATCTCCCATTTATAAGCACGCTCATAGTCATAACCAAAGCTAGCCAAAGCAGGAAGAAAAATATTCCAGAAATAACCCAAAGTTCAATCCATGGTTGTAGGAGAGTAGGATCTGCTTCACATGGGTACCCCCACTTTTTGCTGATGCTTCACTGTTTTTCGACATTAGTCTGGCTGGGGCCCTGCTAATCAGAACCCCAGCCTAGCTGCTTCCTCTCTAAAATGGTTTCCATGTGCCTTAGGCACATCTCTGATTGGGATCTGGAGTGCCCTTATAAGTCCCTAGTATATGGTATACTATGTACCAAGGGCATAGGTACCTCAGAGGCCTGCCAGGGGCTGCAGCATGTATTATGCCACCCCTGGAAGGCCATCCAAACTGACACCACAGGTCTGCTACTGCAGCCTGGGTAAGGTGGTGCATGCACCCCTTACTGTGATATAGGTTACCTATATCACGAAATACATACACACATATAAACCTATAAGTCACTCCTAAGGCAGGCCTTATCAATCCTAAAGGCAGAGTGCATGGTTCCTATGTGAGAGGGTGCCCCTGCATGAGCAGGGCCCCTCTGCAGCGTTCGGAGACCATCTCTGATGCTGTTTGTAGTGCAGCCTGACCATATACTCTTAAGCGCATTATATCCTCGTGGTAAAATGCTAACTTTGGAGTGGCTGCACCTAAACATGTCGTGTTTGGTGTCAAACATCTTGGAATACTACCCCCCGCCAATCCTGGCGGCGGGGTAGCATTCCACCCTTCTAGAGGGAAAGACATGTTAACTCTGACGAGTCCGGTAACTTCTTTCCAGAGCCCTGGCATCACAAAATGGATGCTGCTGCCACAGACACGAGTCTGGCCTCCTGCTGCTGGACGAAACTCCGGCAGGGGAGGCCTGGACAATAGGTTTCCTGTCCCAGGGAGGTGTGACCACCTCCCCAGACAGGATAATGTGTATTGGGGCTGGGCGGGAGCACTTTCGGGTGCTTTGAAGTCCTGCACTGGGGGCACATTTGGTGTCCCTGTGCATACCCCAGTTCAAACCGGATCAGGGGCTTGCAGCCCCTGCTTTGGCGCGAACTGGACAAAGGGAAAGGGGTGTAGCCACCCCTCTGCCCTGACCCACCCATAGGTGGGGCCACAGAGTAGTCCAACCCCTATTTTTAGAATAAAGGTAGGAACCCAGTCCTTAGGACTTTAGATTATACCTGGACGAAACTCTGAAACTGAATCCTGGACCTTCGACGCTCTACGACAAGATTAGAGGACTGAAGAATCTCCCTTGGGGTCAAGGAGTGACTCCCCTGCTTGGCAGGCACCAAAGAAGCATCTGTCCGGTTCGCATTACTGAAGCTCCCGTCGGACGCTGAAGTCATCGCATCACCAGAGGTGGATTCTCAGACTTCCCCGAGGCTACCCTGAGTCCCCAGCAAAGCTGAGGCCCGTGGCTATCGTGGGTGACTTGAGACCGTGACCCCTGGACACCGAGCACACTTGCAAGTGCACCATCTTCTGGGTCTCCCAAGAAGTCGTGCTTTGGGCTCCGAGTAGCCCTAGCCTCCAGCACCACCTGCACCGAAGATCACTGGCCCCCACTCCACGAGTGTCCTGTAAGCCAGCTCCACGTGCGGCGTCACGAGGCTCCTTCGCGGTCCCTAGCCCGTTGGCTAGTAGCCCTTAACGAAGGCCAATCTTTTCCTTACTTGGCATCCTGGTTGCTCCAGGCCTGCCCTCACTTACCCTCGCTGGGTGAGTTCCACAGACCTTGCTGGTCTGCACCATCGACGATCTACATCTTGCTCGAGACTTGCCGTTGCCAAGGCTTGTTGGGTCCAATCCGGTCGCCGACACCTCAGCACTCGACAAACATCGAGCACCAGCCCGAATCCTGCTCCTGGTCGCCGACAACGCCTCCCGGACCTCGTGGCTGAAGAGTCAAGATGACCGTCAACGCACCTGAAGCACTCGACATCGGTGGGCATCTGTCCATCGCCTTCCTGGTCACTGGCTAGTGACCCAGACTCTGTCCCCTCTGCTTTCAGGTTCACCAGAACTCCGATCCACTCTTGGATCCACCCGGACACTTTTCTCTTGGCCGCCAGCAGCACTTTGCAGCAGATCGCCATTCGAATCGACGACGAAACCCGACCCCGAAAGGCACCTATGCACCCGGCTTCCCTGGGTGAGGTAACACGAGTACTCTGGTGCTCCCGTGGGTAGAGACTCTTCAAAGTCCTAGATCTCAAAGGGTTTTGTCCTAGTCCTCTTCTAAGTGTCCCTTTCCTCTATTTTCCCGATCCCGACTTTCTCCATAGAAGTTAACGGCGTATCGCGGTTGTGTATTTACACTGCACGCGTCTCCCGTGGGTCCCCTGTGTCACTACCTTGGTGGTTCCTTGTGGTCCAAGCACTTCTAGAGGCTCTAGGCCTAGTGTCTAGTTCAGTCGTGGTTCGCATACCACTTTATTGGTATATGGTTTGGTACGCCCCTAGGGCCCAAACGTGTATTTGTGCTATTACTGTGATTTAAGATCTTATAACCTATGTATTTCGAACTCTAGCCTCATAAAGAGACTAGAGGGGTGTGTTTAGTAATAAATACATATATTTTGAATATATACCTGGTGTGGTGCTCTTTCATTTGGTCACTCAAGAGATTATAGACTGGTAAAACAAGCTGCTTTACATTCCTTCAAGACTTAGCCTGAAGGCTGCTCTCCATAGCTACCACTAGGATAGCTTTCAATAAGGTTGTCTTTAACCTATCTACCATAAGAGTCGATTTGGACTGGTGCAAGGTGCCCACTATAATTAGTGGACAGCATATGCCAGGCCAACTTCTCACATTGGTGTGCAGCGTGTGGGATTCCAGCTTGCTATTGTTTTACCAGATAATCTCAATTGAATTGATCAACTGAAAACCACTAAAGGTACCTAAGGTACATATAATTTAAGCTTAGAATAACAGTAAGTTCTACTGAACTTAGAGTTGTGTGTTAAGGGATAGCACAACCCTTTCTACAACTCAAGAGAGTTTAGTAGGCCACACTAGAGTAGGTAGTGCATACACCACACCACACTAGTAATGTCTTTAAGGGCAGGATCCAAAGAATCCTTGCAGGAAGCCATTGAGCTTCCACCCTCCAAGTATGATACACTCCCATTCTTGGAATTGAGAGCTTTATGCAACTTGAGAAAATTAAGGACAGGCCAAAGCCCCACCACCCAACACCTCAAGGAGTTGTTGGTGGCTTATGACCTTAGTAAGCCCTTGGGGACTGAAGGGGTAGGAGCTGAGGGTGGGGCAGGAGAAGAGGAGGACGCTAGGGGTACCAGTACCCCCAGCCCCCCTCTGAAACTGGCCAGGAGGGCGACAATGGCCCTGACCTGGATAATCCAACCCCTCCTGAGGAAGAGGAAGAGGAGGATCAGAATGATGCTCTCTTTGTCCCCCCAGGAAGGATTAAGAGTGTGCCCAGAAGGTCTAGGTCTCCTTCTCAGGAGTCTAACCACTCTGGCACCTCTATAGGGAGCTCTGTCTCATCTCATAGGAGAGAATCCTCTCATGAGAGAAGAAAGAGGCTAGTCCAGTATGAGGAAACTCAGCTGGAACTCAGAAAAAAGCAATTAGCTTTAGATAGAGAATCCCTAGATCTCCTTAGAGAGAGAAGAAAGTTGGGACTAGAGTCCCATGGTGGCAGCCATGTCCCTAGAGATAGGGAAAGGTCCTATGACCATAGGAACCTGAGCAAGATTGTCCCTCCCTACCAGAGTGGGGATGATATCCACAAATGGATAACTGCTTTAGAGAGGGCCTGTAAAGTACAGAAGGTCCCTCAGGAGCAGTGGGCAGCAATCTTGTGGCTCTCCTTTGCTGACAAAGGTAGAGACAAGCTCCTCACTGTTAGAGAGGAGGATGCTGACAATTACAAGGTCTTGAAGAGTGCTCTTATTGATGGGTTTGGCCTAACCACTGAACAGTACAGGTTGAAGTTCAGAGACACCCAAAAAGCACAGACTCAAGACTGGGTAGACTATGTGGATTGTTCTGCCAAGGCTCTGGAAGGCTGGTTGATGGGCAGTAAGGTGTGTGACTTCTCAGGATTGTATAATCTGATAATGAGGGAGCAGATTCTTAATAACTGTCAAAATCAGCTGTTGCATCAATACCTGGTTGACTCTGATCTGACCTCTCCCCAAGAATTGGGAAAGAAGGCAGACAAATGGGTCAGAACCAGGGTGAAGCAGAAGGTACAGAACCAAGGTGGGGAAACCAAGAAGCAAGATGCTAAGAACTCTGACAAGGGTGGGGAGAAGGGTAAAGATCAAAAGTCTTCATCAGGCCCCCAAAAATCTTCTTCTGGTGGGGATTCCCAGTCTACCAAGGGTAAAGGCCAAAGAAAACCATGGTGCAAGGTCTGTAAGCAAAAGACCCACTGGACCAGTGATTGCACCAAGTCCAAAGACTCCAGTCCAGCACCCACCAATGCCCCTAAGGCACCTGTTCCCCCTAGTACAGTTGGTGGAAGTGCTCCAGCAAAGGGTTTAGTAGGGTTCACCCTGGGAACTGAGTTGGGCTCTGACTTAGTCAGGGAACTGACTCAGGCTGTGCTAGTCTGTGATGGAGGCATGGATGTGACCTCCACTGTGAGTCCCAGTAATCTGGGCAAGTACAGACAACAGCCTTTAATTAATGGACGTGAGGCTTTGGCATTTAGGGACACAGGGGCAAGTGTCACAATGGTGACACAAGACCTTGTGCTGCCTGGGCAAGTTATGCTTGGTGAGATGTACCAAGTGACCAATGCTAGCAATGTCAGAACAGACCATACTCTGGCAGTTGTTAACTTCTCCTGGGGAGGGGTAACTGGCCTTAAGAAGGTTGTGGTAAGTGCAAACCTACCAGTCGAATGCTTGCTTGGCAATGACTTAGAGACTTCTGCTTGGGCAGAAGTGGAGCTCAGGACCCATGCAGAAATGCTGGGGATCCCTGCAGATGTGTTTGCTGTGACCAGGTCACAAGCCAAAATGTCTAGCACTGAACAGGCCTTGGATTCTGGAAGAATGGACCAAGTGCCTTCCAAGAGGAGGAGTAGTAGGGTTAAGGCAGTGCCTTCCCCCTTGGCTCAGGAGGAAGATCAGTCCCTTGAGGGGGATGATCTCAGCCCTGAAGAAGGAACTGTCCCAGAGGAACTTGAACCTGACCAGGTTGAGTTCTTGGGGACAGGGGGACCTTCTAGGGCAGATCTGAGCCAGGAGCAGCAGAGCTGCCCCTCCCTTGAACCCCTCAGACAGCAAGCTGCTGCTGAGGCTGCTGGGAAAGCTAGTGGTCCCCATACAGTGTATTGGGATGATGGACTCCTGTACTCAGAGAGTAGAGACCCCAAGCCTGGTGCTACCAGGAGGTTGGTAATACCTTTGAAGTTCAGGGGCTTCCTATTGACCCTAGCCCATGATATTCCCTTAGCAGGACACCTGGGCCAGAACAAGACTTGGGACAGAATTGTCCCTCACTTTCACTGGCCCCACATGTCTGAAGACAGTAAGGAGTTTTGTCGCTCCTGTGTAACCTGCCAAGCCAGTGGCAAAGCAGGTGGCACTACAAAGGCCCCCTGATACCACTACCTGTGGTGGGGGTGCCCTTTGAGAGGGTAGGGATTGACATTGTTGGTCCCATGGATCCCCAAACAGCCTCTGGGCACAGGTTTATCCTGGTGGTAGTGGATCATGCCACCAGGTACCCAGAAGCTATTCCCCTCAGGACCACTACAGCACCTGTGGTGGCAAGGGCCCTCCTGGGAATCTTCTCAAGAGTGGGCTTTCCTAAGGAGGTAGTCTCAGACAGGGGTGCTAACTTCATGTCTGGGTACTTAAAAGCAATGTGGAAGGAGTGTGGAGTGACTTATAAGTTCACCACACCCTATCACCCACAATGCAATGGTTTAGTTGAGAGATTCAACAAAACCTTGAAGGGCATGATTAAAGGGCTCCCAGAAAAGCTTAGGCGTAGATGGGACATACTCTTGCCCTGCCTTTTATTCGCATATAGGGAGGTGCCTCAGAAGGGGGTTGGTTACAGCCCTTTTGAACTTCTGTTTGGCCACCCTGTGAGGGGTCCACTGTGCTTGGTGAAGGAAGGATGGGAGTTACCTCTCAAGCCCCCAAAGCAAGATATAGTGGACTATGTACTTGGTCTCCGCTCCAGGATGGCTGAGTACATGAAAAAGGCAACCAAAAACCTTGAGGCTAGCCAGGAACTTCAGAAGGCCTGGCATGACCAAAAGGCTGTTCTGACTGTTTACCAGCCAGGACAGAAGGTGTGGGTGTTGGAGCCAGTGGCCCCAGCAGCTCTCCAAGATAAATGGAGTGGACCCCACACTATTGTTGAGCAGAAGGGTGAGGTCACTTATTTAGTGGACCTAGGAACACCCAGGAGTCCCCACAGGGTTCTCCATGTCAACAGGTTAAAACCATATGTGGACAGGGCAGACATGGGCTTGCTCATGGCTACTGATGAAGGGCAGGAGGAAGAGAGTGACCCACTCCCTGACCTGCTCTCACAGAACCCTGACGATGGGTCAGTTGATGGTGTAGCCTTGGCAGGCAGCCTCACTACCCAGCAACAAACTGATTGCAGGCAAGTCCTCAATCAGTTTCGACATATGTTTTCACTGACACCCAGTCAGACCACCTGGTGCACTCATGAAGTGGACACTGGGGACAGTCTGCCTATTAAAAACAAGATTTATAGGCAACCTGACCATGTCAGGGACTGTATCAGGACTGAAGTCCAGAAAATGTTGGAATTGGGAGTAATTGAACCCTCAGATAGCCCTTGGGCTAGTCCAGTAGTCCTAGTACCGAAACCTCACACCAGTGGTGGAAAAAGAGAGATGAGGTTTTGTGTAGACTACAGGGGTCTCAATGCAGTCACTAGGACTGATGCCCATCCAATACCCAGGGCAGATGAGCTCATAGATACTTTGGCCTCTGCCAAATATCTCAGCACATTTGACCTAACAGCTGGCTACTGGCAGATCAGACTAGCTGATACTGCAAAGCCCAAGACAGCATTCTCAACCCCTAGTGGGCATTATCAATTTGTGGTAATGCCCTTTGGTCTGAAGAATGCACCTGCCACTTTCCAGAGGTTGGTGAACACAGTTCTCACAGGACTGGAAGCCTATAGTGCAGCTTATCTAGATGATATTGCTGTCTTTAGCTCCACCTGGGAGGATCACCTGGTCCACCTCAGGAATGTTTTACAGGCCCTGCAAAAGGCAGGCCTGACTATCAAGGCCACTAAGTGCCAGATAGGGCAGAGTCAGGTTGTGTACCTGGGCCACCTTGTGGGTGGAGGCCAGGTTCAACCTTTGCAGAGCAAGATCCAGACCATCATGGACTGGACTGCTCCCACTACCCAGACTCAGGTGAGAGCCTTCTTAGGCCTGACTGGGTACTATAGGAGATTTGTCAAGGGGTATGGATCAATAGTGACACCCTTGAATGACTTAACTTCTAAGAAAATGCCCAAAAAGGTTCAGTGGACAGTTAGCTGTCAAAAGGCATTTGATGACCTCAAGCAGGCCATGTGCACTGCTCCAATTCTGCAGAGTCCTGATTACTCCAAGAAGTTCATTGTTCAAACAGATGCATCTGAATTGGGGGTAGGGGCTGTACTGTCACAATTGAATGAAGAAGGTCAGGATCAGCCAGTAGCTTTTATTAGCAGAAGGCTGACCCCTAGAGAGAAACGTTGGTCAGCCATAGAGAGGGAGGCCTTTGCTGTGGTCTGGGCTCTGAAGAAGTTGAGGCCATACTTGTTTGGTACACACTTCCTGGTTCAGACAGACCATAAGCCCCTCTTATGGCTAAAACAAATGAAGGGTGAAAACCCCAAACTGCTTAGGTGGTCCATTTCCCTACAGGGGATGGACTTTACAGTGGAACATAGGCCTGGGAGTAACCATGCGAATGCAGATGGACTCTCTAGGTATTTCCACTTAGAACATGAAGACTTAACTGTGCAAGGTTAGTTTAATGTCCCTACGTTTGGGGGGGTTGTGTAGGAGAGTAGGATCTGCTTCACATGGGTACCCCCACTTTTTGCTGATGCTTCACTGTTTTTCGACATTAGTCTGGCTGGGGCCCTGCTAATCAGAACCCCAGCCTAGCTGCTTCCTCTCTAAAATGGTTTCCATGTGCCTTAGGCACATCTCTGATTGGGATCTGGAGTGCCCTTATAAGTCCCTAGTATATGGTATACTATGTACCAAGGGCATAGGTACCTCAGAGGCCTGCCAGGGGCTGCAGCATGTATTATGCCACCCCTGGAAGGCCATCCAAACTGACACCACAGGTCTGCTACTGCAGCCTGGGTAAGGTGGTGCATGCACCCCTTACTGTGATATAGGTTACCTATATCACGAAATACATACACACATATAAACCTATAAGTCACTCCTAAGGCAGGCCTTATCAATCCTAAAGGCAGAGTGCATGGTTCCTATGTGAGAGGGTGCCCCTGCATGAGCAGGGCCCCTCTGCAGCGTTCGGAGACCATCTCTGATGCTGTTTGTAGTGCAGCCTGACCATATACTCTTAAGCGCATTATATCCTCGTGGTAAAATGCTAACTTTGGAGTGGCTGCACCTAAACATGTCGTGTTTGGTGTCAAACATCTTGGAATACTACCCCCCGCCAATCCTGGCGGCGGGGGTAGCATTCCACCCTTCTAGAGGGAAAGACATGTTAACTCTGACGAGTCCGGTAACTTCTTTCCAGAGCCCTGGCATCACAAAATGGATGCTGCTGCCACAGACACGAGTCTGGCCTCCTGCTGCTGGACGAAACTCCGGCAGGGGAGGCCTGGACAATAGGTTTCCTGTCCCAGGGAGGTGTGACCACCTCCCCAGACAGGATAATGTGTATTGGGGCTGGGCGGGAGCACTTTCGGGTGCTTTGAAGTCCTGCACTGGGGGCACATTTGGTGTCCCTGTGCATACCCCAGTTCAAACCGGATCAGGGGCTTGCAGCCCCTGCTTTGGCGCGAACTGGACAAAGGGAAAGGGGTGTAGCCACCCCTCTGCCCTGACCCACCCATAGGTGGGGCCACAGAGTAGTCCAACCCCTATTTTTAGAATAAAGGTAGGAACCCAGTCCTTAGGACTTTAGATTATACCTGGACGAAACTCTGAAACTGAATCCTGGACCTTCGACGCTCTACGACAAGATTAGAGGACTGAAGAATCTCCCTTGGGGTCAAGGAGTGACTCCCCTGCTTGGCAGGCACCAAAGAAGCATCTGTCCGGTTCGCATTACTGAAGCTCCCGTCGGACGCTGAAGTCATCGCATCACCAGAGGTGGATTCTCAGACTTCCCCGAGGCTACCCTGAGTCCCCAGCAAAGCTGAGGCCCGTGGCTATCGTGGGTGACTTGAGACCGTGACCCCTGGACACCGAGCACACTTGCAAGTGCACCATCTTCTGGGTCTCCCAAGAAGTCGTGCTTTGGGCTCCGAGTAGCCCTAGCCTCCAGCACCACCTGCACCGAAGATCACTGGCCCCCACTCCACGAGTGTCCTGTAAGCCAGCTCCACGTGCGGCGTCACGAGGCTCCTTCGCGGTCGCTAGCCCGTTGGCTAGTAGCCCTTAACGAAGGCCAATCTTTTCCTTACTTGGCATCCTGGTTGCTCCAGGCCTGCCCTCACTTACCCTCGCTGGGTGAGTTCCACAGACCTTGCTGGTCTGCACCATCGACGATCTACATCTTGCTCGAGACTTGCCGTTGCCAAGGCTTGTTGGGTCCAATCCGGTCGCCGACACCTCAGCACTCGACAAACATCGAGCACCAGCCCGAATCCTGCTCCTGGTCGCCGACAACGCCTCCCGGACCTCGTGGCTGAAGAGTCAAGATGACCGTCAACGCACCTGAAGCACTCGACATCGGTGGGCATCTGTCCATCGCCTTCCTGGTCACTGGCTAGTGACCCAGACTCTGTCCCCTCTGCTTTCAGGTTCACCAGAACTCCGATCCACTCTTGGATCCACCCGGACACTTTTCTCTTGGCCGCCAGCAGCACTTTGCAGCAGATCGCCATTCGAATCGACGACGAAACCCGACCCCGAAAGGCACCTATGCACCCGGCTTCCCTGGGTGAGGTAACACGAGTACTCTGGTGCTCCCGTGGGTAGAGACTCTTCAAAGTCCTAGATCTCAAAGGGTTTTGTCCTAGTCCTCTTTTAAGTGTCCCTTTCCTCTATTTTCCCGATCCCGACTTTCTCCATAGAAGTTAACGGCGTATCGCGGTTGTGTATTTACACTGCACGCGTCTCCCGTGGGTCCCCTGTGTCACTACCTTGGGTGGTTCCTTGTGGTCCAAGCACTTCTAGAGGCTCTAGGCCTAGTGTCTAGTTCAGTCGTGGTTCGCATACCACTTTATTGGTATATGGTTTGGTACGCCCCTAGGGCCCAAACGTGTATTTGTGCTATTACTGTGATTTAAGATCTTATAACCTATGTATTTCGAACTCTAGCCTCATAAAGAGACTAGAGGGGTGTGTTTAGTAATAAATACATATATTTTGAATATATACCTGGTGTGGTGCTCTTTCATTTGGTCACTCAAGAGATTATAGACTGGTAAAACAAGCTGCTTTACATTCCTTCAAGACTTAGCCTGAAGGCTGCTCTCCATAGCTACCACTAGGATAGCTTTCAATAAGGTTGTCTTTAACCTATCTACCATAAGAGTCGATTTGGACTGGTGCAAGGTGCCCACTATAATTAGTGGACAGCATATGCCAGGCCAACTTCTCACATTGGTGTGCAGCGTGTGGGATTCCAGCTTGCTATTGTTTTACCAGATAATCTCAATTGAATTGATCAACTGAAAACCACTAAAGGTACCTAAGGTACATATAATTTAAGCTTAGAATAACAGTAAGTTCTACTGAACTTAGAGTTGTGTGTTAAGGGATAGCACAACCCTTTCTACAACTCAAGAGAGTTTAGTAGGCCACACTAGAGTAGGTAGTGCATACACCACACCACACTAGTAATGTCTTTAAGGGCAGGATCCAAAGAATCCTTGCAGGAAGCCATTGAGCTTCCACCCTCCAAGTATGATACACTCCCATTCTTGGAATTGAGAGCTTTATGCAACTTGAGAAAATTAAGGACAGGCCAAAGCCCCACCACCCAACACCTCAAGGAGTTGTTGGTGGCTTATGACCTTAGTAAGCCCTTGGGGACTGAAGGGGTAGGAGCTGAGGGTGGGGCAGGAGAAGAGGAGGACGCTAGGGGTACCAGTACCCCCAGCCCCCCTCTGAAACTGGCCAGGAGGGCGACAATGGCCCTGACCTGGATAATCCAACCCCTCCTGAGGAAGAGGAAGAGGAGGATCAGAATGATGCTCTCTTTGTCCCCCCAGGAAGGATTAAGAGTGTGCCCAGAAGGTCTAGGTCTCCTTCTCAGGAGTCTAACCACTCTGGCACCTCTATAGGGAGCTCTGTCTCATCTCATAGGAGAGAATCCTCTCATGAGAGAAGAAAGAGGCTAGTCCAGTATGAGGAAACTCAGCTGGAACTCAGAAAAAAGCAATTAGCTTTAGATAGAGAATCCCTAGATCTCCTTAGAGAGAGAAGAAAGTTGGGACTAGAGTCCCATGGTGGCAGCCATGTCCCTAGAGATAGGGAAAGGTCCTATGACCATAGGAACCTGAGCAAGATTGTCCCTCCCTACCAGAGTGGGGATGATATCCACAAATGGATAACTGCTTTAGAGAGGGCCTGTAAAGTACAGAAGGTCCCTCAGGAGCAGTGGGCAGCAATCTTGTGGCTCTCCTTTGCTGACAAAGGTAGAGACAAGCTCCTCACTGTTAGAGAGGAGGATGCTGACAATTACAAGGTCTTGAAGAGTGCTCTTATTGATGGGTTTGGCCTAACCACTGAACAGTACAGGTTGAAGTTCAGAGACACCCAAAAAGCACAGACTCAAGACTGGGTAGACTATGTGGATTGTTCTGCCAAGGCTCTGGAAGGCTGGTTGATGGGCAGTAAGGTGTGTGACTTCTCAGGATTGTATAATCTGATAATGAGGGAGCAGATTCTTAATAACTGTCAAAATCAGCTGTTGCATCAATACCTGGTTGACTCTGATCTGACCTCTCCCCAAGAATTGGGAAAGAAGGCAGACAAATGGGTCAGAACCAGGGTGAAGCAGAAGGTACAGAACCAAGGTGGGGAAACCAAGAAGCAAGATGCTAAGAACTCTGACAAGGGTGGGGAGAAGGGTAAAGATCAAAAGTCTTCATCAGGCCCCCAAAAATCTTCTTCTGGTGGGGATTCCCAGTCTACCAAGGGTAAAGGCCAAAGAAAACCATGGTGCAAGGTCTGTAAGCAAAAGACCCACTGGACCAGTGATTGCACCAAGTCCAAAGACTCCAGTCCAGCACCCACCAATGCCCCTAAGGCACCTGTTCCCCCTAGTACAGTTGGTGGAAGTGCTCCAGCAAAGGGTTTAGTAGGGTTCACCCTGGGAACTGAGTTGGGCTCTGACTTAGTCAGGGAACTGACTCAGGCTGTGCTAGTCTGTGATGGAGGCATGGATGTGACCTCCACTGTGAGTCCCAGTAATCTGGGCAAGTACAGACAACAGCCTTTAATTAATGGACGTGAGGCTTTGGCATTTAGGGACACAGGGGCAAGTGTCACAATGGTGACACAAGACCTTGTGCTGCCTGGGCAAGTTATGCTTGGTGAAATGTACCAAGTGACCAATGCTAGCAATGTCAGAACAGACCATACTCTGGCAGTTGTTAACTTCTCCTGGGGAGGGGTAACTGGCCTTAAGAAGGTTGTGGTAAGTGCAAACCTACCAGTCGAATGCTTGCTTGGCAATGACTTGGAGACTTCTGCTTGGGCAGAAGTGGAGCTCAGGACCCATGCAGAAATGCTGGGGATCCCTGCAGATGTGTTTGCTGTGACCAGGTCACAAGCCAAAATGTCTAGCACTGAACAGGCCTTGGATTCTGGAAGAATGGACCAAGTGCCTTCCAAGAGGAGGAGTAGTAGGGTTAAGGCAGTGCCTTCCCCTTGGCTCAGGAGGAAGATCAGTCCCTTGAGGGGGATGATCTCAGCCCTGAAGAAGGAACTGTCCCAGAGGAACTTGAACCTGACCAGGTTGAGTTCTTGGGGACAGGGGGACCTTCTAGGGCAGATCTGAGCCAGGAGCAGCAGAGCTGCCCCTCCCTTGAACCCCTCAGACAGCAAGCTGCTGCTGGGGCTGCTGGGAAAGCTAGTGGTCCCCATACAGTGTATTGGGATGATGGACTCCTGTACTCAGAGAGTAGAGACCCCAAGCCTGGTGCTACCAGGAGGTTGGTAATACCTTTGAAGTTCAGGGGCTTCCTATTGACCCTAGCCCATGATATTCCCTTAGCAGGACACCTGGGCCAGAACAAGACTTGGGACAGAATTGTCCCTCACTTTCACTGGCCCCACATGTCTGAAGACAGTAAGGAGTTTTGTCGCTCCTGTGTAACCTGCCAAGCCAGTGGCAAAGCAGGTGGCACTACAAAGGCCCCCTGATACCACTACCTGTGGTGGGGGTGCCCTTTGAGAGGGTAGGGATTGACATTGTTGGTCCCATGGATCCCCAAACAGCCTCTGGGCACAGGTTTATCCTGGTGGTAGTGGATCATGCCACCAGGTACCCAGAAGCTATTCCCCTCAGGACCACTACAGCACCTGTGGTGGCAAGGGCCCTCCTGGGAATCTTCTCAAGAGTGGGCTTTCCTAAGGAGGTAGTCTCAGACAGGGGTGCTAACTTCATGTCTGGGTACTTAAAAGCAATGTGGAAGGAGTGTGGAGTGACTTATAAGTTCACCACACCCTATCACCCACAATGCAATGGTTTAGTTGAGAGATTCAACAAAACCTTGAAGGGCATGATTAAAGGGCTCCCAGAAAAGCTTAGGCGTAGATGGGACATACTCTTGCCCTGCCTTTTATTCGCATATAGGGAGGTGCCTCAGAAGGGGGTTGGTTACAGCCCTTTTGAACTTCTGTTTGGCCACCCTGTGAGGGGTCCACTGTGCTTGGTGAAGGAAGGATGGGAGTTACCTCTCAAGCCCCCAAAGCAAGATATAGTGGACTATGTACTTGGTCTCCGCTCCAGGATGGCTGAGTACATGAAAAAGGCAACCAAAAACCTTGAGGCTAGCCAGGAACTTCAGAAGGCCTGGCATGACCAAAAGGCTGTTCTGACTGTTTACCAGCCAGGACAGAAGGTGTGGGTGTTGGAGCCAGTGGCCCCAGCAGCTCTCCAAGATAAATGGAGTGGACCCCACACTATTGTTGAGCAGAAGGGTGAGGTCACTTATTTAGTGGACCTAGGAACACCCAGGAGTCCCCACAGGGTTCTCCATGTCAACAGGTTAAAACCATATGTGGACAGGGCAGACATGGGCTTGCTCATGGCTACTGATGAAGGGCAGGAGGAAGAGAGTGACCCACTCCCTGACCTGCTCTCACAGAACCCTGACGATGGGTCAGTTGATGGTGTAGCCTTGGCAGGCAGCCTCACTACCCAGCAACAAACTGATTGCAGGCAAGTCCTCAATCAGTTTCGACATATGTTTTCACTGACACCCAGTCAGACCACCTGGTGCACTCATGAAGTGGACACTGGGGACAGTCTGCCTATTAAAAACAAGATTTATAGGCAACCTGACCATGTCAGGGACTGTATCAGGACTGAAGTCCAGAAAATGTTGGAATTGGGAGTAATTGAACCCTCAGATAGCCCTTGGGCTAGTACAGTAGTCCTAGTACCGAAACCTCACACCAGTGGTGGAAAAAGAGAGATGAGGTTTTGTGTAGACTACAGGGGTCTCAATGCAGTCACTAGGACTGATGCCCATCCAATACCCAGGGCAGATGAGCTCATAGATACTTTGGCCTCTGCCAAATATCTCAGCACATTTGACCTAACAGCTGGCTACTGGCAGATCAGACTAGCTGATACTGCAAAGCCCAAGACAGCATTCTCAACCCCTAGTGGGCATTATCAATTTGTGGTAATGCCCTTTGGTCTGAAGAATGCACCTGCCACTTTCCAGAGGTTGGTGAACACAGTTCTCACAGGACTGGAAGCCTATAGTGCAGCTTATCTAGATGATATTGCTGTCTTTAGCTCCACCTGGGAGGATCACCTGGTCCACCTCAGGAATGTTTTACAGGCCCTGCAAAAGGCAGGCCTGACTATCAAGGCCACTAAGTGCCAGATAGGGCAGAGTCAGGTTGTGTACCTGGGCCACCTTGTGGGTGGAGGCCAGGTTCAACCTTTGCAGAGCAAGATCCAGACCATCATGGACTGGACTGCTCCCACTACCCAGACTCAGGTGAGAGCCTTCTTAGGCCTGACTGGGTACTATAGGAGATTTGTCAAGGGGTATGGATCAATAGTGACACCCTTGAATGACTTAACTTCTAAGAAAATGCCCAAAAAGGTTCAGTGGACAGTTAGCTGTCAAAAGGCATTTGATGACCTCAAGCAGGCCATGTGCACTGCTCCAATTCTGCAGAGTCCTGATTACTCCAAGAAGTTCATTGTTCAAACAGATGCATCTGAATTGGGGGTAGGGGCTGTACTGTCACAATTGAATGAAGAAGGTCAGGATCAGCCAGTAGCTTTTATTAGCAGAAGGCTGACCCCTAGAGAGAAACGTTGGTCAGCCATAGAGAGGGAGGCCTTTGCTGTGGTCTGGGCTCTGAAGAAGTTGAGGCCATACTTGTTTGGTACACACTTCCTGGTTCAGACAGACCATAAGCCCCTCTTATGGCTAAAACAAATGAAGGGTGAAAACCCCAAACTGCTTAGGTGGTCCATTTCCCTACAGGGGATGGACTTTACAGTGGAACATAGGCCTGGGAGTAACCATGCGAATGCAGATGGACTCTCTAGGTATTTCCACTTAGAACATGAAGACTTAACTGTGCAAGGTTAGTTTAATGTCCCTACGTTTGGGGGGGTTGTGTAGGAGAGTAGGATCTGCTTCACATGGGTACCCCCACTTTTTGCTGATGCTTCACTGTTTTTCGACATTAGTCTGGCTGGGGCCCTGCTAATCAGAACCCCAGCCTAGCTGCTTCCTCTCTAAAATGGTTTCCATGTGCCTTAGGCACATCTCTGATTGGGATCTGGAGTGCCCTTATAAGTCCCTAGTATATGGTATACTATGTACCAAGGGCATAGGTACCTCAGAGGCCTGCCAGGGGCTGCAGCATGTATTATGCCACCCCTGGAAGGCCATCCAAACTGACACCACAGGTCTGCTACTGCAGCCTGGGTAAGGTGGTGCATGCACCCCTTACTGTGATATAGGTTACCTATATCACGAAATACATACACACATATAAACCTATAAGTCACTCCTAAGGCAGGCCTTATCAATCCTAAAGGCAGAGTGCATGGTTCCTATGTGAGAGGGTGCCCCTGCATGAGCAGGGCCCCTCTGCAGCGTTCGGAGACCATCTCTGATGCTGTTTGTAGTGCAGCCTGACCATATACTCTTAAGCGCATTATATCCTCGCGGTAAAATGCTAACTTTGGAGTGGCTGCACCTAAACATGTCGTGTTTGGTGTCAAACATCTTGGAATACTACCCCCCGCCAATCCTGGCGGCGGGGGTAGCATTCCACCCTTCTAGAGGGAAAGACATGTTAACTCTGACGAGTCCGGTAACTTCTTTCCAGAGCCCTGGCATCACAAAATGGATGCTGCTGCCACAGACACGAGTCTGGCCTCCTGCTGCTGGACGAAACTCCGGCAGGGGAGGCCTGGACAATAGGTTTCCTGTCCCAGGGAGGTGTGACCACCTCCCCAGACAGGATAATGTGTATTGGGGCTGGGCGGGAGCACTTTCGGGTGCTTTGAAGTCCTGCACTGGGGGCACATTTGGTGTCCCTGTGCATACCCCAGTTCAAACCGGATCAGGGGCTTGCAGCCCCTGCTTTGGCGTGAACTGGACAAAGGGAAAGGGGTGTAGCCACCCCTCTGCCCTGACCCACCCATAGGTGGGGCCACAGAGTAGTCCAACCCCTATTTTTAGAATAAAGGTAGGAACCCAGTCCTTAGGACTTTAGATTATACCTGGACGAAACTCTGAAACTGAATCCTGGACCTTCGACGCTCTACGACAAGATTAGAGGACTGAAGAATCTCCCTTGGGGTCAAGGAGTGACTCCCATGCTTGGCAGGCACCGAAGAAGCATCTGTCCGGTTCGCATTACTGAAGCTCCCGTCGGACGCCGAAGTCATCGCATCACCAGAGGTGGATTCTCAGACTTCCCCGAGGCTACCCTGAGTCCCCAGCAAAGCTGAGGCCCGTGGCTATCGTGGGTGACTTGAGACCGTGACCCCTGAACACCGAGCACACTTGCAAGTGCACCATCTTCTGGGTCTCCCAAGAAGTCGTGCTTTGGGCTCCGAGTAGCCCTAGCCTCCAGCACCACTTGCACCGAAGATCACTGGCCCCCACTCCACGAGTGTCCTGTAAGCCAGCTCCACGTGCGGCGTCACGAGGCTCCTTCGCGGTCGCTAGCCCGTTGGCTAGTAGCCCTTAACGAAGGCCAATCTTTTACTTACTTGGCATCCTGGTTGCTCCAGGCCTGCCCTCACTTACCCTCGCTGGGTGAGTTCCACAGACCTTGCTGGTCTGCACCATCGACGATCTATATCTTGCTCGAGACTTGCCGTTGCCAAGGCTTGTTGGGTCCAATCCGGTCGCCGACACCTCAGCACTCGACAAACATCAAGCACCAGCCTGAATCCTGCTCCTGGTCGCCGACAACGCCTCCCGGACCTCGTGGCTGAAGAGTCAAGACGACCGTCAATGCACCTGAAGCACTCGACATCGGTGGGCATCTGTCCATCGCCTTCCTGGTCACTGGCTAGTGACCCAGACTCTGTCCCCTCTGCTTTCAGGTTCACCAGAACTCCGATCCACTCTTGGATCCACCCGGACACTTTTCTCTTGGCCGCCAGCAGCACTTTGCAGCAGATCGCCATTCGAATCGACGACGAAACCCGACCCCGAAAGGCACCTATGCACCCGGCTTCCCTGGGTGAGGTAACACGAGTACTCCGGTGCTCCCGTGGGTAGAGACTCTTCAAAGTCCTAGATCTCAAAGGGTTTTGTCCTAGTCCTCTTTTAAGTGTCCCTTTCCTCTATTTTCCCGATCCCGACTTTCTCCATAGAAGTTAACGGCGTATCGCGGTTGTGTATTTACACTGCACGCGTCTCCCGTGGGTCCCCTGTGTCACTACCTTGGGTGGTTCCTTGTGGTCCAAGCACTTCTAGAGGCTCTAGGCCTAGTGTCTAGTTCAGTCGTGGTTCGTATACCACTTTATTGGTATATGGTTTGGTACGCCCCTAGGGCCCAAACGTGTATTTGTGCTATTACTGTGATTTAAGATCTTATAACCTATGTACTTCGAACTCTAGCCTCATAAAGAGACTAGAGGGGTGTGTTTAGTAATAAATACATATATTTTGAATATATACCTGGTGTGGTGCTCTTTCATTTGGTCACTCAAGAGATTATAGACTGGTAAAACAAGCTGCTTTACATTCCTTCAAGACTTAGCCTGAAGGCTGCTCTCCATAGCTACCACTAGGATAGCTTTCAATAAGGTTGTCTTTAACCTATCTACCATAAGAGTCGATTTGGACTGGTGCAAGGTGCCCACTATAATTAGTGGACAGCATATGCCAGGCCAACTTCTCACAATGGTGAAATTAGATAAGTCTTTTTCAAAAATGCAAAAAGTCTTGTACTTGCTGTTTAAAAGTTTTTGATGCTGGCGACGTCTCGGGCTCACTCGGATCCTCGGAGAACGTATCAAAGTTAATGAAGTAGCCAGAAGCAGTTCTGTCAATTGTTGGAATTGCATCAGGATTTGTAGAAATCGCTGGTACCAGTTGATCACTTGGATAGTAGCGAGAGGAGTGTGTCCGCTACTAGGTCGGAGTCCACCAGGCCTACTATTTAGTATTGGCCACATACTGTGGTTTGATGAGGTCGATGGACACAAATCTTTTCTCCTTTTTTCCAGCAAGGGGCGGCAGAAGTACTGTTCTTGTTCCTTGAACGGCTAGGACAGGTACTGGTTGTCTGTAAGAAGGTCCAAATTCCTTCTTGTCCGCAATCTTTTCTCTGACTAGATCCCCAACTTTTGGAATCCAGACAGGCCTTGCTGGGACCGCCGGTTTTTCCCCAGTGGTGGTTGGCTGCTCGAATATGTTGCTTTGTTGCGTTCTTAATTTGTTTAAGTCCTGTAAAACAGCCAAACGATCTTTGATATCAAAGGGTTTATTTTCCACCACTGTGCCACTGCATTCCAGATCAGGCACCCACATTCTTGTCCCAAATAGGACCTCATATGGAGTGACCCCCCTAGAGAACTTCTTGGCAAGTTGTTTAATGAGCGTTGGACCCCATAAAGATGTTTGACCCACCCATCACCCGAACCTAATACCCTAGCTGTTATAGACTGCTTTATGTCCCGGTTTTTCCTTTCCACAACAGAATTTCCCTCAGGATGAAATGGAGAGGAGTACCGCAATGCAACGCCCAGACTGGCCATGGCGTCTTTGTAAGCTCGAGAGCTAAACGCAGGGCCCTGGTCAGAATGTAGCGTGCCTATTGCGTATGTGCCGATAAAGACTCGCAAATCTTTTATAACAGTTCGAGGCCATATCCATAGGAACCTTGATTCAGTATTTGTGGGAATGCATTTGTCCATATGGACGCCTGCGCATAGATAGTCTAATGCTGTCTAACAATGGTGTCTGTGCTGGGCAGCTACATTCGTAGCATGGTGTCTGGTGGCTTTCTCGCTGTAACTTACAGTCTAAGCAGTTGTTGATGAATATGTGTATTTCTGTATTCATCCCAGGCCACCAGTACATCTCTTTTAATGTCAATATTGTTTTAGAGATCCCTTGATGTGTCAGACCCTCCCCCAGATGTTTCATAAATCAAAGCTGCTCTGCGTTCCATGTTTGGAATTACCCTATCCCCCACTCCAGGGATTCGAGCAAAAGGAACGTTGTTCGCATCAATTACATAAGAGTACTTGAGTGGAAACTTTTTTGGTAACGCTGCACCACTGCCTTTGCTCGTAGCATTGACAGCCAACATTATCTCACTGTCTATTTTCGTTTTTGAACGAGTGATCGCAGCTACAGAAGCCGTTTGAACAGCCCCCTTTGTGGCTTCATCAGCCAATGAATTCCCTGCAACGTGAACGCCATCACGTTGATGACTCAGTGTGTGTATCACGTGAGCCTTTGGTAGTTCGCTTTTTAACTGAACTACTTGTTCCCAAAGCGTTTTATGCTTTATTGTGCCACCTTTTGCATCTTTGAACCCGTTTTCAAGCCAAGTTTGTATATATTCATTATACGACTCCACACAGTAGAAAGAATCGCACACTATTAGTGTGGGGAATTCTCGATCTGTACTTTCAAGTGCCAGTTTGAATGCTTGTAGTTCAGCTCGCTGAGCTGTGCAATCTCCTAGAGATTGGGTTTTTGTGACCATAGGTCTGAATTTGCCATCGCGCATGCGACCTTTAACGATTGCGCACGCTGTACTGTAATCTTGCTTACTCCCTGTTGTGGGTTGTGCAGATCCGTCAGTGTAAATTATGAATTCGTACTGATCGAGAGGCAGAATCTCAGTGGGCAGAGGACATTCATGTTCATATTGCAGGAATGCTTGTGTTTTTAAATCGGTATTAAAAACATATTCAACATCTGTTGCAGCAAGAGAATTAACCCATTGTATCCATCTAGGATGTAATGCTTTAGCATTTGGAATGCTTGCTTTTGTTACCGCCTCTAAGGCCGGAACTGGGGTTACGACAATAATGCGTTTCCCTTGGGCTAGAGCTCTTTCTTTTGCTACAGTGGTTTGAACTGCTGTCAGTATCTTTTTTGTTGAAGTGAAGCGCATTTCTGCTTGTGTATACAAATGTGATTTGTATGCAATTGGTACTTTTTCACCCTCATTAAATGTTAAGTAGGTGAATCCGCATTGACCCGAAATTATTCGGATCACTAAATTGCGTTGACTTACGCGTGTTTGTAAGTGATTTGTTGCTAACATGTTAGCTTGGAGTGAACGCAAGATTTCTGTGTGTTCTTGTGTCCAATTTTTGATTGAAAAATCAGGTTTGATTAATGCGTAGAGAGGTTTAACCCTTTCTGCGTAAATTAGAATGTAAGTTCTTCCAAAATTGAGGAAACCCAGGATGGATTGTAAATTTTTCAGCGTCTTTGGAGGTTGGAGCAGCGCACATCTTTCTAAAATGTTGGCTGCCAAGCTCTTGCCTTCACTTGAAAGCCCGTATCCTAGGAACAGGACATTGAGATGGGCAATTCTGGAATTTTTTAAGTTGAATTTGTAGCCCTCAGAGGCGAATCCCAGTATAATGGTGCTCACCCTGTTCAAGTGTTTGTCCAGGTCATCGTCTGTCAGATAGATATCATCGACATAGGACAATGCCTCATTGTCATAAATTTGTAGTAACTCCGTTACCCTCGCTGAGAATAACCCCGGGCTGTTCTTGAAACCTTGTGGGAGTCGACAAAATTGACGCTGGGTCCCCATTATTGAGAAAGCTGTTAAGTACCTGCTTTCAGGTGCTAAGTTTTGACAAAAGAAACCATTTGAGATATTTAATGTGGTTTTATATTTTTTACGCACAATGTTATTCATTAATGCTGTACTGTGTGCATTTTGTACTGCAAATGTTTTAGAACAAGTGTTTAAGTGTCTGTAATCCAAAACTAGACGATAGGTATTGTCTGGTTTGGAGACAGGAAACAAAGGATTGTTCATTGAAGAGGTGCATGTTTCAATCACCCCCTGGTATTCAAGTTGATCTAGGATCTCCCTGACCTGTTTTTTAGCTTCTTGCTTTATTGGATACTGCCTTTGTGCAGTAGGTTCATTTTTTAGATGTATTTTATGGTGAGGCGAGTCCTCATCCCATCCTACATGATTTTTGTATAATGCTGGGGCCTGGGCAACTGCCCATTTCCTGGCATAAGTATATTTTAGATGAATTGGAATATGGTTAGAGAAGGCTGGCATAATAATGTCCTCACCATGTGGGCACTCCCTGACAAATTGTGGTGGCCAGTCTTTTTCTGCTAGAAGTATGTCATAGCCCCTTGAAAGTTTTTCCCAAAAGAGTGCTTTCACCTGTCTGGGTATGTCTCCCTCCATCCGGAGTGTTATTTCATATAACTTTTGTGGAGTACTAACCCTGGTGTCTACAGTCTCAACTGTAATGTACTCATTCAAGTCCACTATCTCCAGAAGTTCCTTCAGGTTCTGGCGAGCTATTGTGACTTCTGCAGCACTGTCCAGCATTGTCTGAGCCCATTCTCCGTTCTTGAGTTGTGTTCTCAGTATCCTCGGCATGTCTGATCTTCAGACCTGCTACCTTCTTCTTTGAGAATTGAAGTTTTGATTTACTTTTTGGAACGTGTTTGTCGTCTTTCGATTTCACGCGTTCTTCTCTATGTTCTGACCGTCCTCTTCTTTCCGATGTCTGTGACGAGATCTGAAAGGTACGAGAGGAACGTGTATCAGTATCTTGATGCCTGTCAGGCTTTTTCAAATTATCCCTATTCCTGAGGTTATACCTCCTTTCAGAGGGCTCCTTTTGAGGAGACCTACCTCGGGATTGAGAACGTTTCTCGTTTGAATTTTGTTTATTAGTTTCCCACTTCTTTTTAGAAGATGTAGGAGTTTGTTTATTAGAGTCCTTCTCAGGACTTTCAGATAGTTTTGGCTTCATTGGTCTTCCACCCAAACTATCTCTGCCTAATTCTGCATAAGATTGTTCTATTATTCTGGGTAGCTCAGTTTGATGTTCTGTAACATCGAATTCCCTTAATCGTTGGCGGATCGCCACTGCTGCTGCATCCCCTTTAATATTAGATAATATTATTGTTGAGACATGGTCGAAATTTTTCAGTAATTTCATACCTAAATTTAGAGCAGGCTCTGCCCCGTATTCGTTTTGAATTTGTTTCAGGACATCAGGTATTACCGCAATTGACGGAACACCATGTGTTTTAGTATAGATGGCAGCAAAGACTGAGCCCCAAGTGGTGCAGTCTTCCAGTTGTGGTGTGATCCCCATTGGTAAACTGATTGTCAGTATTCTGTGTTTCTCATACGGGCTAGTATTTGGAAATACTGCTTCGATTTGAGTAATTTTTTGAGCTATCCAAAACGGAATTTGCTCCCGTTTTGTGGGCATTTTACCCATGACTGCGTATAGAGTCTGTGGTGTAATTTTTAGTGTATTCCCCTGTTGAGGAGTTTGATTTGGAAGTGTCAATGGTGGTTGGACTGTGAAAGTCCGCATGACATATTGGACTAGTTGTCTGTAGATTTTTATTAACTCTGTAAGTTGAGTAAGTAGTTCCTCATCTGACATTATTTCGATGTTAGGATGAGGTGTGTAGCCGGCTAGAATCAGCCATGTTGCTCCTGGTCTACCTAGTGGACCGAGCCTGGTAATGTTTTTGTGATGTTTTAGGGCGCCTTTAAACCAGAGCTGATGCTCCTGGCATGTTAGTGGAATTTCAATATCCTCGAAAGGAATATATTCCTCTGGTGGATCATCTTCTTTGTAGAAGTGAAACATTTTTGTTACTCAATTTGATTCAGGAAATATGACCCATGAATAGAATACCTCTGTCTGAAAGGATTCGTGTGCTCTATCATGAAAACTGCTCTACCTCCTCTCGGTGGTAGGCCATGTTTTATAAGTTTTAGAGTGATGGCTCTTCTTAAGTTTGGATGGATGTCTATAACACCCTCCACGGTTTTATTTAAACCTGTAATGTTAAAAGCTGGTACGACTGGGTCAGCCGCAGCTCCACCGTTTCCGGTGTTATTGTCCCCGTTTATGGACATTTTGTTTTTTGAAAAATGTAGAACAAGTTTCAAGGGAACAAAAGATAAGGTGCACAATATTTTGGAACACTGTATCCTTCAACGTTGAGTGTCACTTTCTGATTGGACCTTTATGGCCACATCTGAACCATTGTTCTCTTAATACATCTTACCACCCCAGGTTCACATATTGGTGTACCCTTGTTTTCTTAAAAACCCGATGTGCCTAATGCGGCACTAAGGGGGCCGCCCTCTTACAGGCCCCACTTACCTGTAAGACAGAAAGGACAGTTCTGCACTAGTCTCGCAGCCTGGCAGGGCGGAACTGTTTATATTATCCCGGCAGAGAAGCTCCTCCTCTCAGACTCCGCCCCACCGTTTCATTGGGCAGAATGTGGCTTAACCCCGCCCCATCTCCCTTCCTACAATTTTGATTGGTAGAGAACTAATCAGTGGCCCGCCCCTCCCTATATAAACCTCACCTCGCTTCTTCCCAAGAAGTGGGGGCTTATGTGACATGGCGGCGCGCCCGAGGGCAGTAGTGCCATGGCGGGGGCAGCTCTTTGTGCCAGAGGGGGCACAGAGCTCCAGGTGGGGCACCATGGTCAGTCACCAATTGAAATGGGTTTGATATTAAAGGCAGCGGTGAACAGTGGTGACAGGACAGGCCTGGCAGTGGGGTGGCATAAACACTCCTATGGTGGCTTCACTGTGTGCCAAGCAATGCGACCCTCACCCGGGTTTCCTTGGGCTTAGCCCTGCCAGAAGACTATGTAAAACTGCTCAACAGCTCTGCACTTTTCAGACCCATTTCTATTGGGTAAGAACTCATGGGCACTAAGGCAGTTCAGAAATCTGGATGCTCAATGTCGCGTGCCCTCTGGTTTATAAATGGCAGATCGCATCCTCTCTCACTTCTACAATCCACTTCCTTCTGCATTTCTATCCTGCGTCTTCTCAGTAGTATGTGGTGACGACAATGTGCGTGGAAGGGACAATGGGAATCAGCAAAACTTACACAGAACCCACTGTATCATAGTGAGGGCTACTGCAATTATGCGGCAGGGGCGGGCAAAATTATATACATCATGGTTAAGTAAATTAGGCGTCAAGAAAAGGCACATTATGCGGCATTATGCAGCACATTTTGTGATTGTATTACTTTATTATTTTGTCATTTTTATACTTGTTAGTACTATCTGGGCATTAGTTGCACCTCGTTAGTACCCGTTTCACACCCAAATATAGCAATAAGCTACAGGAAGGTGGCCAGTCAACCTTTCCAAAGGGCCTTCCACTGTGCGGCAATATGTTTTGCTGCATTTTTACTAACTTTTGTACCGTTTGAGCTATAAAGAATTTTTTTGTTGAAATATGTTGATTATGCGGTGAATGACGGATTATGTGGCAAATGCGACAACTCTAATTATGCGAAAATCGCTGTGGCCGCACAATCGCATAATTCCAGTGGCCCTGATCATAGTGCAGACAGCAGACGTAGACATTCCTTGAAGAGTCCCACAGCAGAGCTACCTCTAAAATGAAAACATACCCAGGGCTCCCCAGCAGCAGCCAGGAGGTTATTTAAAACTTAATTCACCTGCTGATGAAATGCAGCCACCGGTCTTGAATCAAAGGATGGAAAATCACTTCTGTCTCCAGAACCTATCCAGATCTACAATTGTTTAGTTCGTAACCATCGGCTTTTGGAAATATGCACATGTTGCCGTCAACTTTCGGCTTTTATTTGTAATAAACTCAAGTGCCTCCAATACAAGCACGCCACTTTCACGAAAAACACTATTTTGTTCTGGAATATTGGCTTTTTATTTTTTAGCAAATGGGTTTGATCTGCCAAGATCAGACCTCGCACAAGGATAGGTTCTGCCTTTCACACGCAGCCGTCACGATCACATGAAAGGAACGTCCGGTACATGCAGAACACTTCCACTATCATTATGTCAGGGTGGGCACTGCCATATAACAGATGCCCACACTATGCCAGGAGGTACTACCACTGGTAGATAGGTACACGGGCAACCCCAGCCATGCTTCGGCCAATCCGGGCCTCTTCAGTGAGGGAGAGCATGGTTCCCAGCAACAGTGAGCACAGGACCCAAGCACATGCCCTGGGTTCTGTGCCCTCTGAACTATAGTCAGGCCCACTGGAATTATGCGGCACAAGAGGGCCATATTATGCGGCAGGGTTGAGTAAATAATCCTGCAAGAAAAGGCAAATTATGCTGCATAATTGGGCACATTTTATAATAGTATTACTTCACGATTTCAGCATTTTTAAACTTGGTAACACTTTCTGGGCCTTGGTTGCATTACATTACTACCAATTTAACTCTCAACTATATCAATAAGCAACAGAAAGGTGACCAGTCCACCTTTGAAAAGGGCCTTCCACTGCACGGCAACAGGAGTCGTCACATTTTTAATAACTTTTGATAAGTTTGTGCTAGAAACATTTTTGGGGGATTATGTGGCAAATGCAGCAAATCTATAATTATGGGAAAATCGCCGCAACCACACAACCGCATAAGTTAGGGTGACCAGACGTCCCGGATTTCCCCGGACGGTCCCCCTTTTTGGAGAAGTGTCCCGTGTCCCTTTTCTGCAAATTGTACACACGTGCCTGTTTTTGGGTAGTGCCTGGGTTATGTCCCGGTTTTTAAGGGAGGGTCGGGTGAGCATGCACGTTAATCACAGTGTTATGCAGGCTCACATTTCGACCGGCTCTCTTAGAAACGGGGACAGAGTTCAATTCTTTAAACTCTCCAGCTGTGCTGCTTCGCCTCATTTAAGCAGCACAGCAGGATTTAATGAGGTGTGAATCAGGGCTGCAGAGGCTGTGGGGCAAGGCCAGGCCCACCAGCAGCCGGACCCTGGAGCTCTTCCCAGAACGGGCGGTAAAGTAATGAAGTAAAGTGAAAATATTTTTTTTAAAGAATATATATATATATATATATATATATATATATTTATTTGTATATAAGAAGCCCTGAGACCTAATAGGATATTTAGCCCTATGTCTATTTCGATGTCTGTGCCCGTCCCGGTTTTTCATTCTGAAAATCTGGTCACCCTATCATAAGCCAGTGGCCCTGGCTATACCACACTAAAGAGGACACTGGTCGGCGGTGACTTGTGTTTCTTCTGTCTGCAGGAGACTTGCGTGGCAGACTGAACTGGGCTTGTTCTGTTTGAGCTGGACCAAGGCTGGTATGCATATGGCTGTTCTCTGGCTGGAGGGGCAGAGTGGGCAAAGAGTGAAGGATAGTAATGAAGCCCTCAGAAGGTATCAGTGGCTGAGATTAATTCAAGCATTCCACCAAACAGTTTTCTGATTTATTTATTTTATTTTATTTATTATTAAATTTATATGGCGCACAGCTACCCAGAGGTTTCCTGGCGCCTACGGACATACAAGACAAGAGATAAGGGCCAGAGCTATTGATAAAAAGGCTCTACTGATTAAAAAGCCACGTTTTCAATTCTTTGCGAAATTTGAGGTAGTGCTTTTCAAGACGAAGATGCATTGGAAGAGAGTTCCAAAGGGAAGGAGCCAGATAGGCAAAAGAACGTCCTCCCATTCTGGCACGTTTGATCCTGGGTACCTGGAATTTTAATTGATTAGAGGATCGTAGTAGGCGTGAGGGACGGTAATGGTGCACCAAAGCACTTAGATAGTGGGGAGCGGAGCCCATGTTTATTCTGTGCATATAGCAAAGGGCTTTAAATTTGGCGCGATTGTCAATTCTCAGCCAGTGTAGTTTACGAAGTGAACCTGAAGTGGAAGCCATTCTGGGTAGTTGGCAAAGCAGTCTTGCCGCAGAATTTTGGACTACCTGTAGCTTGCGGAGCACTTCCTTACTAGCACCCAGATAGAGCACGTTGGCGTAGTCCAATCTGGACACTACTAAGGCCTGGATGACAGTTTTTTGCGTAGCGGAAGGAAGCATCCAGAGAATTTTCCTAAGCCACTTTAGAATAGCAAAACAAGTGGAGGCAACTTTGATCACTTGCTGCCTCAGACAATTGGTCGTCAATAATAACGCCAAGGTTGCGGGCCGATTGTGATGGAAGGGGAAGATCGCCCATTTCCGGTGGCCAATGTTGGGGGCCCCAGAGAGTTTTATTACCACCGAAGATGAGGAGTTCTGTTTTCCCACCATTAAGTTTTAGTTTATTTGCGTGCATCCAGTCAGCGATCTTTTTTAGGCCCGGCTGGAGAGAGGATGTCTTCGAAGTCTCCTTGGAGGAAAGCAAAAAGATGAGCTGGGTGTCATCCGCGTAGGAGTATATTGTTAACCCTGCTTGCTCTGCTATCGTAGCCAGAGGGCTGACGTAGATGTTGAAAAGCAATGGACTAAGTATGGAGCCCTGAGGGACTCCATATGGGGAAACCTGAGTCTTGGAATGAGCAATAGAGAAGAAGACCTGGAAGGTCCTTTTGGATAGAAAGCTGGACAGCCATTTGAGTGCCATACCGCCAATGCCCTTAGATTGAAGGATTTTTAGAAGAGAAGTGTGGGAAACAGTGTCGAATGCGGCACTTAGATCTAATAAAATAAGTGCCACCGTATCTCCTTTGTCGACCTGTTGACGAATGTTCTCAGTAACTCCCAGAAGTGTCGATTCTGTGGAAAAACCTGCTCTAAAGCCTGATTGAGACGGATGTAGAATGTTTTGTGCTTCAACAAACTTCGTCAACTGGAAGTTGATATGTTTTTCCAGAATCTTTGAGAACACCGGAAGCAGGGAGATGGGGCGAAAGTTAGAAAGGATCTCGGGGTCAGAGTTGGCTTTTTTAAGCAAAGGGAGCACCATAGCATGTTTCCAGGCCACCGGAACCCTAGCTTCGTATAGTGATGCGTTGAGGAGCTCCATGATAATAGTAAGTATAGGGAGGTCTACTTTTTGAAGCACAGAGGGGGGGAACCGGATCCTTGGGGGAGCCAGATTTGATGCTCGTGAGAATACTACGAAAAGCAGAGATATCAAGGGGAGTCCATTTGTCTAGCAGGATATCACTGTTCACTAGAACGACTTCTTGTGAGAGGCATTGTGTTGCCAAATAATTCGTTTGCAAATTTGTTATTATAGTTGTATGTTTGTTAAAATCCAAGTAGATTTGATCAATTTTGTCCACAAAAAATTCCGCTAGATCATCACACTGTTTAGAGTTGAGACCCGGAGGCTCAGGTTGACAACTGGCACCAGATAAATCCTTCACTACTTTAAACAAAACTTTGGGACAGTTTTGTGAATGTAAAATAGTGTGATTGGCGTGTTCAGCACGAGCCGTGTTGCACATGGAGTGATAGTTTTTTAAAGCTAATTTATACGTGGGTTTTTTTTCCGGCTCGTAGTTTTTCCGCCAGCGTCTTTCTAGATTTTTACATTTAGTTTTTTCCATTTTAAGTTTTTCTGAGAACCAAGGAGCTGGAGGGCGATGAGGATCCAATTTTTTGTTAGACAATGGGAGACAAGCATCAATAGAAGAGGTTAGCCATTTCCTAGGTGTAGAAGAGGCACACCTCATACATCGTGTGCACGCATGCTCCGACTACGAGTCGAACATCTAAGATTCCTCTAGACATGAACCGGACACTGAGTGCACATGCACATGAACTGGCCTTGACGTGACGCCCTTGCATACCACATGCGAGTATGCCAGGACTCCTGAGTGCAGCCTCCAGTTTAGAGCAGAGCTCAGGTTTGAGAATCTCTCCGGACTGGGCTGTGAGACTCACTATTGTAGCTTGGGAATGAACGTGCATGAATGCGCATGATGTGGATGTCATCATGGGTCTAGAAGTGACAGGCCTTAAACATCAAATGCACCAATGCTCTGGAGTGTCAGACTCAGGTATGAGAAGGGCGGGGAGCATGGCAGGGATGAGTGGCAGGAACTTGGAGTGTGACGGGACAAAGAGTGTGACAGGAATGGAGAGGATGACAGGCACTGTGACAGGGTGGTAAAGTGTGACAGAGAGAGGAAGAGTGATAGAGACTGAGTGTGACAGGGACTGGAGGTGTGACAGAGAGAGAGAGTGGCAGGCATTGGGAGTGTGACAGACAGGGAGAGCAGCAGGTATTGGGAGTGTGACAGACAGGGAGAGTGACAGGTATTGGGAGTGTGACAGACAGGGAGAGTGGCAGGTATTGGGAGTGTGACAGACAGGGAGAGCGGCAGGTATTGGGAGTGTGACAGACAGGGAGAGCGGCAGGTATTGGGAGTGTGACAGACAGGGAGAGCAGCAGGTACTGGGAGTGTGGCAGACAGAGAGAGTGACAAGTATTGGGAGTGTGGCAGACAGGGAGAGCGGCAAGTATTGGGAGTGTGGCAGACAGGGAGAGTGACAAGTATTGGGAGTGTGGCAGACAGGGAGAGCGGCAAGTATTGGGAGTGTGACAGACAGGGAGAGCGGCAGGTATTGGGAATGTGGCAGACAGAGAGAGTGACAGAGATTGGGAGTGTGGCAGACAGAGAGAGTGACGGACATTGGGAGTGTGACAGACAGGGAGAGTGACAGGTATTGGGAGTGTGGCAGGCAGGAAGAGCAGCAGGTATTGGGAGTGTGACAGACAGGGAGAGTGACAGGTATTGGGAGTGTGACAGACAGGGAGAGCGGCAGGTATTGGGAGTGTGACAGACAGGGAGAGCGGCAGGTATTGGGAGTGTGACAGACAGGGAGAGCGGCAGGTATTGGGAGTGTGACAGACAGGGAGAGCGGCAGGTATTGGGAGTGTGACAGACAGGGAGAGCAGCAGGTATTGGGAGTGTGACAGACAGGGAGAGCGTCAGGTACTGGGAGTGTGGAAGACAGGGAGAGTGACAGGTATTGGGAGTATGGCAGACAGAGAGAGTGACAAGTATTGGTAGTGTGGCAGACAGGGACAGCGGCAGGTATTGGGAGTGTGGCAGACAGGGAGAGTGACAGACATTGGGAGTGTGGCAGACAGAGAGAGTGACGGACATTGGGAGTGTGACAGACAGGGAGAGTGACAGGTATTGGGAGTGTGACAGACAGGGAGAGTGACAGGTATTGGGAGTGTGGCAGACAGGAAGAGCAGCAGGTATTGGGAGTGTGACAGACAGGGAGAGCGGCAGGTATTGGGAGTGTGACAGACAAGGAGGTATTGGGAGTGTGACAGACGGGGAGAGCGGCAGGTACTGGGAGTGTGGCAGACAGGGAGAGTGACAGGTATTGGGAGTGTGGTAGACAGGGAGAGTGGCAGGTATTGGGAGTGTGACAGACAGGGAGAGCAGCAGGTATTGGGAGTGTGACAGACAGGGAGAGCGGCAGGTATTGGAAGTGTAACAGACAGGGGAAGCAGCAGGTTTTGGGAGTGTGGCAGACAGGGAGAGCGGCAGGTATTGGGAGTGTAACAGACAGGGGGACCGGCAGGTATTGGGAGTGTAACAGACAGAGAGAGTGACAGGTATTGGGAGTGTGGCAGACAGAGAGAGTGACAGGTATTGGGAGTGTGGCAGACAGGGAGAGTGGCAGGTATTGGGAGTGTGTCAGACAGGGAGTGTGACAGACAGGGAGAGTGGCAGGTATTGGTAGTGTGGCAGACAGGGAGAGTGGCAGGTATTGGGAGTGTGACAGACAGGGAGAGTGATGGGTATTGGGAGTGTGGCAGACAGAGAGAGTGGCAGGTATGGGGAATGTAACAGGGAGGTTGGCGTGTGTGTCAGGGACAAGAGACTGTGAGTGTGACAGACTGGAGCTCTGACAGAGGCAGACAGCTGGCAGGCAATGGGAATGTGAAATGGACTTGAGTCTGGAGTGTGCCAAGGATGCGGAGGGTCATGAAGAGAGAGTGTAATGAGGAGTGTGACCGAGATGGATAGGAGGGCGCCACTGGAGTGTGACAGGGTTCAGGAGTGTGACATAGCTGGGAAGAGTGAAGAGGCCCGTACATGTGACATGGATGGCAACAGTGGCAGGGATGTGGAGGGTGACAGGGGTGTGGAGGGTGACATTGATGTGGTGGAGGGTGACATGGATGTGGAGAATGGCATGGATGTGGTGGGTGACAGGGATGGGAGGGGACACATGGAAGGGCAGTGTGACAGGGTCTGAGAGGTGGCTGGGACAGGGTATGTGGCAAGAACTGAGCGTGTGTCAGTGACAGGGAGGGTGACATGGATGTGGAGCCCGGCAGTGAAGGGGAGTGAGGAAGGGATGGGACTCTGGGGTGGGATGGGAGGATGACATTGAAGGGGAGGGAGGCAGGGATGGGACTCTGGGTTGGGATGGGAGGGTGACATTGAAGGGGAGGCAGGGATGGGACTCTGGGTGGATCTGGAGGGTGATAGAGATGGGGGAGGCAGGGATGGGACTCTGGGTGGATCTGGAGGGTGATAGAGATGCGGGGAGGCAGGGATGGGACTCTGGGTGGATTGGGAGGGTGACATTGAAGGGGGAGGCAGGGATGGGACTCTGGGTGGATTGGGAGGGCGACATTGAAGGGGGAGGCAGGGATGGGACTCTGGGTGGATTGGGAGGGTGAACTTGAAGGGGGAGGCATGGATGGGACTCTGGGTGGATTGGGAGGGTGACATTGAAGGGGGAGGCTGGGATGGGACTCTGGGTGGATTGGGAGGGTGACATTGAAGGGGGAGGCTGGGATGGGACTCTGGGGTGGTATTGGGAGGGTGACATTGAAGGGGAGCAGGGATGGGACTCTGGGGTGGTATTGGGAGGGTGACATTGAAGGGGAGGCTGGGAAGGGACTCTGGGGTGGTATTGGGAGGGTGACATTGAAGGGGGAGCAGGGATGGGACTCTGGGGTGGTATTGAGAGGGTGACATTGAAGGGGGAGGCTGGGATGGGACTTTGGGTGATCTGGAGGGTGATAGAGATGGGGAGGCAGGGATGGGACTCTGGGGTGGGTTGGGAGTGTGACATTGAAGGGGAGTGAGGCAGGGACGGGACTCTGGGGTGGTATTGGGAGGATGGCATTGAAGGGGAGGCAGGGATGGGACTCTGGGGTGGGATGGGAGGGTGACATTGAAGGGGAGGGAGGCTAGGATGGGACTCTGGGTGGATTGGGAGGATGACATTGAAGGGGAGGCAGGGATGGGACTCTGGGTGGATCTGGAGGGTGATAGAGATGCAGGGAGGCAGGGATGGGACTCTGGGTGGATTGGGAGGGTGACATTGAAGGGGCAGGCAGGGATGGGACTCTGGGTGGATTGGGAGGATGACATTGAAGGGGAGGCAGGGATGGGACTCTGGGGTGGGATGGGAGGGTGACATTGAAGGGGATGGAGGCAGGGATGGGACTCTGGGTGGATTGGGAGGATGACATTGAAGGGGAGGCAGGGATGGGACTCTGGGGTGGGATGGGAGGGTGACATTGAAGGGGATGGAGGCAGGGATGGGACTCTGGGTGGATTGGGAGGATGACATTGAAGGGGAGGCAGGGATGGGACTCTGGGTGGATCTGGAGGGTGAAAGAGATGTGGGGAGGCAGTGATGGGACTCTGGGGTGGGATGGGAGGGTGACATTGAAGGGGAGGGAGGCAGGGATGGGACTCTGGGTGGAGCTGGAGGGTGACATTGAAGGGGGAGGCAGGGATGGGACTCTGGGTGGATTGGGAGGGTGACATTGAAGGGGGAGGCAGGGATGGGACACTGGGTGGATTGGGAGGGTGAAATTGAAGGGGAGGCAGGGATGGGACTCTGGGGTGGTATTCCATGCTTTGGCCGCGAGGAAGGAGAAGGAACGGCCTCCCGATCTGGTCTTTCTGGTGCGGGGGACCACGGCGTAGGAGAGCTGGGCTGATCGTAGGGTCCTTTGGGGTGCATGGAATTTGAGTCGGCTGTTCAGGTATGCTGGTCCGGTGCCGTGGAGGGCCTTGTGTGCGTGGGTGAGCATCTTGAAGGTGATTCTCGCCTCGACAGGGAGCCAGTGGAGTGTGCGCAGGTGCTGGGAGATGTGGCAGTGTTTTGGCAGGTTGAGGACCAGTCTTGCGGCGGCATTCTGGATGTTCTGTAGCTTGCGTGTGAGGTTTTTGTTTATTCCGGCGTAGAGTGCGTTGCCGTAGTCGAGTCTGCTGGTGACCAGGGCGTGAGTGACGGTCTTTCGGTGTTCGAGGGGGATCCATCTGAAGGTCTTACGAAGGAGGCGGAGGGTGTGGAAGCAGGAAGACGAGACAGAGTTGATCTGGCGGTCCATTTTGAGCTCGGAGTCCAGGATGATTCCCAGGTTGCGTGCGTGGTCCGTGGGGGTTGGCGGGTTTCCGATGGCGGGGGGCCACCAGGTGTCGCTCCAGGCATCGGTGTTTGGGCCCATGATGAGTACTTCTGTTTTGTTGGTGTTTAGTTGTAGGCAGCTGTTTTTCATCCATTTGGCGACTGCTTCCATGCCTTCTCGAAAGTTGCGTCTGGCGGTGTTGGGCTCTTTGGATAGGGAGAGGATGAGCTGGGTGTCGTCTGCGTATGACACGATGTTGAGTCCGTAGGTTCTGACGATGGGGGCGAGTGGAGCCATGTAGATGTTGAAGAGCGTCGGGCTGAGGGAGGAGCCCTGGGGGACCCCACAGGTGGTAGGTGTGGGGTCCGAGAGGAAAGGGGGAGTCTGACCCGCTGCGTCCTGCCGGAGAGGAAGGAGCGGATCCAGTCGAGGGCCTTGTCCTGGATTCCTGTGTCGTAGAGTCTGCGTATTAGGGTGCGGTGGGAGACTGTGTCGAACGCCGCTGATAGGTCGAGGAGGATGAGGGCTACTGTTTCTCCTTTGTCCAGTAGGGTGCGGATGTCGTCTGTTGCGGCGAGGAGGGCGGTTTCCGTACTGTGGTTTTTCTGAAGCCGGATTGGGAGGAGTCGAGGATGTTGTGTTCTTCAATGAATGTGGCGAGTTGGCTGTTGATGGCTTTCTCGATGACTTTCGCTGGGGACGGGAGCAGGGAGATGGGTCTGTAGTTTTTGAGGTCGGTGGGGTCTGCTGAGGGTTTCTTTAGGAGGGGGTTGACCTCGGCGTGTTTCCAGTCGTCGGGGAACGAGGCGGTCGCCAGGGAGCGGTTGATGGTGTGGCGGAGCATGGGTGCGAGGGTGTCTGCGGCTCTGTTGAAGATGTGGTGGGGGCAGGGGTCCGTGGGGGCCCCTGAGTGGATTGACTTCATTGTCTTCAGTGTGTCATCGGTGGTGAGGGCTGTCCAGTCGTTAATCGCTGGTTTCCGGGTGTCGGGGTGGTTGGTGAGGGTTCAGTGTGTTGGTTGTCTTCGTCGAAGTTGTCGTAGATGCTCTTGATTTTGTGGTGGAAAAAGGTGCTGAGTTTGTCGCAGAGGTCTTGTGAGGGAGGGATGTCGGTAGACTCGCTAGTGGGTTGGGCGAACTCCTTGATGATGCTGAAGAGTTCCTTGCTGTTGTGCGCGTGGGTGGAGATTCTGTCTTCAATCGCTTTTTTCCTCGTTTCTCTGATGAGTTGATTGTTGGCATTGGTGGCGGTTCTGAAGTTGTTGTGGGCTTCTGTGGATTTGGTGTTCCTCCAGGCCTTTTCGAGGCGGCGGCATGTGCTTCTGGACTCTCGAAGTTCGGTGGTAAACCATCTGGCTTTCTTGGCGCGGGTATTGTTGTTTTTCTTGAGGGGGGCTATGGTGTTGGTGCTGGCGGAGATCCATCTATGCAGGGTTCGGGCTGCGGTGTTGGGGTCGTCGTTTTCCGGGATGGTTGGGGTGGAGTTGTTGAGTGAGGAGGTGAGCTGGTCGTCGTGATTTTGGTCCAGTTTCTTCGTGGAAGCAGGTGCTGGTGTCTGTGGATGGTGGGTGTTCTGAAGGTGAAGTGGACGCAACGATGGTCGGTCCATGGGAGTTCATGGTGTGGCTGAAGGTGATGGAGTTTCCTGTAGTGAAGAGGGGGTCGAGGGTGTGTCCTGCTGAGTGCGTGGGCTCGGTCACGATCTGGCGCAGTCCAATGTTGTGGAGGTTGCCCAGGAGGGATGTGGTGTTGGGGTCCAGTTGGTTGTCGAGGTGGAAGTTGAGGTCTCCCAGCAGGGTGTAGTTGGTGGATGCGATGGCCTGCGGGGAGATAATGTCCGTGATGGAGTTGGCGAAGGGTCCGCGGGGTCCAGGGGGTCGGTAGATGAGGGTTCCTCGGAGGGTGGCGGTGGGGCTGGCCAGTATCTTGAAGTGAAGGTGTTCCATCAGTTCTGTGGGCTCGTCAGGGAGTGTGCTCAGGCGGAGGCTGGATTTGTGGACGATGGCGATTCCTCCTCCTGGGCGGGTGGGGCGGTCCTTCCTGGAGATCTTGTATCCTTGGGGGATGGGGATGGCGATGGAGATGTCCGGTCCCGAGGTGGTGTTGGTCCAGGTTTCAGTGAAGAACGCTACGTCCAGGGTGGTGCTGTCGAGGAGGTCCCAGATTTCTGTGGCGTGTTTGTGGAGGGATCGGACGTTGAGGAGGATGCATTGCAGGGTCTTCGGTTCGGTTGTGTTCTTGTGGGCGGGTTGTGCTGGATCCGTGTTCTTGGCGGTGCTGCAGGTGTGCCGGCAGCGGTGACAGCTGAAGGGTCCGAAGGAGTCGGCTGGTGATGCTAGCTTGCAGTTGTTGTTGCGGCCTGGGTTGAGTGCGTGGAGTGCTGCTGGGTCATAGCGTTGGCGGGGCGGAGGTCCAGGGTTCCTGGCGCTGGTCGCGGTCGGGTCGCGTACGGGCGCAGACATGCTTGCATTTGACGCGCCTTCGGCTTGCCAGCGGCGCGTTTGTGGCCAGCGGCCGCTGTGCGGCCGCGCAGTGGCCGCCATTAAGTAGGGGTCGGGGAGGGCTGGACAGCTGGGAGGCGGGAGGGGAGCTGGATTGGGCCGGTCGCGCTGGGGGGGAGGGGCCGCGGGGGCAGCAGCGGCGGGGAAAGGTAAAGGGAGGAAATAAGGGATAAAGAAAAAAGGGAAAATAGGCAGAAATAAGGCACAAAAGAGCAGAGATGCAGAAAAGTGCAGAAAGGTGAAAGATAAAAGAGGGTAGAAAAACGAGTGAAAACAAGTGAAAGGGCAGAGCGAGAGGAAGGGAAAATGAGCAGAAATAAGGCACAAAAGAGCAGAGATGCAGAAAAGTGCAGAAAGGTGAAAGATAAAAAAGGGTAGAAAAACGAGTGAAAGAGCAGAGTGAGAGGAAGGAGACAGAGGTCCACTGGACCACCAGGGATGAGGCGCAGGGAAACCTGCGGGTGGAGGAGGGCCTCGATCACCAACACTCGAGAGTGCAGGGGCAGGGGCAGGGGCAGGCCTCACTTAATGGTGGAGCTGCGAGTGTGGGAGAGCAATTTCACTGACAATGAGTCAGTGGTCTTGCTCGCCTGTCCCCGCAGTGGCCGCCATTAAGTAGGGGTCGGGGAGGGCTGGACAGCTGGGAGGCGGGAGGGGAGCTGGATTGGGCCGGTCGCGCTGGGGGTAGGGGCCGCGGGGGCAGCAGCGGCGGGGAAAGGTAAAGGGAGGAAATAAGGGATAAAGAAAAAAGGGAAAATAGGCAGAAATAAGGCACTAAAGAGCAGAGATGCAGAAAAGTGCAGAAAGGTGAAAGATAAAAGAGGGTAGAAAAACAAGTGAAAACAAGTGAAAGGGCAGAGCGAGAGGAAGGGAAAATGAGCAGAAATAAGGCACAAAAGAGCAGAGATGCAGAAAAGTGCAGAAAGGTGAAAGATAAAAGAGGGTAGAAAAACGAGTGAAAACAAGTGAAAGGGCAGAGCGAGAGGAAGGGAAAATGAGCAGAAATAAGGCACAAAAGAGCAGAGATGCAGAAAAGTGCAGAAAGGTGAAAGATAAAAGAGGGTAGAAAAACGAGTGAAAACAAGTGAAAGGGCAGAGCGAGAGGAAGTGAAAATGAGCAGAAATAAGGCACAAAAGAGCAGAGATGCAGAAAAGTGCAGAAAGGTGAAAGATAAAAGAGGGTAGAAAAACGAGTGAAAACAAGTGAAAGGGCAGAGCGAGAGGAAGGGAAAATGAGCAGAAATAAGGCACAAAAGAGCAGAGATGCAGAAAAGTGCAGAAAGGTGAAAGATAAAAAAGGGTAGAAAAACGAGTGAAAGAGCAGAGTGAGAGGAAGGAGACAGAGGTCCACTGGACCATCAGGGATGAGGCGCAGGGAAACCTGCGGGTGGAGGAGGGCCTCGATCACCAACACTCGAGAGTGCAGGGGCAGGGGCAGGCCTCACTTAATGGTGGAGCTGCGTGGGTGGGAGAGCAATTTCACTGACAATGAGTCAGTGGTCTTGCTCGCCTGTCCCCGCAGTGGCCGCCATTAAGTAGGGGTCGGGGAGGGCTGGACAGCTGGGAGGCGGGAGGGGAGCTGGATTGGGCCGGTCGCGCTGGGGGAGGGGCCGCGGGGGCAGCAGCGGCGGGGAAAGGTAAAGGGAGGAAATAAGGGATAAAGAAAAAAGGGAAAATAGGCAGAAATAAGGCACAAAAGAGCAGAGATGCAGAAAAGTGCAGAAAGGTGAAAGATAAAAGAGGGTAGAAAAACGAGTGAAAACAAGTGAAAGGGCAGAGCGAGAGGAAGGGAAAATGAGCAGAAATAAGGCAGAAAAGAGCAGAGATGCAGAAAAGTGCAGAAAGGTGAAAGATAAAAGAGGGTAGAAAAACGAGTGAAAACAAGTGAAAGGGCAGAACGAGAGGAAGGGAAAATGAGCAGAAATAAGGCACAAAAAGAGCAGAGATGCAGAAAAGTGCAGAAAGGTGAAAGATAAAAGAGGGTAGAAAAACGAGTGAAAACAAGTGAAAGGGCAGAGCGAGAGGAAGGGAAAATGAGCAGAAATAAGGCACAAAAGAGCAGAGATGCAGAAAAGTGCAGAAAGGTGAAAGATAAAAGAGGGTAGAAAAACGAGTGAAAACAAGTGAAAGGGCAGAGCGAGAGGAAGGGAAAATGAGCAGAAATAAGGCACAGAAGAGCAGAGATGCAGAAAAGTGCAGAAAGGTGAAAGATAAAAAAGGGTAGAAAAACGAGTGAAAGAGCAGAGTGAGAGGAAGGAGACAGAGGTCCACTGGACCACCAGGGATGAGGCGCAGGGAAACCTGCGGGTGGAGGAGGGCCTCGATCACCAACACTCGAGAGTGCAGGGGCAGGGGCAGGCCTCACTTAATGGTGGAGCTGCGAGTGTGGGAGAGCAATTTCACTGACAATGAGTCAGTGGTCTTGCTCGCCTGTCCCCGCAGTGGCCGCCATTAAGTAGGGGTCGGGGAGGGCTGGACAGCTGGGAGGCGGGAGGGGAGCTGGATTGGGCCAGTCGCGCTGGGGGGGAGGGGCCGCGGGGGCAGCAGCGGCGGGGAAAGGTAAAGGGAGGAAATAAGGGATAAAGAAAAAAGGGAAAATAGGCAGAAATAAGGCACAAAAGAGCAGAGATGCAGAAAAGTGCAGAAAGGTGAAAGATAAAAGAGGGTAGAAAAACGAGTGAAAACAAGTGAAAGGGCAGAGCGAGAGGAAGGGAAAATGAGCAGAAATAAGGCACAAAAGAGCAGAGATGCAGAAAAGTGCAGAAAGGTGAAAGATAAAAGAGGGTAGAAAAACGAGTGAAAACAAGTGAAAGGGCAGAGCGAGAGGAAGGGAAAATGAGCAGAAATAAGGCACAAAAGAGCAGAGATGCAGAAAAGTGCAGAAAGTAACCCTGGGCAAAGCACTACGCTACGCTCGCCTAGTTTGCGAAATTTGCGCTACTTCGCACTACGTGAATTGCACGTAGCACAGTGCAAACACGCGTAGCGTAGCGTAGTGCAGCGGTCTTTTTTTGCTTGCTCGCGGTCCTCAACGTCAAGTTGGCGACCGCGAGCAAGCAAAATGACATCCCGGCGAGACTTTTTCCTCGTTCGCGATCAGCAACATCAAGTTGCCGATCGCGAGCGTGGAAAATAAACCTCCCGGCGAGATTCTCAACGCGGGGAGGTCAGGTTTCTCATTGCGAGTGGTCGCGTATGCTCGCGACCGCTCGCGATGAGAAACTACCAGTCCGCGTTGAGAAAGCTGCCGCTCGAGTAAAAATCTACTCGAGCGGCAGTAAAAGACAGCTCGCACTTTGCAAGATGCCGTTTTCAATGATTGCACAGTGCGGACAAGCATCCGGCACTGTGCAATCATCGCGAACAGCGCACTACGCAGTTCGCGTAGTGCTACGCGTAGCTCGCGTAGTGCGAAGTGCACTTCGCGTAGCACTACTTCGCGAACTACGCCCAGGGTTAGCAGAAAGGTGAAAGATAAAAGAGGGTAGAAAAACCAGTGAAAACAAGTGAAAGGGCAGAGCGAGAGGAAGGGAAAATGAGCAGAAATAAGGCACAAAAGAGCAGAGATGCAGAAAAGTGCAGAAAGGTGAAAGATAAAAAAGGGTAGAAAAACGAGTGAAAGAGCAGAGTGAGAGGAAGGAGACAGAGGTCCACTGGACCACCAGGGATGAGGCGCAGGGAAACCTGCGGGTGGAGGAGGGCCTCGATCACCAACACTCGAGAGTGCAGGGGCAGGCCTCACTTAATGGTGGAGCTGCGAGTGTGGGAGAGCAATTTCACTGACAATGAGTGGATGAGAGGGTGACATTGAAGGGGGAGCAGGGATGGGACTCTGTGTGGATCTGGAGGGTGACATTGAAGGGGAGGGAGGCTGGGATGGGACTCTGGGTGGATTGGGAGGATGACAATGAAGGGGAGGCAGGGATGGGACTCTGGGTGGATCTGGAGGGTGATAGAGAAGCGGGGAGGCAGGGATGGGACTCTGGGTGGTTCTGGAGGGTGATAGAGATGGGGGAGGCAGGGATGGGACTCTGGGTGGATCTGGAGGGTGATAGAGATGGGGGAGGCAGGGATGGGACTCTGGGTGGATTGGGAGGATGACATTGGAAGAGAGGGAGGCACGGGTTTGACGCTGGGGTGGGTTGGGAGGGTGACATTGAAGGGGAGGCAGAGATGGGACTCTGGAGTGGGATGGGAGGGTGACATTTCCAAATAAGTAAATGTCTCCTCCTCCATCCACGAGTTCAACAGGAGGGATACTGATTTCTTAGTCCTTAGATATCTTAGGGCCCTATTCACAGAACTAACTTAAGACAAAATCCTAAACTTACTACCATTTTGGTATTCACAGAAGGCACTTACTCATTTTGGTATTCACAGAAGGCACTTACTCATCAGTGAGTAAGTGCCTTCTGTGAATACCAAAATGAGTAAGTTACTCAAAATGAGTAAGTTACTCAAAATGAGTAAGCTACTCATTTTGGTATTCACAGAAGGCACTTACTCATCAATGAGTAAGTGCCTTCTGTGAATACTAAAATGAGTAAGTGCCTTCTGTGAATACCAAAATGAGTAAGTGCCTTCTGTGAATACCAAAATGGTAGTAAGTTTAGGATTTTGTCTTAAGTTAGTTCTGTGAATCGGGCCCATAGTTCTTCCTCTTTGGCCACCAGTTTTGTTACCCTTCTAAGCTCAACTTTATTCACACATAGCCAGTCCATCTCAGATTGTATGTTTAAAGTCTTACAGAGATTAAGAATCCTTCTGTTGACTGATCTTGCCCAAGTTAATTTACTTGTCTCAATTTTTTTTTACATAACCTTGAAATTGTGGACAGCGCCTCACTATCTATTCTTGTTCAGAGTTTTATTGTCTCTGGAAGTGCTAAGTAAGTTCATGCTGTTAGGCTGGTTTCTATTCTGATGACCTACACCACAGTGGAAGGTGGAAGAGAAAGTAATCTTTTTAAGCACCTACCCTCTTTGGGGTACCCATGTGTTTTCCCACTAATACAGACAACTTCTACACCGTACTGGAATTGTGGCCATATCATTCCCTGATAAGCTGCCAATACTAGAGTACGCTGGACCACCAATCAACATTGGTTTTTATAATCACTGCCAGTAAGTTGTCTGGCCCAGCTGCTCTTGTAAATTTTCAGAACTCAACTGTCTTCTAAATTATTACTGCGGAAAACCACTCCTTTCTTTATCAATAATGAAGTTTACTGGACCCTGAGTAATTAAAACATCCTTATTATAATCTTGCTCCAGGTATTCAACCCATGTTTCCTCTCCCACCGAACATCTGAGCTTCCCTTGATAATTTCCTAGACCATTTTGTACCAGCTCCCAATTTTTTTTATGTTAATCAACTCTATTGTCTCAAACAACAATTTTCCAGCATTTTTCATTATATACCCGTTTCTTGCTTGCTACCAATCTTTTAAGTGCCTTTCTTAAATCAATGATTCGATGTTTACCCTCATTATTTCTTGAGAACCTCACATCTTTCTAGCTTCCTTATTCTTCTTTTTAGAAGTCTGCATTCATTGCCAAACCAGATGTTCCACGATTGTGTCTCTACCACATTTTTACAGTGTGTTTTATTGGATGCTTTCAGCTCAACCTTTAAGCAGGCTACCACTTCTTTCAGTAGGACCTCATATCACGTAATAAAGTCTGGGGTATGTCTTCTTTGATATCTTTGTATTTGTATTGAAGAGCCTTTAGTTGACTTAGGGGCTTCTCTGATATCCTTGTACTTAGCCGTTTCCGGAAGTAAACTTTTATGGGGAGTACTTGCTTCTTCTTGGCAGTGATGTCCAAACTTTATGTTATGCTTAAAGGATAATGATCACTCCCTTCCAACTGCAGTACCTCAAACTTTTTAATAAAAGCCCACGCTTGAACAAATACATAATCTATTGGTGAGAGGAGAGTTTTCCTTGCTGGATGTCTGTAGATACGCGACCATTTAAACTCATGAATCCGTTTGATGCAAGAAAGTCCAGTGGGGATATGTCTTTTGCTGTTGGAACATTCGCCGGGAAGCAAGCAAAATTCATGTTAAGAGCACATAATAGGTGTTCATATCTCTGATCAATCATCGTGGGGACAAATTTGTGATTAAAATCACCCATTAAAACAAGCAAATAGTGTGGATCCGATGAACCTATTTTGGCCGGATCCTTCTTACTTCGCCCATGCCTTAGAACGTCACTGGTGTCAGAGTGGAGGGGCATAGAGTGGAGAATGCATGGGAGTAGTAGTGCACTTAATACACTGAATAATAGGATGCACACCGTGTTTTACTCCTTTTTTGGCCTCCTTGTTCAACTGCTGCTCCGTGGCAATGATTTAGCGTGCTGGCTTGAACCGTGCTCTGTCCTGGTAGCCAGGGGCGGCTCCTCCATTAGGGCAGAGGAGCGCCGCCCCACTGCTTTCTCGCAGTGCGAGAAGCAAAAAATAAAATGGTATTTTAAATACCATTTTATTTTCTGCTTCTCGCACTGCGAGAAAGCAGATGGCAGAGGTATGCCTGGTTAGGGGCGGGCGGGAGGTTATGCCTGGTTGGGGGCGGGTCGGGGAGGAGTGGCTTGCACCACTCTGAGTACCCTGTTTGGTCGGCCCCGGGGCCGACCAAAGCAGTCATGCACACTCTACATTTCCTCTATGTAGGCTGCATGCATCCTACATAGAGAAAATGGCCTCCCTACAGGTGCCGGCTGGGCGCTGTCCGGGACTCCACACCAATCACAACGCTGCCATTACAGCGTTGTGATTGGCTTAAGGGAAGGGAGGGAGCATGCCAGGAAAACGCGGACCCGGCCCAGGAGCAGAGGCGTCGCGGGACCCGGTCAGGTAAGTTTTCTTTTTCTTCTGCTGCCGCAGTCTTAAGGGTTTTGGGATCTAAATGAGTGACATTTAGAGGCTGTGAAGTGCTGGACTCCTCTTTACGGCCCATGAAGGAGTATTTTTATTTTGGAGGCAGCAAAGTACTTGGCTGTGCACGTTTTAATCGCTTGGAAAAAATGCCTAGTTTCTTTCATGGAAAGGTAATTACAAAAACGCACACTGTCTTACCTTTATTCATCCAAGCACTCATCCGTTAAATGTTACTTTGAACTTTATTTTCGCCCTGATTATTTCTTGAACTGCTTGGCTGAAACAATGGTAGACTTTATTTCTTTCACCAACTGGAGTATTGTTTATTCCTACTTATTTATAGTAAATACTAGATTTACAGTAACTACGTGAAAAATATGTTTTCCTGTTGTATATTACGTATGTGCAATATAAAACTACAATTAACACATATCCATTCACCCACCCACTCGTCAAATGTTTGCCTCGTTCTAACATGCTCAGAGCTCTCAAGTGCCCACGTGGATGTGTGTAGAGCTTGCCCGGTCTTTTCTTTTCATTCTAGAACTGTCTTCCTTATGCTGTAAAGTGTAAAGGGATCAAGACCTCTACAAATGGCCTGGGCGTAGTTCGCAGAGTTTTGCTATGCGGAACTCCGCGAAGTTACAAAAAACTCCGCGAAGTTCTGCGAGTGGCGGAGTGCAGTGCAAACTGCAGTTTGTGCTGGTATTCCTGCCGCTCGGGTAAAAATTCTACCCAAACTGCAGCTCGTGCTCGCGAACTTACCGTCCGCAATCGCGAACTTACCGTTCGTGATCGCGAACTTACCGTTCGTGATCGCGAGCGGGGGAAAAACTCTGCTGCACATCGCGAAGCGGAGTTTTCTGCACTCCGCGAGCTCCGCGGAGTGCAGAAAACTCCGCAAAATCCGCGAACGGAGCGAAGTTCACTGCCCAGGCCTATCACAAAACGCAAAAAGAAAATACGAAACCTGTGAGCTGTGCATTCGCCCACTGCCCATCTTTGATTAAAAACTGTTGCTTATAGAAAACCCTGGCCTATTGGCTTTGCCAACATGTGTTTTTATTACCTGCCGTTATTTTACAAATGAAAAGGACCCTGGGTTGGATTCGTTCGGTTTTACTTTTTTAGGGAATCAAGGTAGCTTTCGAGTTGTACCAGGTATGAGAAAGACCGATAAGCGCCCGCCGTGTTGGGGGCATGGGGTGGCACCCTAGTAACGCGGGGCTGTGGCCGGGTACGATCCTAGTTGCTCCCTCCCCGCACGGACAGCTCGGATGGGTGCCCGGCAGCTCTAGATGCCCCCGTCTGTCACCCGCATATGCCCCAGTCCTGCCCCCGCCATGTTGTGCGCTCCCAGTGTGAAAACCTGATTGAGATAGGTCATCGCTATGTGACAGTGCTTATGAAAACAAGACTCTGTGGCCTAGTGTTAGACTTGGCTTTTTCAGCGGGTTTACCCCCAGACTTTTTGGCCTCCTGTTTTTGACCCTGTGTGTGTTGGTTTTAGGACTCTGGGAACTTTACCACTGCTAATCAGTGCTAAAGTGCATATGCTCTCTGTGTAAATTGTGTTATGGATTGGTGTTTCCATGATTGGCCAATTTGATTTATGTGTCAGTCCCTAGTAAAGTGCACTGCGAGTGCCAGGGCCTATAAATCAAATGCTGTTGGTGGGCTGCAGCACTGGATTGTGCCACCCACGCAAACAGCCCATAAAGTGGAACTCTGGCCTGCCATTGCAGAGCCTGTGCGCAGCCTGGGGCTGCCATGTCGACTTGGCAAGTGCACAAACTTGCCAGTCCCAAAACCTTCCCTTTTCTACATGTTAGTCACCCCTAAGGTAGGCCCAAGGTACCCCTGTGGGCAGGGTGCAGTGTATGTGAAAGGTGGGACATGCCCTGGTGTGTATGGCATGTCCTGATAGTGAATTACAGCCAATTTCGTTTTTCACTATTGCAAGGCTACCAGTTCCCCATAGGATAGAATGGGAGGTTTGTTTATAACATCTTATAAACATAACTGGCCCAGGGAATTCGGTAAGAAAATAGAATTTAGTATGCCTGAACTCAGAATCTAAAGATGCATCTTTTAGTGAAGGTGATTTTTACATTCTGTGTTTGAAAATACCACTTTTAGAAAGTAGGTATTTTCTTGCTCAGTCATCCCGTGTGCCTCTTTTGGAATGTGGATTGCCTGTCTGGGTTTTGGATGACAGAAGGCTGGGGGAGCAGGAGGGGCGCCAGATGGTCTAGGTAGGTCAGGAAAGGGCTGAAGAGACCTGGGTTACGATGGGGGAAGGGGGAGGAGATTTCCTTGCACCTCAAAGGGCCTGCTCTGCCTCTGACAAATGCCGTCTCCACCTCCTGCCAGGAATTCACACCAGAGAAGGCAGAACTGGTCCTGACCGGGCACAGGCCCTCTCTGCCTAAGAGATCAAAGGATTTTTGGGCATAAATGCTGGGTCCCAGACCCCTGAACTTTAGAACTCATCTGGACAAGAAGACTGCCAAGAAGAAGAGCCAGAGAAGCTGCAAAAAGGAACGACTGCTTTGCTGGGTGCTTTGCTGGGCTGACCTGCAGTGGCTGCTTTTGTCTTGGGTAGTGAAAGGCCTGGACTGGACTTTCTGCAACCTAAATTTGTGAGTCTCTCCAAGGGCTTGAGGTAGAGCTTGCCCCCTGTTCACGAAGTCTCAGGAACAGCAAAGACTTCAAGTTCTTCGACCCGCAGCACTGGGGACTGTGTGTTTTGTGCTGCAACCCGAAGAACACCAACTCGACGACGTCTACGACGCCACTGCCGACTCCGTGTCCTGAAGGCAACGCAGAGGGCACCGCAACCCTGGTCTCACCGGCAACGCCGCCACCGAGCCGCTGCTTGCACCACGACCTGTGGGCACCGCACTCCGCACCGCCTAGCTTCACGCCGAAGCTTTGGCACCGCAGAGGGCACCGCCGCAACGCCGCACCGCGACCCTGGTCTCACCGACGACGCCTGTTGACGCCGCCGCCGAGCCGCTGCTCGCACCGCGACCTGTGGGCACCGCACTCCGCACCGCCTGGCTTCACGAGGACGCCTTGGCCTGCCTGACGCCGCCACTTCCCACCGAGATCGACGCCGCTGCTTGCACCGTGGTTCGGGGGTACCGCTCGTAAGTTACACGATGCACCGCCCTCATCCCACACCGCAGCCTTGGCCTATCGACGCCGGCGCCATCGACTCCAGTTCGTCAGCCGACGACAGCGCTTCAGTAACGACGACGCCGCTGCTTGCACCGTGATCTGCCAGCACAGTGACGAGCACCGCCTTCATCTCGCACCGCGACCCTGGTCTCACCGACGACGCCATCTGACGCTGCCACCGAGCCACTGCTCGCACCGCGACCTGAGGGCACCGCACGCCGCACCGCTGCACTTCGCACCGCAGCACCCGACGCCTGCCGACGCCAGCGCTCCTGACTCCATCAGAGAGGAGATCGACCTGCACTGCGTGTGACTTCAAGGGCCCCATCGCCCTGCATCTCTGAGAGGTACTGTTTGCAGGTCTTCCCGACACCGTAGCTGGCCTGCAACCCCGTGGTCAGCCAGAACTGTTTTGGATTTGTGTGTTCACGACGCCGTGGTAGCCCGGACGGCGCTATCCACACAAGGAACTCTTTTTAATCAGCGTATTTTTGAATTGTGAACTTTTAAGTATAGTATTGTGGTTCTTTATCGTTTTTGGTCTTGTTTTAATTATATAAAAATATTGGATATTTTTCTAAACTGGTGTGGTGTCCTTTTGTAGTGCGTACACTGTATTACTGTGGGTTATGTGCAAATGCTTTACACACTGCCTCTAAGATAAGCCTGGCTGCTCGTGCCAAGCTACCAAGGGGGTGAGCAGGGGTTATTTTAGACGTGTAACTCCCTTATCCTGACTAGAGTGGTGGTTTTTGCCTGGCTTTGGCCCACGCCCTAGCCTACCAAAAATCCAATTTCTAACACCTAGCATTATTCGTCTCCAGTAACCTTCCTTGCTTTGCTTCGGAGTGCATGTCTGCAATTTTACCGGAATCATGACCGGGACCAGCAATGATTAACTTCTACTGCAAGGCCTTCACAAGGCGCTCGAAGCATTGCAACTTCATGAATTTCAAATTGTGGTGAAGCTGCCGCTGTTTCACAACAATGGGTTTATTAGTAATACTATCTAGTGTTCCCTCCAAGAGACAACATTCCTTATGAAAAGGGACTGTGTTATGACCCTTCTTCCTTATTTTTTCTCGAATGTGCATAGTTCACAGTCAATAACCCAGGCTTCAAAATAAATGGAGATTCAACAATAAAATGCCTGCTCTGCTTCAAAAGCTAAACACACACCTCACTCCACCCCCCAAAAGAGAAACGAGATTATAAGTTTTTGCATTTGCCGGATTCAGGGTTCTCTATAAAAAAGACCCCTTTTCTATCTGATCTCCTCTGACAGCAGAGGGCTATGGACTGGAGAGAACACGAGAGGGGTATTTAATGAGAGATGATCAAGCGGCGACCTAAGAGGGCACAAAAGGGGGCCTACTGTGGGTGATGGTTGAGTGCAGACCAGAGAGGAGGTACCAGACGGCTTTCCAAAGGTGATGGTCCAGTAGATTCCTGGGAGGCCACACACCAGATGGGCATTCCATGAGTCATTATTGAGTGCAGACCAGAGAGGACACACAGGAGGGGCATTGTATGGTTGAATGCCCAATGCTGACCCGAAATTACATGCAATAGGGCATTCTAGGGTGTTTGTCCAGAGCATGCACTAAGGGGGCAGTTTGTGAGGGATGGTCTAGTGAATATCTGATGGGCCAATCAAGATGGGAATTTTAGGATGGTTGTGGAGTTTATACTAGAGCGGAGATGCAAATGTGGCAATTCTAGCTTTGTGGAGTGGTAGTTCCTCTGATTTTTTTCAATTGTTTTCTGAGGGAGAACACTCCCAAATCTCCCTAATGTCCATCACCTTTACTCACTACGCTCGATCACTAAGTCAAACTTGCCCCCAACATTTACTGCCCACCACTTTGAAAAGTCACCAGCCACCACTGCTGGTAGCACTTACGAGAAATGTGTGAATCTGGAAGGTGGTCACCACCCAGTATCAAGCCACTACAGCTCTGCAAACATTCAATTGCAAAATTTCAAAAATTCAACAGTCAGAAACCAAATTTCAACCCATTTAATCCATAGTAATCCATGTCTGTACAAGCAGTTATCCGATGTTAATACAACGATAGTGTCGTTCCACACTTGTGTTTCTACAGAAATGGCAATCCAGGCCTTATCCTGTAGCACGTCAGAGTCCACTATATATCCTTGGAAACCGTGCTGGTATCTACCCAATGCATTTCGGGCTATTGAGCCCTTCATCAGGGGTCTAGAACATAAATAAATTAAGCCCATCAGTCGACAAAAATACTCCTGAATATTGGTTTGAAGGAGTGTTTCTCGACTTTAGTGGCCAGGACCTGTCGTTGGAAGGTGGTGTCCGGTTGTTTGTCAGCAGGTTTGTTACTAACCTGCTTCCTGAGATTGCGACTAGGTTGCAGGCTTCAGAAAGCACTTGGAGCACCTCTTCCCCATCAGTGATTTTGAGTATGGCACAGTACTACGAGCATAGAGAGAATGAGGACAAAGAAAAGGTGGAGAAAAAGTCAAAGGATTTGAAGACAAGGGTGTTGATGCAGCAAGTTGCAAGGGGAAGCGGAAGAGGAAGAGGTTCAGGTTCGACCCAGCGGCTGCCCCGGTCTGGCAGGGGTGGTACTTCGAGTGCACCTCTTGGGCTCAATCAATGTGCATATTGCAAGCGGGAGGCACATTGGCGGAATGAGTGCCCGGAGTTATTGCAGAAAGGTGAGGCCCCGAGAGGTCGGGGGTTTGGAGGACGTGGATGAGGAGGAGGAGGCCGGGGGGAGATGCAGTCAGAGAATGCATCATCTAATAGTCAGAGCGGGAACTATTTTGACGACCCCCGAGGGAGGCAGTACTATCATGATGACTATGACATGGACGAAGTGATGGGGATGTCTCACAGCTAGGATAGCCTGGGACAGGGCAAGGGACCAGTTCCGGTGCCTGTAGATCAGCGCGGACCCTATGTCACTGCAGATTTACACGGTACGACCGAGAAATTCTTAGTTGATACAGGGGCTATGAATAGCTCTGTTTCCCGTTCACTGGTCCCGGTGGCGGCTCTGTCTGGCCAAAACAATGTTTCGGTGGGTTTCTCAGGCGTGCCGGTTGTCAGCCCCATTTCCAAACCTCTTGCTTTGACTATTGGCCCCTTCACGGTTGATTCACCATTCCTATTAACGTCAAATTGTGGGGAGAATTTGTTAGGATTGGACTTGTTAAAAAGGTTGCATGCGACAATTTTTTGTTCTCCAGACTATTGGACCACAAGTGGCCCGTGCTAAACAATGCTTCGCTAAGGATGCCACCCTCCCCGCTGAGTTTAACGACGTGCCGCACACATTGTGGGCTACAGGAGACACGGATGTGGGGTTGCTCCAGATCCCACCAGTCTCTATACAGATCAAAGACAATGCTAAATTGCTGCGTATTCCCCAGTACAAGATATCCCAGGCAGGAGAAAAGGCCTTATTGCAAATAATACAGGATTTCATTAAGTCTGGTATGGTTGAAGAGACAGTAGCGAATGTGTGTAATAGCCCTATCCTTCCTATACTTAAAAAGACACCTTTGGATTCTTCTGATGCCCACCCTGATGTTTATCGCTTTGTCATTGACCTTAGAGAGGTTAACAAAATAGTGGTTCCCCAGTATCCTGTAGTCCCAGACATTACCACGATATTGACAATGATTCCCCGGTCTGCAAAATTCTTCTCTGTGATTGATTTAAAGAATGCTTTCTTCAGCATTCCAATCCATACAGATAGCAGATATCTGTTTGGATTTGCAATAGCCAGAAGGAGCTTTAGATTCTGCCGTGCTCCACAAGGCTATACAGAAAGTCCTAGGGGCAGAGTTACAAGCCCCTTGCGTGACTTTTGTGCTGCAGTTGCGTCACTTTTGTGACGCAGCCGCAGCGTAAATGTTGCGGCCCATTTACAACGTGACGCATCTAGGGAGATGCGTCACGTTGTAAAGCCCTGCGTCACATTATACCTGCGTCGGGTATAATGTATGCAGGGTGGCGTTCCCACGCAAAAAGCCATGTAGAACTGACGCAGTGAAATCTACAAGATTTCACTGCGTCACTCTACGCCTTCACTGCGTCAAAATCCCTACGCCTGCTCAGAGCAGGCGTAAGGAATGACGCAAGGCTTTTTTGAATGGCTCACCCATCTATTGTGGCGCATTGCTGGAGTTGCGTCACTTTCATGATCAACTCCAGCAATGCATCACTTTTGCGCCAACAGATGCGTCAGAATTTCTGACGCAACTGTTAATCCTTGCGCCATGGAGCACTGTATTGTAAATACAGCGCATCCATAGTGGCGCAAGGACATTCGGCGCTGACGCAAGGAAACAGACGCATCTATGCAGATGCGTCAGTTCCTTGTAAATCTGCCCCCTAGTATCTATAGCCAAGCTTTGAAAACTCAATTGGATCCTTTGGAACTTCCCCCTGGTAATGTGCTGTTGCAGTACGTTGATGACCTCCTTGTGGCTTCGGACACTGAGGATGGTTGTAAAGAGGCTACGGTTAAATTACTGTTACATTTGGCACACCATGGACACAAGCTGTCACTCTCAAAATTTCAATATTGTCGACAGGAGGTCACCTATTTAGGTCACCTACTGTCGAAGGAGGGACGCAGACTAACACCTGAATGCATAGCTGCTATTACTAATATGCCTGTTCCTAAGACTCAACGCGAGGTATGCGCTTTTATTGGCATAACGTCGTATTGTCGTCATTGGATCCCTAACTATTCCTTACTAACAAAACCCCTTCTTTACCTGACCACCAAAGATGTGCATGAACCCTTGCCTTGGACATCTGCATGCCAGCAAGCTTTTGAGCAATTAAAGGTTGCGCTTTGCTCTGCTCCTGTGCTTGGTACTCCTGATTACCAGAAGCCTTTTGGGCTCTATGTACATGAGGCGGTCAGTTGCGCGCTTTCTGTTCTAACACAGGGTTTCAGTGGTAAGCAGAGACCCTGCGCGTATTTCTCTGCTATTCTTGATAACGTCGCCAGAGCTCTCCCGAGCTGCCTGAGGGCTGCCGCGGCGGTGGCAGTTTCTATCAGACAATCGGCAGGGCTCATCCTTGATACGGATCTCACAGTCATGGTACCTCATGCTGTAGACACACTGTTGAATAAGAGAAAGACACAGCACCTTACTAGTGCGCGTCTGACTGGATATGAGTTAACTTTGTTTGCTCCGCACATTACCATCAAACGCTGTGCTACTCTGAACCCAGCCACGTTACTACCCCTCCCTTCGGAAGAAAAGGACAATGATGTCCATGATTGTTTATTTCGGACTGAGGAAGAAACGAAGGGACGGGTAGACCTGACTGATGTTCCCTTATCTGAACCCCAAGGGGAACTATATGTCGATGGCTCTTGTTTCAAACTACCAGATGGCACTCCCACTGCAGCTTATGCAATCACAACGTTACACACTGTAGTTGACATCCCGTATCCCATACCAATCGGCCCAGGCTGCAGAATTGGTTGCCCTCCTTAGGGCTTGTGAGTTGAGTGAGGGACTGACTGTCAATGTCTACACCGACAGCCAGTACGCCTTTGGGGTGGCCCATAATTTCGGGCGCCTCTGGGCGGAGAGAGGGTTCTTGACCTCGCATGGGTTGAGAATACAGCATGGTCCATTGATACATAGACTGTTGTCAGCACTGACACTTCCTGATAAGTTGGCAATAATAAAATGTAGCGCTCACAAAGCAGTAACAGACGATGTTGGAAGGGTAAATGCTTTTGCAGATCAGGCAGCTAAGGAGACAGCTAGGTCGAAGATGAAAAAGATGTTCGTGGCAGGTCCCGCTAGGTGGGTTCCAGACAATGAAATGTTTGAGGACACATTAGAAAATGTCAGGGAAATACAGAGTGAGGCGACAGTAGATGAGCTGGCAGTATGGGAAGAGAGGACAGGGCGTTTGGACGAAGATGGGTGTTGGACTGACTTGTCTGGGAAACAGAGATGGTTGCTGCCGAACGCCTATGTGCTCCCTGTTGTTACTATGGCCCACGGCCCAGCACACATTGGTGCCAAAGGAATATGTAAGCTACTGGACCCAGTATGGTGAAACGATAATATCCCTAAGGTAGCCACACACCTAGTGAAACACTGCATCATTTGCCTGAAACATAATCCTGGGAAAGGTACTCCTACACCCGCAGGTAATTTTGCACCGCCTTCCTTCCCTTTCGAGGTTCTCCAGATGGATTTCATTGAAATGGAACAAGTTAACAATTTGAAGTATGTGCTGGTAGTGATTTGTGCATTCAGTAAATGGATTGAGGCTTACCCCACTAAGTAGAATACGGCTATGGCAACGGCGAAGGCTCTCTTAAAAGAGTTCTTCCCGCGCTATGGATTACCACGTGTGATCTGGAGTGACAACGGAAGTCACTTCAATTCAAAGGTCATTGATTTGGTGTGCAAAGGCTTGCATATTAAGCAGAAGTTTCATGCAGCGAACCACCCTGTAGGAGAGTAGGATCTGCCTCTTATGTTGCCCCCACTTTTTTTCTGATGTTAGCACTGGTTTCTGGCTATAGTCTGGCTGGGTCCCTGCCAATCAGGGCCCCAGCCTCTCTGTTCTCTCTAAACGACATGGAGTGCACTCTAGGTGCACTAGTGATTGGATACTGTGGTGCCTTATGAGTCCCTAGTATATGGTACCTTAGGTGCCAAGGGCATAGGTACTTCACAGGCCTACCAGGGGCTGCAGCATGTGTTATGCCACCCCTGGGAAGCAGTCTAAATCTGACACCACAGGCCTGCTACTGCAGCCTGGGTGAGGTGGTGCTAGCACCCCTCACTGAGATATAGGTTTCCTATATCTCTCCTGCACACACATATAAACCTATCAGTCACCCCTAAGGCAGGCCCTATCAATCCTGAGGGCAGGGTGCTTGGCTTCTATGTGAGGGGGTGCCTCTGCCTGAGCAGGGCCCCTCTGCAGCTCTCAGAGTCTATTCTCTGGTGCTGTTTGTGGATGCGGTTAAACCATATACTATTTAAGTGCATTATATCCTCGCGGTAAATGCTAACTTTGGAATGGCTGCATCAAAACATGTCGTGTTTGGTGTCAAACATCTTGGAATACTACCCCCCGCCAATCTTGGCGGCGGGGGTAGCATTCCACCCTTCTAGAGGGATAAGACATGTACCTGCTGTGGAAACGCGGTAGAATCCTAAAGAGCCCTGGCATCACAAAATGGATGCCACCAGTCACAGACACTGGGCTGCCCTCCTGCTGATGACCGAAACTCGCAGTGGAGGAAGCCCAACAATAGGCATCCTGTCACAGGGAGGTGTAACCACCTTCCAGACAGGGTTTAGTGTATTGGGGCTGGGTGGGTGCACTCTTAGAGTGCTTTGAAGTCCTGCACTGGGGGAGCAGAAGGCTCCTCTGTGCATATGCCAGTTCAAACCAGCTCAGGGGCTACCTGCCCCTGCTCTGGCGCGAAACTGGACAAAGGGAAGTGGGTGTAGCCACCCCCTCCCTTGACCCTCCCATAGGTGGGGTCATAGAGCTAGTCCATCCCTCTTTTTAGTATAAGAGGGGGAACCTTGCCATTGCAAAGCAGATAACCCCTGGACGACGCTCTACAGAAGAATCCTGGCCCTTCGACGTTCCACTACCTTTGGAAGACAGAAGAATCTCCCTTGGAGTCAAGGAGTGACTCCCCTGCTTGGCAGGCACCAAAAACGACAACGACGGTCGCAAACTACGCCGCTCCCGCCGGAGTCCGAAGTCCCTGCAGCCCAAGAAGTGGATTTCCTGACCTCTCCCAGGCCATCGTGAGTCCCCAGCGAAGCTGAGGCAAGTGGACCCCACGAGTAACGAGGAACCGCGACCCCTGGGTACCGTGCACTATTGTCGAGTGCAACCCCTTCACAACGTTCTACGAACTTGTGCTTTGGACCACGTGTGGTCCCGACCTCCAGCAGGAATCCCTCCGAAGATCAGAGGCCTACACCGTCCCGAGTGACCGTGGGCCCCTGTTGAGTGATTCCGCCCGAGGTGTCTTCGCGATCCCTTGCCCGCTGGCTTGTGGGTCCCCAGAAGACTTCTTAAAGAAACCAAAGGGCTCCCCTGGTTGCTCCAGGCCTGCCCTGACTTACCCTCGCTGGGTGAGTCCCTCAGACCTTGCTGGTCTGCGCCATCGACTTTTCTTCATCTCCCCGAGACTTGCGGCTGCCAAGGCTTGTTGGCTCCGATCGAGTTGCCGACACCGCAGTCAGCTGCAGACGTCGAGGGACACACCGAATCCAGCTCCTGGTCGTCGTCGACGCCTCCTGGACCACGTGGCTGAAGAGTCAAGGCACCCGCAACCGACCTGAAGCGACCGACGACGGTGGGCATCCATCTTCCTTGCCCCGGGTCACTGCCAAGTGACTTTGAACACTGTCCCCTCTGCTTTCAGGTCATCCTTCTTCAGAATCCAGGCTTGGATTCCACCGGACACTTCTTCAGCTCCCGCAAGCAGCAAGTCTTCTTTGTTCGCCATTGAAAACGACGCCGCGACCCGACACCAAAGGACACCTGTGCACCCGGCTTCCCTGGGTGAGGTAACTCCAGCACTACGGTGCTCCTGTGGGTGTGGGCCCTAGAACTACTTACCCTGTAAGTGACTTGCTTGTAGGTTCTCCCGAAGTATCCTAAAACTCTTTATTTCCAACCGCGACTTGCCCCATTGAAGTTAACGGCGATTCGCGCCTGTGTATCCACACTGCACGCGTCCCCCGTGGGTCCTTTACTTACCTGCCTTGGGTGGTTTTGTGAGGCCCCAGCACTTCTGAAGGCCCTAGGCCTTGTCTCCTTGCAAGTCGTTGTTTCTAAGTCTCTTACTTAGTATATGGTCTGGTACGCCCCTAGGGCCCCAGCCATATTTTGTGCTTAACTTATTGTGAAACGTTGATTTGTGCATATGTTTGTCTTCTAATCTCATAAAGAGATTAGTAGAGAGTTATTTAGAAATAAATACATATATATTTGATATATATACCTGTGTGGTGTCTTTTCATTTGGTGATTCAAGAGATTATATGGTAAAACAAGCTGCTTTACATTCCTCCGAGACTTAGCCTGAAGGCTGCTCTCCACAGCTACCACTAGGATAGCTTTCTTTAAAAGGTTGTCTTAAACCTATCTACCATAAGAGTCGATTTGCCCTGGTGCAAGGTGTCCACTTTAATTAGTGAACAGCATATACCAGGCCAACTTCTCACATTGGTGGGCAGCGTGTGGGATTCCAGCTTGCCATTGTTTTACCAGAAAATCTCTATTTGAATTACTAACTGAAAACCATTATAGGTACTCAAGGTACATATAAAGTCAAGCTTAGTATCAATAAGTTCTACTGAACTTAGAGCTGTGTGCCAAGGGATAGCACACCCTTTCCACAGCTCAAGCTAGGATCAGTAGGCCACAAACTAGTGTAGGTAGTACAACACTGCACAACACTAGAATGTCCTTAAAGGGTGGACCCAGTGGATCCACTCAGCCTCAGTATAAGGACATGGCTTTCTCTGACTTGAGAGCCATGTGTGTTGACAGACACCTGAGGATAGGACAGAGTCCCTCAACCCTGCACCTGATAGATCTGCTGACAGCAGATGACCTGAGATTGGCTCTAGGAGCTAAAGGGTTTGAATCAGTGGGTGGGTCAGTCATAGTATCTGGGTCAGATGATGAAAATCAGAATGACCAAGACTCTGTGATTGAAGGGCCAGGCTCCAAGGAGCCTGAACAGGACAGAGGAGTTCTCCCTAAGAGAACTGGCAGAGTGGATGAGAGGCACAGATCCCCTTCCAGGGAATCTGAGCACTCTTATCACTCTGGCAGAGAATTTGTCCAAGAGAGGAGCTCATACTTTAACTTAAGAGAGACCTCCTCTGAGAGAAGGTGCAAACTGCTCCAGTATGAGGAAGCCAAAGTGGCCCTCAGAACCAAGCAGTTGGCACTGGATAGAGAAGCCCTGGAGATCCAGAGAGCTTCCAGAAGGGAGGGTTTAGAACCCCCTGGTGGCAGCAACAGTGTCCCTAGAGGCAGAGAATATGTCCCTGACCATAGGAACCTGAGCAAGGTTGTTCCTCCCTACCAGAGTGGGGATGATATCCACAAGTGGATAACTGCTATGGAGAGGGCCTGTAGAGTACAGCAGGTCCCCCAAAAGCAGTGGGCAGCAATCTTGTGGCTCTCCTTTTCAGATAAAGGAAGAGACAAGCTCCTCACTGTTAGAGAGGAGGATGCTGATGATTATGAGGTCCTGAAGAGTGCACTGATAGATGGGTTTGGCTTAACCACTGAGCAGTACAGGTTAAAGTTCAGAGATACCCAGAAGGCACAGACTCAGGACTGGACTGACTTTGTTGATTGTGCAACCAAGGCTCTAGAGGGTTGGCTGGTTGGCAGTAGGGTTACTGATTTCAAGGGATTGTATAATCTGATGATGAGAGAACAGATCCTAAATAATTGCCAGAACCAGTTGTTGCATCAGTACCTGGTGGACTCTGATCTGACCTCTCCCCAAGAATTGGGAAAGAAGGCAGACAAATGGGTCAGAACCAGGGTGAGGCAGAAAACCCAGAACCAAGGGGGTGACACTAAGAAGCAAGATCCTAAAGGCCCTGAGAAAGGTGGGGATAAGTCAAAAGACCAGAAGTCTTCACAAGGGCCCCAAAAATCTGCATCTGGTGGGGAGTCACAGTCCAACAAGGGAAAAGGCCAAAAGAAGCCCTGGTGCAAATTCTGTAAACAGAAAGGGCACTGGACTTCTGATTGTACCAAGTCCAAAGACCAAACCACCACCACTCCTGCCCCTAAGGCAACTGTGCCCCCTAGCTCAGCTACTGGTGGAGGTGGTACTCAGAATAAGGGTGTAGTAGGGTTGACCCTGGGTTCTGAAGTGGATTCTGACCTAGTCAGAGTGACCACTCAGGCAATGCTGATTTGTGAGGGAAACATTGATATGTCCTTCCTAGTAAGCCCCAGTAATCTGGGCAAGTACAAACAGCAGCCTTTGATAAATGGCAAACAGGCTTTGGCATTTAGGGACACAGGTGCTAGTGTCACCATGGTGGCAGAGGACCTAGTGGACCCTGGACAGATCATCCTGGGTGAAATGTACCAGGTGACCAATGCAAGCAATGTCCAGACCAACCATAGTCTGGCAGTTGTGAATTTCTCCTGGGGAGGGGTAACTGGCCTCAAGAAGGTTGTAGTCAGTGCAGACCTCCCTGTAGAATGTCTATTGGGCAATGATCTAGAGACTTCAGCCTGGTCTGAAGTAGAGTTATGGACTCATGCTGAGATGTTGGGCATCCCTGCAGAGGTATTTGCTGTGACCAGGTCACAAGCAAGAATGCATGACACTGAACCAGCTCTGGATCCTGGAACAATGGACCAGATGCTTCCCAAGAGGAGGAGCAGTAGGGTTAAGGCAGTGCCTTCCCTCTGTCTCAGATCAAGGATTCACTTCCAGAGGGAGGTGAAGCAGAACCTGAAGAAGGAACTGCCCCAGAGGGACTTGAACCTGACCAGGTTGAGTTCTTGGGGGCAGGGGGCCCTTCCAGGGAAGATCTGAGCAAGGAGCAACAGTGCTGCCCCTCTCTTGAACCCCTCAGACAGCAGGCTGCTGCTGAGGCTGCTGGGAGTGCTAGTGGGTCCCATAAAGTTTATTGGGATGAGGGACTCCTATATTCTGAGGGTAGAGACCCAGCCCCTGGAGCCACCAGGAGGTTGGTAATACCTCAGAAGTTTAGGGGGTTCCTCTTGACCTTAGCACATGATATCCCTTTGGCAGGACACTTGGGCCAAAACAAGACCTGGGACAGGCTTGTTCCACATTTTCATTGGCCACATATGTCAGAGGACACAAAGGAGTTTTGTCGCTCCTGTGTCACTTGCCAAGCCAGTGGTAAGGCAGGTGGCACAACAAAGGCCCCCCTGATACCACTACCTGTGGTGGGGGTACCCTTTGAAAGGGTAGGGATTGACATTGTTGGTCCCCTTGACCCTCAGACTGCATCTGGGCACAGATTTATCCTGGTGGTAGTGGATCATGCCACCAGGTACCCAGAGGCAATTCCCCTGAGGACCACCACAGCACCTGTGGTGGCAAGAGCCCTCATTGGAGTTTTCTCCAGAGTGGGTTTTCCAAAGGAGGTCATTTCTGACAGAGGTACCAACTTCATGTCAGGATATCTGAAAGCAATGTGGAAGGAGTGTGGTGTAACTTATAAGTTCACCACTCCCTATCACCCACAATGCAATGGTTTAGTTGAACGCTTCAACAAGACCTTGAAAGGAATGATTAAGGGACTCCCAGAGAAGCTTAGGCGGAAATGGGACCTTCTTCTTCCTTGCCTTTTGTTTGCATACAGAGAGGTTCCACAGAAGGGGGTTGGCTACAGCCCATTTGAGCTTCTGTTTGGGCATCCTGTGAGAGGTCCACTATGTTTGGTAAAAGAGGGCTGGGAGTTACCTCTCAAGCCCCCCAAACAAGATGTGATGGACTATGTACTTGGTCTCCGCTCCCGGATGGCAGAGTACATGAAAAAGGCAACCAAAAACCTGGAGGCCAGCCAAGAATTGCAAAAAGCTTGGCATGACCAAAGGCTGTGCTGACTGTATACCAGCCAGGACAGAAAGTGTGGGTGTTGGAGCCTGTGGCCCCAGCAGCCCTCCAGGACAAATGGAGTGGCCCCCATACAATAGTTGAACAGAAGGGAGAAGTCACCTATCTGGTGAATCTTGGAACTCCCAGGAGCCCCCTAAGGGTGCTTCATGTCAACAGATTAAAGCCATATGTTGACAGGGCTGACATGGGCTTGCTCATGGCAACTGATGAGGACCAGGAGGAGGAGAGTGACCCTCTCCCTGACCTGCTCTCTCAGAACCCTGATGATGGGTCAGTAGATGGTGTTGCTTTGGCAAGCAGCCTCACTGACCATCAGCAAACTGAGTGCAGACAAGTTCTGCAACAGTTTAGACATATGTTTAGCCTGACCCCTAGTCAGACTACCTGGTGCACCCATGAGGTGGACACTGGGGACAGTCTGCCTGTCAAGAATAAAATCTACAGGCAACCTGACCATGTCAGGGACTGTATCAGGACTGAAGTCCAGAAAATGTTGGAGTTAGGCGTGATTGAGCCTTCAGATAGCCCTTGGGCTAGCCCAGTAGTCCTGGTACCCAAGCCTCATACCCAGGGTGGTAAGAAAGAAATGAGGTTTTGTGTAGACTACAGAGGCCTCAATGCAGTCACTAGGACTGATGCCTATCCCATACCAAGGGCAGATGAGCTGATTGATACTTTGGCCTCAGCCAAGTATCTAAGCACATTTGACCTAACAGCTGGCTACTGGCAAATCAGATTAGCTGATGATGCAAAAGCCAAAACAGCATTTTCGACCCCTGGTGGGCACTACCACTTTGTGGTGATGCCCTTTGGATTGAAAAATGCACCTGCCACTTTTCAGAGGTTGGTGAATAAAGTTCTGGCAGGGATGGAAACTTATTGCTCAGCTTATCTAGATGATATTGCTGTCTTTAGTTCCTCCTGGCAGGATCACCTGGTCCACCTCAGAAATGTTTTGGAGGCCCTGCAGAAAGCAGGCCTCACTATCAAGGCCACCAAGTGCCAGATAGGGCAGAGTCAGGTTGTGTACCTGGGCCACCTTGTAGGTGGAGGCCAGGTTCAGCCTTTGCAGAGCAAAATCCAAACCATACTGGAATGGGTTGCTCCAACCACCCAGACACAGGTGAGAGCCTTCTTAGGCCTGACTGGGTACTATAGGAGGTTTGTCAAGGGATATGGATCTATAGTGACCCCCTTGAATGATCTTACCTCTAAGAAAATGCCAAAAAAGGTTCAGTGGACAGCTAGCTGTCAAAAGGCATTTGAAGACCTAAAGCAGGCCATGTGCACTGCCCCCATCTTACAGAGTCCAGACTACACCAAAAAGTTCATTGTCCAAACAGATGCTTCTGAGCTGGGTGTGGGAGCTGTACTGTCTCAACTGAATGATGAAGGTCAAGACCAGCCAGTAGCTTTTATTAGCAGAAGGCTGACCCCTAGAGAGAAACGTTGGTCAGCTATAGAGAGGGAGGCCTTTGCTGTGGTATGGGCCCTGAAGAAGCTGAGGCCATACTTGTTTGGTACTCACTTCATAGTTCAGACTGACCACAAGCCCCTCCTATGGCTAAAGCAGATGAAAGGTGAAAACCCAAAACTTTTGAGGTGGTCCATTTCCCTACAGGGGATGGACTATACAGTGGAACATAGGCCTGGGACCCAACATGCCAATGCAGATGGACTCTCAAGGTATTTCCACTTTGAACACGAAGACTCAACTGGTCAAGGTTAGTTTAGTGTCCCTACGTTTGGGGGGGTTGTGTAGGAGAGTAGGATCTGCCTCTTATGTTGCCCCCACTTTTTTTCTGATGTTAGCACTGGTTTCTGGCTATAGTCTGGCTGGGTCCCTGCCAATCAGGGCCCCAGCCTCTCTGTTCTCTCTAAACGACATGGAGTGCACTCTAGGTGCACTAGTGATTGGATACTGTGGTGCCTTATGAGTCCCTAGTATATGGTACCTTAGGTGCCAAGGGCATAGGTACTTCACAGGCCTACCAGGGGCTGCAGCATGTGTTATGCCACCCCTGGGAAGCAGTCTAAATCTGACACCACAGGCCTGCTACTGCAGCCTGGGTGAGGTGGTGCTAGCACCCCTCACTGAGATATAGGTTTCCTATATCTCTCCTGCACACACATATAAACCTATCAGTCACCCCTAAGGCAGGCCCTATCAATCCTGAGGGCAGGGTGCTTGGCTTCTATGTGAGGGGGTGCCTCTGCCTGAGCAGGGCCCCTCTGCAGCTCTCAGAGTCTATTCTCTGGTGCTGTTTGTGGATGCGGTTAAACCATATACTATTTAAGTGCATTATATCCTCGCGGTAAATGCTAACTTTGGAATGGCTGCATCAAAACATGTCGTGTTTGGTGTCAAACATCTTGGAATACTACCCCCCCGCCAATCTTGGCGGCGGGGGTAGCATTCCACCCTTCTAGAGGGATAAGACATGTACCTGCTGTGGAAACGCGGTAGAATCCTAAAGAGCCCTGGCATCACAAAATGGATGCCACCAGTCACAGACACTGGGCTGCCCTCCTGCTGATGACCGAAACTCGCAGTGGAGGAAGCCCAACAATAGGCATCCTGTCACAGGGAGGTGTAACCACCTTCCAGACAGGGTTTAGTGTATTGGGGCTGGGTGGGTGCACTCTTAGAGTGCTTTGAAGTCCTGCACTGGGGGAGCAGAAGGCTCCTCTGTGCATATGCCAGTTCAAACCAGCTCAGGGGCTACCTGCCCCTGCTCTGGCGCGAAACTGGACAAAGGGAAGTGGGTGTAGCCACCCCTCCCTTGACCCTCCCATAGGTGGGGTCATAGAGCTAGTCCATCCCCTCTTTTTAGTATAAGAGGGGGAACCTTGCCATTGCAAAGCAGATAACCCCTGGACGACGCTCTACAGAAGAATCCTGGCCCTTCGACGTTCCACTACCTTTGGAAGACAGAAGAATCTCCCTTGGAGTCAAGGAGTGACTCCCCTGCTTGGCAGGCACCAAAAACGACAACGACGGTCGCAAACTACGCCGCTCCCGCCGGAGTCCGAAGTCCCTGCAGCCCAAGAAGTGGATTTCCTGACCTCTCCCAGGCCATCGTGAGTCCCCAGCGAAGCTGAGGCAAGTGGACCCCACGAGTAACGAGGAACCGCGACCCCTGGGTACCGTGCACTATTGTCGAGTGCAACCCCTTCACAACGTTCTACGAACTTGTGCTTTGGACCACGTGTGGTCCCGACCTCCAGCAGGAATCCCTCCGAAGATCAGAGGCCTACACCGTCCCGAGTGACCGTGGGCCCCTGTTGAGTGATTCCGCCCGAGGTGTCTTCGCGATCCCTTGCCCGCTGGCTTGTGGGTCCCCAGAAGACTTCTTAAAGAAACCAAAGGGCTCCCCTGGTTGCTCCAGGCCTGCCCTGACTTACCCTCGCTGGGTGAGTCCCTCAGACCTTGCTGGTCTGCGCCATCGACTTTTCTTCATCTCCCCGAGACTTGCGGCTGCCAAGGCTTGTTGGCTCCGATCGAGTTGCCGACACCGCAGTCAGCTGCAGACGTCGAGGGACACACCGAATCCAGCTCCTGGTCGTCGTCGACGCCTCCTGGACCACGTGGCTGAAGAGTCAAGGCACCTGCAACCGACCTGAAGCGACCGACGACGGTGGGCATCCATCTTCCTTGCCCCGGGTCACTGCCAAGTGACTTTGAACACTGTCCCCTCTGCTTTCAGGTCATCCTTCTTCAGAATCCAGGCTTGGATTCCACCGGACACTTCTTCAGCTCCCGCAAGCAGCAAGTCTTCTTTGTTCGCCATTGAAAACGACGCCGCGACCCGACACCAAAGGACACCTGTGCACCCGGCTTCCCTGGGTGAGGTAACTCCAGCACTACGGTGCTCCTGTGGGTGTGGGCCCTAGAACTACTTACCCTGTAAGTGACTTGCTTGTAGGTTCTCCCGAAGTATCCTAAAACTCTTTATTTCCAACCGCGACTTGCCCCATTGAAGTTAACGGCGATTCGCGCCTGTGTATCCACACTGCACGCGTCCCCCGTGGGTCCTTTACTTACCTGCCTTGGGTGGTTTTGTGAGGCCCCAGCACTTCTGAAGGCCCTAGGCCTTGTCTCCTTGCAAGTCGTTGTTTCTAAGTCTCTTACTTAGTATATGGTCTGGTACGCCCCTAGGGCCCCAGCCATATTTTGTGCTTAACTTATTGTGAAACGTTGATTTGTGCATATGTTTGTCTTCTAATCTCATAAAGAGATTAGTAGAGAGTTATTTAGAAATAAATACATATATATTTGATATATATACCTGTGTGGTGTCTTTTCATTTGGTGATTCAAGAGATTATATGGTAAAACAAGCTGCTTTACATTCCTCCGAGACTTAGCCTGAAGGCTGCTCTCCACAGCTACCACTAGGATAGCTTTCTTTAAAAGGTTGTCTTAAACCTATCTACCATAAGAGTCGATTTGCCCTGGTGCAAGGTGTCCACTTTAATTAGTGAACAGCATATACCAGGCCAACTTCTAGTGAAACACTGCATCATTTGCCTGAAACATAATCCTGGTAAAGGTACTCCTACACCCGCAGGTAATTTTGCACCGCCTTCCTTCCCTTTCGAGGTTCTCCAGATGGATTTCATTGAAATGGAACAAGTTAACAATTTGAAGTATGTGCTGGTAGTGATTTGTGCATTCAGTAAATGGATTGAGGCTTACCCCACTAAGTAGAATACGGCTATGGCAACGGCGAAGGCTCTCTTAAAAGAGTTCTTCCCGCGCTATGGATTACCACGTGTAATCTGGAGTGACAACGGAAGTCACTTCAATTCAAAGGTCATTGATTTGGTGTGCAAAGGCTTGCATATTAAGCAGAAGTTTCATGCAGCGAACCACCCCCAGTCAGCAGGTCTGGTTGAGTAGTACAATGGTACTCTCAAATTAAAGTTAGCGAAGATTCAAGAAAGCACAGGACTGCGATGGCCCAATGCTCTACCTTTGGCTTTGTTATCCACCAGAGCGACAGCGCATTCTAGAACAGGGTTGTCCCCGTACAAGGTGGTCTTTGGGCGCCCCGCCAACGTCTGGGGCGTCCCAAGACCCAAGCGCTTCTCTGAGATAGAGTACCCCCTGCTGATAGATTATCTGTATGAATTGTCCAAAGATCTCCATTCTGTCCACCAACAGATTCACGCCACGCTGCAACCAGTACCAGAGGGGCCCGGACATCAGCTACAACCCGTGAACTTTGTGATGGTCAAGAATTTTCAATGGAAGAACTGCCTGGAGCTGAGGTGGAAGGGGCCCCTGCTTGTCTTACTTGCAACCCGAACTGTGGTGAAGCTCGAAGGCCGGAAGCACTGGGTGCATGCATCGCATGTCAAAAGAATACATCTACCACTTCCGTATGATCAGTGGGCCCTCGAAGGTATTGGTGACCAGGAAGGGGAGCGAGTGCCCCGTTTTGTTCCTTTCTCTGATGCCCGATTGAGGTGGGCGCAGACAGACGAAGAAAGCGACGCGGCCTTACTTGAGGCGGTCCCCCCAGAGATAAGGGCCACTCCGGATACTCCAGCTTCTGGTGCACAGACACCGGAGTCTCAATGCCCTGCTGAGCCTGAATTTCTCCCCCTTTTTGCTGATGAAGAAGTGCCTGGGGTTGCCAGGTACAACCTGCGGCCCCGACGGAAGGACAGTGCGCCAGAAGGACAGTCCAGGAGTTAGGGAAGGACTCGAGCTTAGGGCGTAGGTGCTATGGCTAAGGTGCCTGCTTTAGATTAGAGTGAGCTACACTGGTGCACTGCCCTGGACACTGGACAGGATTAGCTGAGGGTGTCTTCCAAGGAGGGAGGGTGCCCTATCCTGAAAGAAAAGGATTTGTTTTCCAGCAAGGACTGCGATCACGCAGATCCCCGTGGGAGTGCTTCATAGCACCGTCGTTGATGCACAATAGGAGTCTACCAGTGAAATGGTACAGTCGGATTACGAAGCAGTGTTGGAGTATATAGTGGTACACCAAGGATATACACCTGGGCAAATGTAAAGGAGGGTACCCTACATCCAGAAGCTTGTGTGAATATTTTTGAGGATAATAAGAATGTCACTTGGTTACAAAATGAAATGCTGGATTTTCAAGGATTTAATGTTACTGAATATTTTAAATGTTTCCAGGAACAAAATATAACTGAAGACAAAGCCATGCCCGTCCCTGTGATCAATACAACAGCTAGTTTCTGTGTTGAAGGTACAGGGAACATTCCAGTAGGTCAGAGCAGTTGTAACTCTACATACCGATTGAACACTATTAGTAGCCCACCTTTGCTCACACCTCCAAATGTATACTTTGTTTGTGGGGAACAGGCTTATACATGGCTTCCCAGGGGATGGTCTGGCCGGTGTTATGTCTCTTTCCTTTTGCCCCCTGTTTATATTGGGATCATAAGCTACAACGTAGGGATCTACATTTGCATCGGGCCAAGAGAGTTGTCAATCCGGAAGATATAGATCAAACGGACACTTCCCTACAGCAATTTACAGACATCATGAAGGGCATTCTGCCGTTCTGGGGCCCCATGTTCAATAGCCGTAATATCCGTCGCCTTGCTAGAGTAGTTGAGGGAGTTATTAATACTGCTGCAGGTATACTGACTAATATTACAGTCGAGCTTCAGGCTATGAAACTCGTTGCTCTTCAAAACCGGATGGTTTTAGACGTCATACTTGCTGATAGGGGTGGAGCCTGTGCGTCATCGGCAGCAGTTGTTGTGTTTACATTCCTGATAACGCCCCTAATGTATATTCCGCCATACAGAAATTACACAGGCTTGCTTCAGACATCCATCAGGATAATGGATCATGGTCCCTCACAGGGTGGTTCTGGGGTCTGCTGACATCATGGGGTTGGAAGATACTACTTGGCCTCATAGTTATCGCAGGTGTCATCTTCACATGTTGCCTATTGTAGGAGAGTAGGATCTGCTTCACATGGGTACCCCCACTTTTTGCTGATACTTCACTGGTTTTCGACATTAGTCTGGCTGGGGCCCTGCTATTCAGAACCCCAGCCTAGCTGTTTCCTCTTTAAAAGGGTCTCCATGTGCCTTAGGCACATCACTGATTGGGATCTGGAGTGCCCTTGTAAGTCCCTAGTATATGGTATACTATGTACCAAGGGCATAGGTACCTCAGAGGCCTGCCAGGGGCTGCAGCATGTATTATGCCATCCCTGGTAGGCCATCCAAACTGACACCACAGGTCTGCTACTGCAGCCTGGGTAAGGTGGTGCCTGCACCCCTTGCTGTGGTATAGGTTACCTATATCACTAAATGCATACACACATATAAACCTATAAGTCACTCCTAAGGCAGGCCTTATCAATCCTAAAGGCAGAGTGCATGGTTCCTATGTGAGAGGGTGCCCCTGCATGAGCAGGGCCCTCTGCAGCGTTCGGAGACCATCTCTGATGCTGTTTGTAGTGCAGCCTGACCATATACTCTTAAACGCATTATATCCTCGCGGTAAAATGCTAACTATGGAATGGCTGCACCTAAACATGTCGTGTTTGGTGTCAAACATCTTGGAATACTACCCCCCGCCAATCCTGGCGGCGGGGGTAGCATTCCACCCTTCTAGAGGGAAAGGCATGTTAACTCTGACGAGTCCGGTAACTTCTTTCCAGAGCCCCGGCATCACAAAATGGATGCTGCTGCCACAGACACGAGTCTGGCCTCCTGCTGCTGGACGAAACTCCGGCAGGGGAGGCCTGGACAATAGGTTTCCTGTCCCAGGGAGGTGTGACCACCTCCCCAGACAGGACAATGTGTATTGGAGCTGGGCGGGAGCACTTTCGGGTGCTTTGAAGTCCTGCACTGGGGGCACATTTGGTGTCCCTGTGCATACCCCAGTTCAAACCGGATCAGGGGCTTGCAGCCCCTGCTTTGGCGCGAACTGGACAAAGGGAAAGGGGTGTAGCCACCCCTCTGCCCTGACCCACCCATAGGTGGGACCACAGAGTAGTCCATCCCCTATTTTTAGAATAAAGGTAGGAACCCAGGGGCAGATTTACAATTAACTAACGCAGCACGGCGCAGCAAGTCATTTTGCTGCGCCATGCTGCGTTAGTTTGAAGCACAGGATGCGACATATTTACAAGAATATGTCGCATCCTTGTGCTTCCCCTGCGTTGGCGCACAAACTGCAGCCATACGCCGGCAAGCAGGCACCCTTGCACCATGGTGCAAGGATGCCTGCGTCGTGGGGAGATTGTTTTTGTGCAGGAAGAGGAACCTTCCTGCACAAAAACAATCACTACAATCATTTTCCTCTTTCAATGCGTGCTGCAGAATGCAGCACGCATTGAAAGAGGAAAAACGAGGAGAAATGAAAACATTTCTCCTCGGTGCGCTCGCTACGCCACCTCTAGGGTGGCGTAGCTTTCAAACGCATCTCCAGAGTTACGATTTCTCGTAATTCTGGAGATGTGTCTTGTTCCATGGGTGTTGCGTGGGAACACCCACAGCAACACCCATGGAACGCCCCTTCACCGCAAAGTGCTGCGTGTGAAGGGGCCGTATTTACAAGGAGAGGAAAAGTCACGCAGGGTGGCTTTTCCTCTCCTTGTAAATATGGAGCAGTTCTCTGCGCCACCAGTACGTCACGAAAGTGACGTACTGGTGGCGCAGGGGGCATGTAAATCTGCCCCCAGTCCCTAGGACTTTAGATTACACCTGGACGAAACTCTGAAACAGAATCCTGGACCTTCGACGCTCTACTCACGATTAGAGGACTGAAGAATCTCCCTTGGGGTCAAGGAGTGACTCCCCTGCTTGGCAGGCACCAAAGAAGCATCTGTCCGGTTCGCATCACTGAAGCTCCCGTCGGACGCCGAAGTCATCGCATCACCAGAGGTGGATTCTCAGACTTCCCCGAGGCTACCCTGAGTCCCCAGCAAAGCTGAGGCCCGTGGCTATCGTGGGTGACTTGAGACCGTGACCCCTGGACACCGAGCACATTTGCAAGTGCACCATCTTCTGGGTCTCCCAAGAAGTCGTGCTTTGGGCTCCGAGTAGCCCTAGCCTCCAGCACCGCCTGCACCGAAGATCACTGGCCTCCACTCCACGAGTGTCCTGTAAGCCAGCTCCACGTGCGGCGTCACGAGGCTCCTTCGCGGTCGCTAGCCCGTTGGCTAGCAGCCCTTAACGAAGGCCAATCTTTTCTTTACTTGGCAGTCTGGTTGCTCCAGGCTTGCCCTCACTTACCCTCGCTGGGTGAGTTCCCCAGACCTTGCTGGTTTGCATCATCGACGATCTACATCTTACTCGAGACTTGCCGTTGCCAAGGCTTGTTGGGTCCAATCTGGTCGCCGACACCTCTGCACTCGACAGACATCGAGCAACAGCCCGAATCCTGCTCCTGGTTGCCGACAACGCCTCCCGGACCTCGTGGCTGAAGAGTCAAGACGACCATCATCGAACCTGAAGCACTCGACATCGGTGGGCATCTGTCCATCGCCTCCCTGGTCACTGGCTAGTGACCCAGACTCTGTCCCCTCTGCTTTCAGGTTCTTCAGAACTCCGATCCACTCTTGGATCCACCCGGACACTTTTCTCCTGGTCGCCAGCAGCACTTTGCAGCAGATCGCCATAAGAACCGACGACGAAACCCGACCCCGAAAGGCACCTATGCACCCGGCTTCCCTGGGTGAGGTAACACGAGTACTCTGGTGCTCCCGTGGGTAGAGACTCTTCAAAGTCCTAGATCTCAAAGGGTTTTGTCCTAGTCCTCTTTTAAGTGTCCCTTTCCTCTATTTTCCCGATCCCGACTTTCTCCATAGAAGTTAACGGCGTATCGCGGTTGTGTATTTACACTGCACGCGTCTCCCGTGGGTCCCCTGTGTCACTACCTTGGGTGGTTCCTTGTGGTCCAAGCACTTCTAGAGGCTCTAGGCCTAGTGTCTAGTTCAGTCGTGGTTCGCATACCACTTTATTGGTATATGGTTTGGTACGCCCCTAGGGCCCAAACGTGTATTTGTGCTATTACTGTGATTTAAGATCTTATAACCTATGTACTTCGAACTCTAGCCTCATAAAGAGACTAGAGGGGTGTGTTTAGTAATAAATACATATATTTTGAATATATACCTGGTGTGGTGCTCTTTCATTTGGTCACTCAAGAGATTATAGACTGGTAAAACAAGCTGCTTTACATTCCTTCAAGACTTAGCCTGAAGGCTGCTCTCCATAGCTACCACTAGGATAGCTTTCAATAAGGTTGTCTTTAACCTACCTACCATAAGAGTCGATTTGGACTGGTGCACGGTGCCCACTATAATTAGTGGACAGCATATGCCAGGCCAACTTCTCACATTGGTGTGCAGCGTGTGGGATTCCAGCTTGCTATTGTTTTACCAGATAATCTCAATTGAATTGATCAACTGAAAACCACTAAAGGTACCTAAGGTACATATAATTTAAGCTTAGAATATCAGTAAGTTCTACTGAACTTAGAGTTGTGTGTGAAGGGATAGCACAACCCTTTCTACAACTCAAGAGAGTTTAGTAGGCCACACTAGAGTAGGTAGTGCATACACCACACCACACTAGTAATGTCTTTAAAAGCAGGATCCAAAGATGCCCTGCAGGAAGCCATTGAGCTTCCCCCTCCAAGTATGACACACTCCCATTCTTGGAACTGAGAGCTTTGTGTAACGTGAGGAAATTAAGGACAGGCCAAAGTCCCACCACCCAACACCTCCAGGAGTTGTTGGTGGCTTATGATCTTAGTAAGTCTTCAGAGACTGAAGGGGTAGGAGCAGAGGGTGGGCCAGCAGATGAGGAAGGGGCCAGGGGTACCACTACCCCCAGCCCCCTCTGAAACTGACCAGGAGGGTGACAATGACCCTGACCTGGAGAACCCAATCCCTTCTGGGGAAGATGAAGATGAGGATCTAGAGAACCACACCTTTGTCCCCCCAGGAAGGATTATGAGTGTGCTCAGAAAGTCTAGGTCTCCTTCTCAGGAGTCTAACCACTCTGGCACCTCCATAGGGAGCTCTGTTTCTTCTCACAGGAGGGAATCCTCTCATGAGAGAAGAAAGAGACTGGTCCAGTATGAGGAAACTCAACTGGAAATCAGGAAGAAGCAATTGGCTTTAGATAGAGAATCCCTAGATCTCCTTAAAGAGAGAAGAAAGTTGGGACTAGAGTCCCATGGTGGCAGCCATGTCCCTAGAGATAGGGAAAGGTCCTATGACCATAGGAACCTGAGCAAGATTGTCCCTCCCTACCAGAGTGGGGATGATATCCACAAATGGATAACTGCTTTAGAGAGGGCCTGTAAAGTACAGAAGGTCCCTCAGGAGCAGTGGGCAGCAATCTTGTGGCTCTCCTTTGCTGACAAAGGTAGAGACAAGCTCCTCACTGTTAGAGAGGAGGATGCTGACAATTACAAGGTCTTGAAGAGTGCTCTTATTGATGGGTTTGGCCTAACCACTGAACAGTACAGGTTGAAGTTCAGAGACACCCAAAAAGCACAGACTCAAGACTGGGTAGACTATGTGGATTGTTCTGCCAAGGCTCTGGAAGGCTGGTTGATGGGCAGTAAGGTGTGTGACTTCTCAGGATTGTATAATCTGATAATGAGGGAGCAGATTCTTAATAACTGTCAAAATCAGCTGTTGCATCAGTACCTGGTTGACTCTGATCTGACCTCTCCCCAAGAATTGGGAAAGAAGGCAGACAAATGGGTCAGAACCAGGGTGAAGCAGAAGGTACAGAACCAAGGTGGGGAAACCAAGAAGCAAGATGCTAAGAACTCTGACAAGGGTGGGGAGAAGGGTAAAGATCAAAAGTCTTCATCAGGCCCCCAAAAATCTTCTTCTGGTGGGGATTCCCAGTCTACCAAGGGTAAAGGCCAAAGAAAACCATGGTGCAAGGTCTGTAAGCAAAAGACCCACTGGACCAGTGATTGCACCAAGTCCAAAGACTCCAGTCCAGCACCCACCAATGCCCCTAAGGCACCTGTTCCCCCTAGTACAGTTGGTGGAAGTGCTCCAGCAAAGGGTTTAGTAGGGTTCACCCTGGGAACTGAGTTGGGCTCTGACCTAGTTAGAGAACTGACTCAGGCTGTGTTAGTCTGTGATGGAGGCATGGATGTGCCCTCCTCTATGAGTCCCAGTAATCTGGGCAAGTACAGACAACAGCCTTTAATCAATGGACGAGAGGCTTTGGCATTTAGGGACACAGGGGCAAGTGTCACCATGGTGACACAAGACCTTGTGTTACCTGGGCAAGTTATGCTTGGTGAAATGTACCAAGTGACCAATGCTAGCAATGTCAGAACAGACCATACTCTGGCAGTTGTTAACTTCTCCTGGGGAGGGGTAACTGGCCTTAAGAAGGTTGTGGTAAGTGCAAACCTACCAGTCGAATGCTTGCTTGGCAATGACTTAGAGACTTCTGCTTGGGCAGAAGTGGAGCTCAGGACCCATGCAGAAATGCTGGGGATCCCTGCAGATGTGTTTGCTGTGACCAGGTCACAAGCTAAACTGTCTAAAACTGAACAGGCCTTGGATTCTGGAAGAATGGACCAAGTGCCTTCCAAGAGGAGGAGTAGTAGGGTTAAGGCAGTGCCTTCCCCCTTGGCTCAGGAGGAAGATCAGTCCCTTGAGGGGGATGATCTCAGCCCTGAAGAAGGAACTGTCCCAGAGGAACTTGAACCTGAACAGGTTGAGTTCTTGGGGACAGGGGGACCTTCTAGGGCAGATCTGAGCCAGGAGCAGCAGAGCTGCCCCTCCCTTGAACCCCTCAGACAGCAAGCTGCTGCTGAGGCTGCTGGGAAAGCTAGTGGTCCCCATACAGTGTATTGGGATGATGGACTCCTGTACTCAGAGAGTAGAGACCCCAAGCCTGGTGCTACCAGGAGGTTGGTAATACCTTTGAAGTTCAGGGGCTTCCTATTGACCCTAGCCCATGATATTCCCTTAGCAGGACACCTGGGCCAGAACAAGACTTGGGACAGAATTGTCCCTCACTTTCACTGGCCCCACATGTCTGAAGACAGTAAGGAGTTTTGTCGCTCCTGTGTAACCTGCCAAGCCAGTGGCAAAGCAGGTGGCACTACAAAGGCCCCCCTGATACCACTACCTGTGGTGGGGGTGCCCTTTGAGAGGGTAGGGATTGACATTGTTGGTCCCATGGATCCCCAAACAGCCTCTGGGCACAGGTTTATCCTGGTGGTAGTGGATCATGCCACCAGGTACCCAGAAGCTATTCCCCTCAGGACCACTACAGCACCTGTGGTGGCAAGGGCCCTCCTGGGAATCTTCTCAAGAGTGGGCTTTCCTAAGGAGGTAGTATCAGACAGGGGTGCAAACTTCATGTCTGGTTACTTAAAAGCAATGTGGAAGGAGTGTGGAGTTACTTATAAGTTCACCACACCCTATCACCCACAATGCAATGGTTTAGTTGAGAGATTCAACAAAACCTTGAAGGGCATGATTAAAGGGCTCCCAGAAAAGCTTAGGCGTAGATGGGACATACTCTTGCCCTGCCTTTTATTCGCATATAGGGAGGTGCCTCAGAAGGGGTTGGTTACAGCCCTTTTGAACTTCTGTTTGGCCACCCTGTGAGGGGTCCACTGTGCTTGGTAAAGGAAGGATGGGAGTTACCTCTCAAGCCCCCAAAGCAAGATATAGTGGACTATGTACTTGGTCTCCGCTCCAGGATGGCTGAGTACATGAAAAAGGCAACCAAAAACCTTGAGGCTAGCCAGGAACTTCAGAAGGCCTGGCATGACCAAAAGGCTGTTCTGACTGTTTACCAGCCAGGACAGAAGGTGTGGGTGTTGGAGCCAGTGGCCCCAGCAGCTCTCCAAGACAAATGGAGTGGACCCCACACTATTGTTGAGCAGAAGGGTGAGGTCACTTACTTAGTGGACCTAGGAACACCCAGGAGTCCCCACAGGGTTCTCCATGTCAACAGACTTAAGCCATATGTAGACAGGGCAGACATGGGCTTGCTCATGGCTACTGATGAGGGGCAGGAGGAAGAGAGTGACCCACTCCCTGACCTGCTCTCACAGAACCCTGACGATGGGTCAGTTGATGGTGTAGCCTTGGCAGGCAGCCTCACTACCCAGCAACAAACTGATTGCAGGCAAGTCCTCAATCAGTTTAGACATATGTTTTCACTGACACCCAGTCAGACCACCTGGTGCACTCATGAAGTGGACACTGGGGACAGTCTGCCTATTAAAAACAAGATTTATAGGCAACCTGACCATGTCAGGGACTGTATCCGGACTGAAGTCCAGAAGATGTTGGAATTGGGAGTGATTGAGCCCTCAGATAGCCCTTGGGCTAGTCCAGTAGTCCTAGTACCTAAACCTCACACCAGTGGTGGGAAAAGAGAGATGAGGTTTTGTGTAGACTACAGAGGCCTCAATGCAGTCACTAGGACTGATGCCCATCCAATACCCAGGGCAGATGAGCTCATAGATACTTTGGCCTCTGCCAAATATCTCAGCACATTTGACCTAACAGCTGGCTACTGGCAGATCAGACTAGCTGATACTGCAAAGCCCAAAACAGCATTTTCAACCCCTAGTGGGCATTATCAATTTGTGGTGATGCCCTTTGGTCTGAAAAATGCACCTGCCACTTTCCAGAGGTTGGTGAACACAGTTCTCACAGGACTGGAAGCCTATAGTGCAGCTTATCTAGATGATATTGCTGTCTTTAGCTCCACCTGGGAGGATCACCTGGTCCACCTCAGGAATGTTTTACAGGCCCTGCAAAAGGCAGGCCTGACTATCAAGGCCACTAAGTGCCAGATAGGGCAGAGTCAGGTTGTGTACCTGGGCCACCTTGTGGGTGGAGGCCAGGTTCAACCTTTGCAGAGCAAGATCCAGACCATCATGGACTGGACTGCTCCCACTACCCAGACTCAGGTGAGAGCCTTCTTAGGCCTGACTGGGTACTATAGGAGATTTGTCAAGGGGTATGGATCAATAGTGACACCCTTGAATGACTTAACTTCTAAGAAAATGCCCAAAAAGGTTCAGTGGACAGCTAGCTGTCAAAAGGCATTTGATGACCTCAAGCAGGCCATGTGCACTGCTCCAATTCTGCAGAGTCCTGATTACTCCAAGAAGTTCATTGTTCAAACAGATGCATCTGAATTGGGGGTAGGGGCTGTACTGTCACAATTGAATGAAGAAGGTCAGGATCAGCCAGTAGCTTTTATTAGCAGAAGGCTGACCCCTAGAGAGAAACGTTGGTCAGCCATAGAGAGGGAGGCCTTTGCTGTGGTCTGGGCTCTGAAGAAGTTGAGGCCATACTTGTTTGGTACACACTTCCTGGTTCAGACAGACCATAAGCCCCTCTTATGGCTAAAACAAATGAAGGGTGAAAACCCCAAACTGCTTAGGTGGTCCATTTCCCTACAGGGGATGGACTTTACAGTGGAACATAGGCCTGGGAGTAACCATGCGAATGCAGATGGACTCTCTAGGTATTTCCACTTAGAACATGAAGACTTAACTGGGCAAGGTTAGTTTAATGTCCCTACGTTTGGGGGGGTTGTGTAGGAGAGTAGGATCTGCTTCACATGGGTACCCCCACTTTTTGCTGATGCTTCACTGGTTTTCGACATTAGTCTGGCTGGGGCCCTGCTATTCAGAACCCCAGCCTAGCTGTTTCCTCTTTAAAAGGGTCTCCATGTGCCTTAGGCACATCACTGATTGGGATCTGGAGTGCCCTTGTAAGTCCCTAGTATATGGTATACTATGTACCAAGGGCATAGGTACCTCAGAGGCCTGCCAGGGGCTGCAGCATGTATTATGCCATCCCTGGTAGGCCATCCAAACTGACACCACAGGTCTGCTACTGCAGCCTGGGTAAGGTGGTGCCTGCACCCCTTGCTGTGGTATAGGTTACCTATATCACTAAATGCATACACACATATAAACCTATAAGTCACTCCTAAGGCAGGCCTTATCAATCCTAAAGGCAGAGTGCATGGTTCCTATGTGAGAGGGTGCCCCTGCATGAGCAGGGCCCCTCTGCAGCGTTCGGAGACCATCTCTGATGCTGTTTGTAGTGCAGCCTGACCATATACTCTTAAACGCATTATATCCTCGCGGTAAAATGCTAACTATGGAATGGCTGCACCTAAACATGTCGTGTTTGGTGTCAAACATCTTGGAATACTAACCCCCCGCCAATCCTGGCGGCGGGGGTAGCATTCCACCCTTCTAGAGGGAAAGGCATGTTAACTCTGACGAGTCCGGTAACTTCTTTCCAGAGCCCTGGCATCACAAAATGGATGCTGCTGCCACAGACACGAGTCTGGCCTCCTGCTGCTGGACGAAACTCCGGCAGGGGAGGCCTGGACAATAGGTTTCCTGTCCCAGGGAGGTGTGACCACCTCCCCAGACAGGACAATGTGTATTGGGGCTGGGCGGGAGCACTTTCGGGTGCTTTGAAGTCCTGCACTGGGGGCACATTTGGTGTCCCTGTGCATACCCCAGTTCAAACCGGATCAGGGGCTTGCAGCCCCTGCTTTGGCGCGAACTGGACAAAGGGAAAGGGGTGTAGCCACCCCTCTGCCCTGACCCACCCATAGGTGGGACCACAGAGTAGTCCATCCCCTATTTTTAGAATAAAGGTAGGAACCCAGTCCCTAGGACTTTAGATTATACCTGGACGAAACTCTGAAACAGAATCCTGGACCTTCGACGCTCTACTCACGATTAGAGGACTGAAGAATCTCCCTTGGGGTCAAGGAGTGACTCCCTGCTTGGCAGGCACCAAAGAAGCATCTGTCCGGTTCGCATCACTGAAGCTCCCGTCGGACGCCAAAGTCATCGCATCACCAGAGGTGGATTCTCAGACTTCCCCGAGGCTACCCTGAGTCCCCAGCAAAGCTGAGGCCCGTGGCTATCGTGGGTGACTTGAGACCGTGACCCCTGGACACCGAGCACATTTGCAAGTGCACCATCTTCTGGGTCTCCCAAGAAGTCGTGCTTTGGGCTCCGAGTAGCCCTAGCCTCCAGCACCACCTGCACCGAAGATCACTGGCCCCCACTCCACGAGTGTCCTGTAAGCCAGCTCCACGTGCGGCGTCACGAGGCTCCTTCGCGGTCGCTAGCCCGTTGGCTAGTAGCCCTTAACGAAGGCCAATCTTTTCTTTACTTGGCAGTCTGGTTGCTCCAGGCCTGCCCTCACTTACCCTCGCTGGGTGAGTTCCCCAGACCTTGCTGGTCTGCATCATCGACGATCTACATCTTACTCAAGACTTGCCGTTGCCAAGGCTTGTTGGGTCCAATCTGGTCGCCGACACCTCTGCACTCGACAGACATCGAGCAACAGCCCGAATCCTGCTCCTGGTCGCCGACAACGCCTCCCGGACCTCGTGGCTGAAGAGTCAAGACGACCGTCATCGAACCTGAAGCACTCGACATCGGTGGGCATCTGTCCATCGCCTCCCTGGTCACTGGCTAGTGACCCAGACTCTGTCCCCTCTGCTTTCAGGTTCTTCAGAACTCCGATCCACTCTTGGATCCACCCGGACACTTTTCTCCTGGTCGCCAGCAGCACTTTGCAGCAGATCGCCATAAGAACCGACGACGAAACCCGACCCCGAAAGGCACCTATGCACCCGGCTTCCCTGGGTGAGGTAACACGAGTACTCCGGTGCTCCCGTGGGTAGAGACTCTTCAAAGTCCTAGATCTCAAAGGGTTTTGTCCTAGTCCTCTTTTAAGTGTCCCTTTCCTCTATTTTCCCGATCCCGACTTTCTCCATAGAAGTTAACGGCGTATCGCGGTTGTGTATTTACACTGCACGCGTCTCCCGTGGGTCCCCTGTGTCACTACCTTGGGTGGTTCCTTGTGGTCCAAGCACTTCTAGAGGCTCTAGGCCTAGTGTCTAGTTCAGTCGTGGTTCGCATACCACTTTATTGGTATATGGTTTGGTACGCCCCTAGGGCCCAAACGTGTATTTGTGCTATTACTGTGATTTAAGATCTTATAACCTATGTATTTCGAACTCTAGCCTCATAAAGAGACTAGAGGGGTGTGTTTAGTAATAAATACATATATTTTGAATATATACCTGGTGTGGTGCTCTTTCATTTGGTCACTCAAGAGATTATAGACTGGTAAAACAAGCTGCTTTACATTCCTTCAAGACTTAGCCTGAAGGCTGCTCTCCATAGCTACCACTAGGATAGCTTTCAATAAGGTTGTCTTTAACCTACCTACCATAAGAGTCGATTTGGACTGGTGCACGGTGCCCACTATAATTAGTGGACAGCATATGCCAGGCCAACTTCTTACACCTATGTATTAATTGCTTTCCAGCATGTTGCACCTATTGTGTGAGTAAGCTCACCCCCACCCCTAAATTGCCAGGACGTGATACTAAGGTCTCGACTATGATGATGCAGGATATCCAGGACATCATGCTTATAGACGAAGGCATTTTTGAATACTAAGTAGCTTTTGATACTCATATGTTATTTTATTCTCCCTTGTACCTTGAGTGACTATGCATTTTCCTCCTCCCCACTTAGAATTGTAAAGACCCTACCGGATAGCCTAATAAAGCATTTAGCCACCCATGCTAAAAGGAGGGTCTGTTAGGTTTGAAAATCCCATTCCTGCAATGCACTCGTTTCATGCTATATTAGGTTAACAGTGTGTGGCTAAATATACGCCATTTGTATTCACGTTATGCAACCCACTGAGTTATCCCTGCAACGTGCAAGCTTTCCTGTAGTTAGCCAGTGTGATTCCATTTTGTATTTTGTAATCCCTATTAGGCTGCTTAGGCCGTGTCTGAACTAGGCCTCATCAGAACACTGTATTTCGTTATTATTTTCTCTCTGTTCAAGGCTGTTTTCCGACTTACTAATGAATAGGCCATTCTGCCCTCATATACCTATCTGAGTGTGTAGTTCTGCTCCCACGTTAGGACGCGCGGTGACCTCGAATTGTAGATAGCATGTACCCATATGGCAGGTGATAGCCCATCCTCCTGTGTCTTCTTTGTTCATGTTCGGCTCAGGCCGGTAACTTTCCGTGGTTGGAGGCTTCTTGGGAAGAAGGATTACTCACTGCAGACTGTTGGGGAGTTAGTCCCTCGGCAGACATCTTAGGGTGCAGGTCAGATTAGACTCCTCTGCAGAGTATTGCTAATAAAATGTATGTTTGTATTCTCTACTGTCTGACCGACTCTTCATTACTTGGGAAGGCCTAGCAGGTGGTTGTAAATAACCCGGGTGGCCCCTAAGGGCCACTTCCTTCACTGTTCAATTAGCATTGTGAGTGGTCATATAACGAATTTAAGCAAATGTGTGCATATGTGAAAGAGGCTGTGATGCATGTGTCAAACACAGTTACGCACAGTAAACTGTACTAAAATCAACCCTTCTGGACCCTGTAGTTAATTAGAAACCCTTTGGTGGATGTCATCAATAACCATGTACGTACCTCCCGATATTGCTGATGCGAGGGCCATCTTAAAACTTGCCAACCAGACACAGGGATATGATAGGGTTTTGTGATCATATTGTGCATAAATCTGGGTTTTGTGATCATATTGTGCATAAATCTGCATGGGGAATAGGCAGCTGATGCAGCCAATCATATTATTGTGAATTCATGTAACTGAACATGTCGCAACAACAGTTTTATTTAATTTAAGTCCACCTGTAAGAACGATGGAGAGTGAGGCCTTCGCCCCCATGCAGCCCAGCATTCAAGATCGAAATAAATAGTTAGCACATGGATATTGCAACAGTCACCATGGAAAACTACCCTTTCTTAACCTGGCTCTCGCCACAACTTCACAACCAATGCATCTAGAGACCCTGTCACAAAGGTTTAGGTGTCCGATGAAAAGCGGCACCACCTGTGTTTGCGGACTCGTATTTTCTAAAGCAACCTGGACTACCCCTAGTAATCACACATGACATAAATGGTAGGTGTGATGTCCTATTGACCCGTGGCTTTATCCCTTATGCCATGTCTTCTGCTGTAACGGAGCGCTACTGTACATTCGGATGTACCCGCAGCGCGAAGATAGTATACCTAAATCCTACAGAATGTGGTGTTGATTAGCAGTGAATTACAGTGAATGCACTCTTGGCCACAGACCATCGAGATGCCATGTTCAAGTGTCAGGGCCCGCGCGAGTCCCCACGAAGGCTTGGCCTTGCCAACCTCGCTTCCAGTGCACCCCCCCACTGACTGCAACAAAACCGACGCAAGCTGCTCGCCCCCAGCCCCATGTGGTCTCTGCACCCAGCACTGGGTCTGGAAATTACTCCTGGGCAGCCTTGTCTGTTTCCAAGAAACAGATCCAAGTGACACGAGGAATCCCCCCAAGGTTGCAAATGCCTTTTTCAACTATTTCCTCACAAGCAGCGCTCTTCACTTTCACATTTGATTATCTTTATTCGAAGCAGCTCGCAATGGAAGAGGAGAATGTCGCTAAAACACGAGGATGGCGTGAGGGGACTGGTGGAAATTAAAACAAGAGTAATGGCTTCTAGCATTTCAAATTTCAGGCTTGACGCCGAAAGCAGCTCGTTTTTATTATTAATATGTCTTATTTATGGGACGTTTATGACGTGCCACAACACTGCTTAGATGCAGACACACGGCCCCCTCGGAGGCCCCCGAACCCGATCGGCCGCCCGATGCCCCTTCACGGTGACACGCCGCGGTGAGCTCGCGGCCCCCTCGGCAGTAGAGGCAATCCCGTGCTAGCGCACCCGGTGAGCCCACCCTATGCCGAAGCAAGGAAGACCCAGCCCGGGTCCAGAGATGGCCACCTCACTACCCCGGATATTGGTGCCCGACCAAGGGACCTGTTGATCCTGCCACGAAGATATGCCAGGATTTGAACACATAACATTTGGAAATCAGGGTCTGTGACCTTAACCACCAGGCCGCAGGAAACATTAATAACCTTCGCTCTGCTCCCAGCGAGACCGGCCAAACCTACTGCCCTACGAAGATACGCCAGGATTTCAACACATAACCTCGTGGCCAAAAGCAACACAGCATTCCCAGCCCCAGGCTACAGTCTTAAGAGATGCAAAATCTACTTTCAAAGTTGGGCGGCGTTGGCCGTTTGTCTGGCAGCGTCAAATGAACAACGATGCGCGAGCGGGGCGAGGCTGCAGAGGTTACTGTAAGAAAGATAAATCCTCATGACTTCTTTCATTCTCTTTTTGTAAACATCAACTCTGTTCCGAACTAATTCATAATCTACACAAGAAAAAGTTTGGTTTTCCCCCATGTTTTTTTTTAACCACCACATCAGGTGAGAGAAGAATTCTATTTGGCCAATTGTTATGAAAAACATCAGAAGATATAATAGTGTACCATGCACATGAATCTACTAAAAAATTTAATTTTACATCATCTACAGAAATGGAACAGGAGGGAAATTTGGTAAAACCTGCATCTCCACAAACATTGATGACAGTGTTAATTTCATTTCCTAAAGAATCATACGACATCATCACAGTCTTCCAAGCTTTGTATGTAATTGACTCTCTTAGGAAGAGACTTACAAAACTTCGCAAAATGCCCTTTCCTATTACATATAGTACAAATTTTCTCGATGGCGGGACACATTTTGAAATTAGCTAGATGTCTATTACTCCCGCATCTGTAGCAGAGCAATTGTGAATTATTTCTTTCACAATTTGGATTCCTAGATCTAATGTCAGATTTTGCAAAAGTCATTTCTACGAGGAAAGGTTTTTTTTTGTTTGTCAGATTCCTTATTATTCTTACTAACATTGGATTCCTTATTATCCTTACTAACATTAAACATGTCTCCTTTATCATTCCCCCTTATTTCTTTAACAAATTTTTCGGAATGTTCAATGGATTTAGCAATGTCAATTGCTGCGTTAAGAGATAGATCAGAAGTGGTCCATAACCTTTCTTGGACTTTTTTGTTATTCGTTCTCATTAAGATCTGGTCTCTAAGAACTTGCTCATAAGATATATGCTCGAAATCACAAGAAACAGCTAGAGACCTGAGTGCGGAAACGAAATCTTCAATTGACTCATCTGCATGTTGTTTACGTGAATAAAATATAAATCTTTCCATAACTATGTTTTTCTTTTTTCCATAACGTATATTAAGTTGTGAAGATGCGTACTGATAAACATTAATGTTGCCAGGATTGGGTAAGGCAGGTAATGTTGTAAATTCTTTTAATCCAATGCCCCCTAAACAATGTTTCAAAAGAGAAAGTTTCCTCTCCGGTTCACAATCTTCTCCCTCTAACACTTCCACATATGCTAAAAAAACTGGTTCCCAGACTTCCCATGTCATAGGGGGTTCACCTGGAGAAGTGAGAAAGGAAGGAGGGGGTAAAATGCCTGACATAACTGATAATACTAACAAAACTGAAACAAAAGTGACTGGCTTATATAAAATAACAGTAACCCGTAAAACATGTATAAATGCAATAAATCCAATAAAGAATAGTTGGTGGCACGCGGTGTGCGTATCACCGAAGGAGTACCTGGAATTAATATACCTCAAGTGGTGTGAAGGATACACAAGTCGGAATTAAATTTGTAGAAAATCCTTCGATACACGATAAATGAAAAGTACCTCAAGTTCACTGGTGTGCTTGTCACCGATGTGCAAGCGCCGATGTAGGAATTAATTTTTCCGGATTTGGTTGTTAGGTGGCGGAAACAAAAACCAAAATGGCTGCTTGTACGTTGCACGCGAAGGCGTGTTTAAGCGTGATGACGTTGCACGCGAAGGCGTGTTGAATGGTTATGACGTTGCTCGCAGACGCGGTGAGAAGAAACGTGATGGTTCCGACAAGAATCGGGTTCCAGGGTCCAGAATTGATCAAGGTCGTTGCGAAGGTATGTGTATTCAAATGTACACACGATGCTCCTCGATGCTCCTCGGTGCCAATAGGTCCAACAACTGCCAGCGATCCAACGAAGCACAGCAGTAAAGTTGGTCACCACTAAAATAAATCTTCTTTCCAAGTGAATATTGTCCAATTGGAAAATGGCTTGGAAACGAAAGGGAGAAAAAAAAAAAAAAATAGTATTCCTTTCAAGCAAAACAGCGTAGCATAAGGGCAAAGGATCCGTGCCCGCTCGTCGCCAGTGTAAGAAAGATAAATCCTCAAGGAATACGAATACAAAGAGGCGCTCTGCTTGCCGAAAGGTTTATTGCATGTTGTCAGTTCCAGGGTCAGTACAAGAATGCCTCAACGGCCCAACAATACATAACTCCCAAAGCTTCCATACATTCAAAAGATGCCACAGGGCAAAGAACGAGATGCCACTCGGAACAGAGCGAGACAGTCACGAGCTGCGACGGGAGATCGCACTCGTGACAGTCGCGCTCCATGCACACGACAGTTACCGCGGGCTAATGGGTGTAATGGAGCCACTCACAGAATGCTGAGCTCTGGGCAAGAGCCGATGACGGATGGCAGAGGAGCTGGCCTTCCAATGACCTCCAACCCCAGGGTAAGCAATTCGCCGCTGTGAGTCTGCCGAATGCAACCGGCGGAGCTGCGAACAGTGACCACTTAGCTTAGCACGCGAGCACCATGCGGCACGGGCATGCAGCGAGGCACCAGAGGCCATCCTCCAGGAACGCTGGACAGGCCACGGATGGCTCGGAATGTACCTTGGCCCGATAGCAACACAACAACTATTTTTCTATAATTGCATTCATACAGCGCCTACCATCACTGGCGACTATTTTGTCACAAAAACAAAATTGATGCATCCTCCCACCAACCCGTCTCCCAGTCTCATTCACCACAAAGACAAACGGGCGTTGTCTTCAACAAAATTCCTTTCACTTGCAACTCAAATCAGCACAGCTGTCAGGGGTATCAATCCGCACCCGACCCTGCTGAGGAAAACCAGCCCTCTCCTGCAAATCCAATACCCGATCGAGCCCACAGGGCTCCAATGACAGCACAACTCTGTAGTGAGCCACCCGGCCACTGCAATACAATGTTGCCACCCGCAACTCCCCGGACCGGGCTCGGGCCGGGGAGTATAAATAAAGGACGACGTCAGCGCACGTGGCTGACGCCGTGAACCCGATCTCTGGTGTGGTTGTCCCTTACTGCCGGCGCACTCAGCAATAAGGCCCTGCACCCCTCCTGGCCCTTAGCAGTCGGCTGTAGCCCCCATGCCGCATGCCCCTAGATCAAGGCCCCCGATACCCACACCATCACACTGGCGACGAGGACGGAGGAGGAACCACGCGTGTTGCTCCGCGCTTGCTGCCCGCTGTGAATGCCGGTGGCGGCGCGTGAGGTGAAGAGCGTGACGGCGAGCAGGTGGTGTGACGATCGCCGCCTGCCGTGGTGCGGTAAGAGGAGTGCCAGGCAGATTGTGAAGAGCATTGCGGGGGAGGTGCTGAGGCGGTGGCCGAGCCGCCCGTGACAGGCGCGCCGGGTGTGGGCCCCGCATCTGCTGCGGCAGGGAAAGTACGGGTGTGCGCTGGAGAGGGCACGGCCTGTCGGCGCGGCGAAGAGCGCGAAGCACTCGCGGCAGCAGGAGGGACCTGCGAGTGAGGCAGTAGTGACACTGCTGTGCAGGCGGTCCCGTGGAGGCCTGGAGAGCTACGCTGAGACCCCATACAGGGTGCCCCACCAGACACAGGCCGTGGGGTGAAAGGCTGAGCGCCCCGTTTGAAGTTGCACACAGTGTACACAGGGATCTGCGCGTGTGCGAAGCAGCGGAGGTTCTGCCCTCGGGATGACCACGCCCGTGGTTGCGGCGGAGGGGGCTGTGCCCCAGGACACAGGTGCGGTTGGGCACCGGCCGGGGAGGATGGCTGTTAAGGCCCTCCCAGAGTTCAGCCAACTGGCTGATCCGGCGACGGCGGCGCCACGGTGGCGCAAATGGTTGGGTCACTTGGACAACTACTTTTTGGCGACTAGGGAGACTGATAACGCAGTCAAGAGGTCGACGATGCTCCTGATGGGAGGGGATGAACTGTATGACCTCTTCCAAGACCTGCCCGACACAGGAGATGGCAGCGACTATGAGAAGGCGGTGAGAGCCTTGAATAGACATTTTGATCCGCAAGTTAACCCAGATTTCGAGCATTTCAAATTGCGCCAGGCCAAGCAGAGGGAGGATGAGTCTGTGGACATGTTTTTCGCGCGCCTGCGTAAACTGGCGAGCACGTGCTCAGGGATTGATCGCCAATTTGAGACACGGGCACAACTCATCGTGGGGTGCAAGTCACTCGAGTTAAGGAAGCTCATATTACGGCAACCAGGGATCTCACTGGATGACATCTTGGTCCTGGGACGGTCGCATGAACTGGCAGATGTCCGCGCAGGGGCAATGGAGGAGGCACTGGCCAGAAAGTCGGGGACCGTTCAACCCATATACCCGATTCCAATCAAGGAGGAAAGGGTGGACGCTATCAGGAAGTCTTACGCCCGAGGGGGATACTCAGCGCATGGGGCGGGGGACCGTCCGAACAGCAAGGGCTGCAAGAATTGCGGGCTGGCTATGCACTCTCAGAGAGGATGCCCGGCGCAAGGGAGACAGTGCCTGAAATGCAACAGGTATGGCCACTTTGCGAAAGTATGCCGAGGTGGGGCAACTTCGGAAGCGACACGGACAAGAGGGACACGAGGTCAGAGACATGCCAGGAATGTCCAGGAAGTGGAAGGTCTCGATAGCCGGTGTCAAAAGGTGGCGGAGGACGAAGGAGAGGATAACGTGTTCGTGATATCTAATGTGAGAGGGATAAACACCACGAGGAGGCCGCCGCCGATGTGCCAAGTCTGGATTGGCAATAACTGCGTACAGACACTCATTGACACAGGGGCATCGGTGAACATTTTAGACGCAGCGCAGTACGGCGAATTAAGACCCCGGCCAAGGTTGATAGCAACGACCGCGAAGATCCTCACATATGGAGGCCACACGCCCATTCATTTGCAAGGCGTCATAAACGCGGAAGTCAAGCACAAAGAGAGAACGACATGTGCCAGGTTCTATGTTACGTGCGACAGGGCTGGGTCTCTGCTGAGCGGCCACACGGCTGAAGATTTAGGATTGATAATGTTTGCCAGACACATACACCAGTCGCAAGCCGAGACGGTGTTAAGTGAATTCCCGGAGCTGTTCAGAGGGCTGGGGCGTTTGAAAGGGGTGGAGGTACAACTACACATTGACGACACTGTCAAGCCTATAGCACTCAGACATTGGAGGGTGCCTTTCCACCTGCGGCCGCTGGTGGAAGAGGAATTAGAGCGGCTAGAGAGAGAGGGGGTGATTGAAAAAGTGTCAGGACCCACCCCGTGGGTGTCACCGTTGGTAATTGCGCCCAAGCCCAAACAGCCGGGAGCCATCAGGCTGTGTGTGGACATGCGGCTGCCCAACAAAGCAATACGAAGGGAGAGGCACATAACACCAACCATCGATGAGATAGTGGCGGACATCAATGGAGCACAGTGGTTCTCCAAAGTGGACCTCAATTCTGGATACCATCAGCTGGTGCTGGCCGAGAAGAGTCGGTACATCACGACCGTCTCAACACACGTAGGCCTGCGACGTTTCAAGCGCCTGAGTTTTGGAGTGTCCTCAGCGGCGGAAGTGTTTCAGGATGCGGTGAGGGAGGCGCTGTCCGGATTAGTGGGGGTACTCAATGTCAGTGACGACATACTGATATTCTCCAAATCTTTGGAAGAACACCACGTGCGACTGCGAGCCACACTAAAGAGATTAGTGGAGCAGGGCCTAACATTACACCGAGCCAAATGTGACTTCTACGCCAAGGAAGTGGAATTCTTCGGTTACAGGTTCTCCGCCCGAGGCTTGCAGGTGGATCCTGGGAAGGTGGAAGCCATTCGAACGGCAGCGATCCCGCAGACCCAGTCTGAAGTCAGAAGCTTTTTGGGCATGGCTAATTATTGCGGCCGGTTTATTCCGCATTTGGCAACGCTGTCGGAACCCCTCCGAAGACTGACCAAGAAAGAAACGCCCTGGAGGTGGACGGATGAAGAAGCACGAGCATTCGACGACATCAAGAAAGCGTTGGTAACAGGGGCCACCGTAGCATATTTTCAGCCGGGAGCATCCACGGAACTCATTGTGGACGCCAGCCCCGTTGGGTTGGGCGCAGTGTTGCTCCAGAAGAATGGGCAGGGGGACTGGGTTCCCATTGCCTATGCCAGCCGAGCGCTCACCGCAGTGGAAACAAGATACGCCCAAATTGAGAGGGAGGCGCTGGCTATCCGGTGGGCGTGCCAACATTTTGATATCTACCTCTGTGGGCACACGTTCACCGTGGTAACCGATCACAAGCCATTGGTCCCAATATTCTCCGGCACAGCACGGAACGGGTCGCCTCGGATTGAACGCTGGGCCGTCCAAATTCAGCATTACCGGTTTGGCGTGGAGTATCGCCCTGGGGTCAACAATCCTGCAGACTATCTGTCACGACACCCCCTGGCTCAAGGCACCGGGAGCAAGGGGGAGGTGGACGAAGGTACCGAGTCGTTTATACGGCTAATCGTGGATGAGGCGTGCCCGCAGGCGGTGACCATCGAAGAGCTCATTGAGGCGACAGGACAGGACCGATGCTTACAGGTGGTGAAAAGAACTCTGCAAGACCACCGGTGGAAATGGTTCTTACAAGGGGCGGAACGCCCAGCCGATGAAGACAAGGAGTACTGGGAGAGTATTTGGAGGTGTCGGGAGGAGCTCAGCGAGTCCGGGCAAGGGCTCATCCTGAGAGGCACTCGTTTGGTAATTCCGGCACGTCTTCGGGGGAGGATCGTAGAGTTGGCGCACCAGGGACACCAGAGTATCGAGAAAACAAAGGCCAGGCTGAGAGCGAAAGTGTGGTTCCCGGGAGTGGACCAGATGGTAGTGGAGAAGGTGCGAGGATGCCATGCATGTTTGATCACGGGAACCGATCCGCCTGTCACCCCGGTGATCACGGAAGGGCCTAGCAAGGTGCCGTGGGGTCATGTGAGCCTGGATTTTGGAAGCTTCCCGGGGGGACGGCATACCGTGGTCCTGGTCGACAGTCTTTCCAAGTTTCCTGTCGTGGAGGTGGTACCGTCTACATCTTTCGAATGCGTGCAGCCAGTATTGGAGAAGATTTTCGCCCTGCTAGGAATGCCCGAGGAAATACGAACCGACAATGGGCCCCCGTTTCAGGGGCAGGAATTCAAGGAATTTCTGGAGCACTATGGCATTCGACATCGCCGAGTGACTCCCCAGTGGCCGCAGGCCAATGGGGATGTGGAACGGTTCATGAGGACTCTGAACAAGACCATCCGAATTGGTGTGGACCAAGGGGAGCATCTAGAGAATTGCCTACACAGTTTCCTCCGGGCATATCGTAACACCCCTCATTGCACCACGAAGTGTGCCCCCAGTGACTTACTCATGAACAGAGTGGTGAGAGACAGTATTCCCGTCAGTGAACTGGAAGTGCCGGCAACCATAGATGAGGAGGGCACCCAGAGCCGGCGACAACATAACAATGACCGGGCGAGCTGGAAACGAAGAGCCCAACCTGGGGATATTCAGGAAGGTGATTATGTGGTGATTAAAGACCGGCATCCAGGATCAAAGTTCCGGACTCCTTTTGAAAGAGACCTGTGGAAAGTGGTGCAAATCAAGGGGTCCATGATCACAGCGAAGAGGGGGACTCAACAGGTAGCACGCAACGTGTCATGGTTCAAAAAAGCGAGGGCCCCTGAACAGGATTCCAGAAACCAAGAAGTGGAGGACTGGCCGGAAGAAGAGGTCGAGTTGGAGGGGGGACATCCGCCATCCCCAGAGAGAGAGGGGCCGGTTGGTAGCGGAGTATCAACGCGGGAGGAGATCCCAGAGAGCCGAGCGACAGGCACCGTTGTGCCTACCAACACGGAGGACAGAGTGGAGAGCGAGGGTCGTGGCAGTCAACATTATGGATTGCGGGGGAACCCCCGACCCAGCACCAAATTGAGAGACTTTCTATGCTGAGGATGTCGGCGAGATGACCGAGCTGGGAAGGCCCGACAACCAGAGTTATTGTGCATCACGTTATTGTTTGTGGTTTATATTGCACAAATGTTTGCATTTGTTTTCTGTGGGTTAGATGGGATGTAGTGAGCCGCCCGGCCACTTCAATACAATGTTGCCACCCGCAACTCCCCGGACCGGGCTCGGGCCGGGGAGTATAAATAAAGGACGACGTCAGCGCACGTGGCTGACGCCGTGAACCCGATCTCTGGTGTGGTTGTCCCTTACTGCCGGCACACTCAGCAATAAGGCCCTGCACCCCTCCTGGCCCTTAGCAGTCGGCTGTAGCCCCCAAGCCGCATGCCCCTAGATCAAGGCCCCCGATACCCACACCATCACAAACTCCACTATCACAAACAAGGCCAGTGGAATTGTGCAGTGGGGAGGACAAAATGACACAGCAGTGCCGACCAGGTCCGAACATCAAAATACAAAGTATTGGACTGACCATTCCTAGATCGACCCCTCGGCACTCCAACTGGTCACCGAATGCGACGGACGCGCCCCCCCTCGCCCCCTGAGGAACCGCACCCCCGCCCAATAAACAGGGCGGAGCCCAGGCTCAGCGTGCTTTCCGTGACCTAGGGCCTGCCGGGGCCTAAAGCGCCTCACGGTCGGCCAAAAACTCTGCACCGACCGGGGCGGGGACGCAAAGACTACACTACCCAACGTCGGAGCACTATGTCTCCAATACACGTGCAGCAATAAGTGAGTTGCCCTGAATCCCAGGATGTTGCTCAGACGCCGGGACTCGAACCTGCCTTCCCAGCTCCACCCCGTGAGCCACATCTCCCCACTAAACACCGGACCGGAGGAGCCGCACCAACCCGCCCCCTGGCGGACACCAGCCTAGGCAATGGTCGGGCGGTGGGCGCGCTGAACGTCAAGGGGAGAGGGGGGGGCGTGAACTCACCGCGAGGCACAGCTCCCGACCAACGACACGCAAGACGGCGTGATCCTCGCCGCGAAAAAGGATTGCCAGCTGGGCGGGGGAGGTATATATACCTGCCCCCCGGCCCACTGGTGCGCCGGAAATGACAGTAGTGCTTGGACATCCGGGAGGTCCAAACACTAGCCCTGTTGTGTTTGTGCCATCATGTGGCACTAAGGTGGCCGCCCTCCTAAGGGGGACCCCTGCGTGGGCCGCGGGCAGCCTCAATATATTCACTGTGACATAGTCCCATTATTGGCAACACACCCCACCCACACCACAACAGAGTCTGCATGCATAAATAAATACACAACACAACTTTTGTTTGGGAAAATAGTGCTGCAGGTTTATTCCATACAAAAGTATGCAATATGGTGGGTTATCTTACGGGCGATCCAAGGGCAGGCAGCTGTACCAACCTATGCTGCCCTGCCCGCCTGATGAGCCAAGCACTGTGGAGTAACCAATCAGCGCTACCCTTATGGGGGTGATCCCCTTACTGGATCACGTGACACATTGGTCCCTTATTACTCACGCCCCTTTCAGGGCGGAGCGTAGCAAGGCAAGCCCCGGTTGTTCAGGCCCACAACCGCCCGAAGGACTAACGGGCGCCGACGTAATTGTTCCAGGACCCTCCCATGAGGCTCCTGGGATTTGGCTCTGGCACCCCTATTGTGCTCTTGCAGAGCTACCCTTCTGTACCCATTTGCTTCCAGATCGCCCTGTAACTCCTCCTGCAACGAGAAAGAAAACATTACAATGTTCTATGTACTTCGCCTGCCAACCCCACGCCGGGTAAGCGGTAGGGTGGGAGACGGCGTGTCCGGCGCAAAGAGGACGCCAAGATGGCCGGGGGAGGCATAAATACCTCCCCACCTCTGCGTGCCGGAAGTGACGCGTCTGGTAAGGGGACTCCTCCTTGAGTCCCGCATCATCATTGGGGGTGGGGAAGTGCCCAAATGGCACTAAATGGGCTGCCCGTTTAGGGTGGCCCCCTGCGGGAGCCGCGGGCAGCCGCATAGTCCCATTATTGGCAACACACCCCACCCACACCACAACAGAGTCTGCATGCATAAATAAATACACAACACAACTTTTGTTTGGGAAAATAGTGCTGCAGGTTTATTCCATACAAAAGTATGCAATATGGTGGGTTATCTTACGGGCGATCCAAGGGCAGGCAGCTGTACCAACCTATGCTGCCCTGCCCGCCTGATGAGCCAAGCACTGTGGAGTAACCAATCAGCGCTACCCTTATGGGGGTGATCCCCTTACTGGATCACGTGACACATTGGTCCCTTATTACTCACGCCCCTTTCAGGGCGGAGCGTAGCAAGGCAAGCCCCCGGTTGTTCAGGCCCACAACCGCCCGAAGGACTAACGGGGCGCCGACGTAATTGTTCCAGGACCCTCCCATGAGGCTCCTGGGATTTGGCTCTGGCACCCCTATTGTGCTCTTGCAGAGGTACCCTTCTGTACCCATTTGCTTCCAGATCGCCCTGTAACTCCTCCACAGCTCTGGAGGCGGCCCCCGTCGCCTAAAGAGCCCCCCCCACCAAAACAGTTCCTTTCTCACTGCAACCTGCAATTTCACGGGCCTCATTCATGTCCAGTAGGAACAGATCCAAGCCCACCTGTGCAAAGTGCACCCAACTTTGTCAAAATAACCTTTGGTGTTCGCCCGGCATAGCCCATGCCTGCTGAAGCCAAAGCCCCTTGCTCTGCGACTTGCGCCTGGAGCGGTTTATCCTTCTCTGGGAATGTACCAGTGCCTCGCATTACCTGCAAGAATGTGATGGCCTCCCTGGAGGGAGCTCTACGTTTAAACATCGCTATATTACCCTTCAAGCTGATGTGGCTCCCACCTCCTGCAACCTGTAGTTGCAGTCCTTCTAGCATTTCGTGCTCCCTAAGACCCGTTTCCCCAATTTATGGAACAGCAGCACACTTGCTTCGAAGACCGCTTCCACAACCAGGCTATACACTATGGCTATGCGGACGGGGCATTTCATGCATCACTGAAGCAACCCGTGACCTGCCCGGGGAGCAGAGTGCACCTACTTTGTTGAAGTTGACCAGACATGTGCACAGACCCTTGCGATTAATACCCTGGCGAACACGACTGTTCGCATAGCGCACACCATTGCAGTCATAGCAACCATTTTGAGTAACAACTTACTCCGCCTACCAGGCTTGCTTAACTAAAGCTCGATCACAGATACACACATACCTGCTAACCAGCTGTGACCCTTGATGCCCAACCCAGCTAATGACCTAGTACTTTATCGCAGGGAATATTTCCTTCCACAAGATCAAGCCGCACCTGAGCACATGGCCTTCACCTACTGGGCCGAGGTGCAGTGTGTGCTCTGGATTTGTCAGCGATGGTGCTCCAGACACATTCCAAGCTGCTCTTGGAGCCACGGCACACATACTGGCCTAACCAACTGACACATGCCACCTGGCTAACTTGCCGCTGCGAGATTTGCTCTTAGCACCACCCTCTTGCGGTTACCGGTGCACATCGTCTATAGGTCTTGCCCCACTCTATTTGTGCAGATACCTGCAATGTACCCTTCTGCCCCTGTATGGGCAGGAAAATACCTGTAACATCGCAAATCCCACAGCACTCACATTTTCGGGCAGTCCGGTGGGGAGAGAGGTCCTTGGAATAGGTTCTGCTACATTGCCTGGCCTCCTAGCCCGCAAGCACCCTCGTCTGACAGCAGCCTATCTGCTGTGTCGCCCGTGCAATGTCCGCACCCTGGCGCAAGACGTCACCGTTCTATACCTCTGCTAACAGACTACCTTCAGTGAAGCTGGAGTGAACAGTTGTATGTTGTGCATCAGACCATAAGAACCATGGTTTGCTTTGGCCGGGATCAAATTGTTGCATCTGCCACACTCACAATAGTGGCAATGTGCAGTTCTTTTGCATTCTACACTGCAGAGTGTGCCTGGACGATCCTAGACACCCCCTGTGACAAATGCACCCCATGTTTGTCAACTTAATCTTAGGCGTTCGCATGGATGGCCCGTGCCACCAAGACAGCTGTCTTCTCACTTGCCACCTCTCATTTCCAGGGCCCCCTGCAAGGCCCAGGGATCAAATCCATCCCAATGGTGACAATGGACCCCATCTTATCCAAGTAGCCTTTAACATTAGCCTGAATCAGCTCGTGTCTGATGAAACCCAGACCCCTCTGGTCTGCGAACTTACGCCATGAACAGTTCACTCCTACAGGGCTGTTCAACGGCCTCCTGACTCATCTCCGTGCCACCTCTGCGGGGGATCATCTCAGACCACCAGAGCTCACATTGAACCATGTCTTTGCTGATCTCACCTAAGTCAGCCTACATTGCTTGCAAGAATGCCCCCTTACCCATGGCAGTGAGGTCGTTGCCACCCTTCAAGCGGATGTGGCTCCCACCTCCTGCAACCTGTAGTTACCGCCCTTCTAGCATTTCGTGCTCCCTAACACCTGTTTCCCCAATTTATGGAACAGCAGCACACTTGCTTAGAAGACCGCTACACAACCAGCCTATATGCTCTGGCTATGCGGACGGGGCATTTCATGCATCACTGAAGCAACCCATAACCTGCCCTGGGAGCAGAGTGCACCTACTTTGTTGAAGTTGACCAGACATGTGCACAGACCTTTGCGATTAATAAACCATGGCGAACAAGACCGTTCGCATAGCGCACACTATTGCAGTCACAGCAACCAATTGGAGTGACAACTTACGCCACCTACCAGGCTTACTTAACTAAAGCTCGATCACAGATACACACATACCTGCTAACCAGCTGTGACCCTTGATGCTCAGCCCAGCTAATGACCTAGTACATTGTTATTCCAGGGAATATTGCCCTCCACAAGAACAAGCCGCACATGAGCATATGGCCTTCACCTACTGGGCCAAGGTGCAGTGTGTGCTCTGGAATTGTCAGCGATGGTGCTCCAAACACATTTCAAGCCGCTATTGGAGCCACGGCACACATTCTGGCCTAACCAACTGACGCATGCCACCTGGCTAACTTGCTGCTGCGAGATTTTGATCTGAACACCACGCTCTTGCGGTTACCGGTGCACTTTGTCTATAGGTCTTGCCCCCATTCTCTTATGCAGATTCCTGCAATGTACCCTTCTGCCCCTGTATGGGCGGGAAAATACCTGTAACATTGACAATCCCACTGCACTCACATTCTCTGGCAGTCCGGTGGGGGAGAGGGGTCCTTAGAATTGGTTCTGCTACATTGCCTGGCCTAGCCCGCAAGCACCCTCGTCAGACTATCTGCTGTGTCGCCCGTGCAATGTCCGCACCCTGGCGCAAGACGTCCCGTTCTATACCTCTGCTAACAGACTACCTTCAGTGAGGCTGGAGTGAACGGTTGTATATTGTGCATCTGACCATAAGAACCTTGGTTTGCTTTGGCAGGGATCAAATTGTTGCATCTGTCACGCTCCAAATAGTGGCAACGTGCAGTTCATTTGCATTCCACACTGCAGAGTGTGCCTGGATTGATCCTAGACACCCCCTGTGTGCCAACCCGCTTCGACACAAGATGCAAGGCACTAGACCCGGTACACTTGGTTACCCCGGACTTAATTGCCCTTCACCGGAATCCATGTGTAAAGGCAGCTCGTCCCCGATTTAATTCCTAGTAGTCTATGTGTTATGCCATACTCTTTTAAACCTTTTTCAAAGCAGTTAACCCGCTCACACACTAGACCCGCTGGTAGCAAGTTCAGTATAACCTGTACATGAAATTTAAATTCTTCTAACAACTGCACTGAGGGCAAGCCACACTCACTGCTACTGGTGTCTGACTAATCGGCCCTTGGAGGCCGTATCAATACTGCCCGGTCAGCAAGTACGCCCACTGTACAGATGTAATTTAGTAACTCATGGCGCCGACAAGCGCAGGTGCCTAGTACCGGGCTGTGTGTATGCGGCCCAGGAACCTAAGCAATAGGCTTGGTGTAGATGGGTTGTTAACAATGCCTGGCAATAAGTAATACCTTTGACAAACCTCTCCTTACCCGCATCTATATCATTCTTAAACATATTTACTGGTTTTGCCACATGGCACCCTTCTGGTTGATGATACGGGTGGGACATGCATACCCCACATGACCAGGGAGTTGTGTGTATATTACCAACTAATCTGTGGTATTCGCCCCCAGACTTCCCAGGCTGTGTACTGCCGGCCATGTGCCAGCTGCTGACGAATGAGGGAATCTCCCAGTTGCAACTTGCAATAAAACGGCTACCATTGCTACTCACGCCTGCATATACTAAGCCCAGAACAAGCCACACTCGCACTGTGATCCCTGGATTCTTGCCTGGCATTCCTTATGTCCAGCTGTACCAATGGATAATGGCTCTTACTTGATCAGGATGACCCGCAAGACACAGCAAACCCGCAGAGACAAGGTGGGGCTGCTAACCTGTCCCAAACTCCGCGGAAACAACAGCCTGTGCAGGCTTACGACAAACCTCTGCGAATCTTGCCAACCAACAAAACTGTCCCCAGTACCCATGGGGCCATGCCGCCAATCCTTGGCCTGCAACTATGCACAGGTCCCGAACTGGCCCTGAACTCCATGTTGTTCTGCAATGAAGTGACTGCAAGATCTATGATGAGTTTCTTGTAAGTTACAACCTAGTTCAACACTCCACAAAATTACAACTTTATCGCAGTGTTGCATGAAAATGGGCAACCTGTCAAAGTCCCAAACGCAACTAAGAATTCGAACCTTATCCCTAAAAAGTAACAATCACTGGCCCTGAAACGAGGCAAACAATGCCAGGGCAACACAGCAGCCTCACCGCAAAATTTCATTCAGGTTATTTACTCATAAGACTGGGCAGCTAATAGCTAGTTCCCCCGCGTAACCCCTGCTTGCCATCCTGGCCAGGGTAGGCCTTAAGGACTACTTAGCATGCACCATTTTTTACCAGTGCCTTTAAAAGACCTTTGTCGTGCTGCAGTCGCCTAATGATTCTGACCCTGCACACGGAGCTCTCACCTCGGCGCTGGATTGAAACAATTCACCAGGAACGTTGCTTAGCATAGTGTGGTGCATGGTTCTGCCTCCTCAGTCATCGCATCCAATTATGTAATCAACACGTATCATTCCACCTACAGCAAGCTGGACTATGGACTCAAAAGTCACTTCAGGAGTCACAGCCCCTGCACCGGAAATGGCCGGGCTCACCCCAAACCTGCTGATGCTCAGTGCGAATCAACGCAGGATACACATCTCTTCCTATCTCTCATCCTTGGCAGCTCGCCCTTGCCCTCAGCATCGGGTGACCAGGATGTTAAAGCCAAAACCGGGACAAAACGTGAACACTACACTTGACATACACCTCTAACAAAAGGAGCACTACACCTACAACAAGCCCGTCTATTGGCTTTGTCGATGCTTATTAGTCGCAATAGATAAATAAGCCACAATTATAGCTTTGTTGCATAGCATATTGAAAATGCATCCATTGGGTCCATTGACTCTGATCTCAGCCCCCAGGCCGTGCACCTATGCCTGGTGTAGGGGAGGTACTCTAATGCTGTGGAAGGTGTAGATGTGGGCTTCTCACTACCGGGGCAAGCATTAGAATTGCGACTGATAATAACTTACAGAGGCAACCACTGAAAAACCGTTTGCGCTGTTATGCTAGGGGAAACTGTCGCCGTTACCGGGCCCTTGCTGCACGTATCTGAGCGACAACCCAAAGTCCCAGGGCTAAATAGTACCCCCGGGACCAGGAAGGAGTGGTCAAATTTGGAGCTTCAGTACACCCAAGCACGCAGTCGCTTAATCTATCAGTCTCGCAACATTCACTTCCATATAAAGGACAATGCACAACTTGACTTGCCAAGAAAACACTGGCTCAACTTGGTATGATTCTTGCGCTCATGTTGAACAGATGGAAAGATTAAAACATTGAACCTACTTGACCTTGTCATAATACCATGTTGCAGCTAGTGCCTATAGCGGTGTAAACTGGCCGCCCCGCCCAAAACAGCAGTCCGCGGTCCAAAACACGCGCCCAAAAACGCTGGCTACAACACCAAATAGGCTTAATAAATTCTTAACTATAAAACGCTGTAAATTAGTTTCCGTTTGCGACGCCCAATGCAAGTGGTAGTAAACTCAGCCCAATGCTGGCCTAAATGTATATTCAAAACAAAACTTATCGGGCCTGCATATAACAGACATACTCAAGCATACACTTCAAAATGTTGCTATCCTCACGCTCAGCCGCTTGTAACTGATCAAGCCTCTGAGGTCCAAAATGTAAAATGCTTTATAAGATAAATTCAGGCGCAAACACCTAAACCCATCACCGTTGTACCATTGACACCCTTTGTCAATGACAACTCTTAACTCCTCCTGACATGAAATTTACAGCCGGAGGCAGGTGTAATAAGATCTTAAACTACAGCGGCCCACCATAGGGATTTGTTTAGCCAAGACCCATCGAACCGTCGTGGGTAGGCGCCAAGGTAAATGGGTCTGTGTCACAGTGCAACATTCAAAAGACTATGAGGCCCCTGTCACTTGGTGTGTGTAACACACACTTAAACAATCTTCTTCCCGACTTTTCCTCATGCAGGCACTAGGGTGCACCTTCTCGAGCCCCTTGTTGCCCTTTCGCTGGTAATCCTCTCCGCGAGGAGTATAGCAGCCTCAGGGGCTCTCCTACGTGAAATGCGGTGATTACCGGTCCTGACCGGGACTTTCAATGTCCCCCACTTTCCCAACGAAACAAGCCCGGCACACATGAGCACCCCCGGGAGGCCAACTAGACAAGCGCTCGCCTCCAGTGTCTTACCCATTGGCCTCTGGGATCACATATGAACTCCTCTCAGATGGCATACCATTGGCATGGAGAACCCTCGCTAACACATGCAATGCACCTTTTAGAAATTATTTACATTTATAATCCACTTTCCAACAAAACAAGGGGCATCCCTTCACAAAACAAAGTCAGGTAGTCCATCGTGTTTTAACACTGGAGCACAGTTTGCAAGCAGGCCGCTAAACATACAACACGACTGCTGCTGATAACCTGAGCAGTGAAACCCGAACGCCTTCCACACATGCACCTCAAACTGTTCTGGGCCATGACAGTTTTCAGCCCTGTGTGGGCTCAGATTTTCTCAGACGCTTTTGAGGCCAGCATGGCTCAATCTTGCGAACCGTACCGATACCAGCTTTACACTTATAAAAGAGTGGGGATAGGGGCCCCCTTATGGAGAAGAGGCTGTAGAAAATTCAGCCAGCGCAAGAGCCGGCTTCGTGAAAACGTATTCCCCAGTGATAGGAGCGTTGCACGAGTAAGTGAAAGACCCCTCGAGTCAACAAAGCACGGGATGCGCAGTGACACTTTGTGGCCTTGATACCTCGTGGCACCCACCTAAATGCACAGCTGCGAGGTGCTCATGTTTTCAGTCTCCACTGACCAAATCCCACACCCCTACCCCTCTGCTCAGCCGGACAGAAGATAGCGGGGGAGGGGAGACCCGGTCAGTCAACATTCGACTGTACTACCCAACGCCAAAGACAGGACGAGACACTAGGTGGCTCTCAAAGTGCATATAAACCACACAGAATGCCCTGATGTTTCGGCAAGACCACGAGGGAGGGGTCAGTCCGCATATGCCACTCAATGGTTCCCCCACTCCTGAAAACGATCTCCCCAAGTTCGCCGGTAGCTAAAGCCCTTTCCCCTCCCTGACCGCGAACTCCGGACCCAGGGATGTGGCACTGCCCCAGCCACCGTGCAAACAGCGGGGGACTTGCACTAATCTCCCCGCCCCCATGGCGAAACTGGTCGAACCTCCACCGGCAGGCTGGGCTCCCGTGACCGCACCCTTAAGGGCTAGGGTCAGTCTGTGCCGTCGGGCATTAACAAAGCCGTCGGACCCGGGCACGAACATGCCCCTGACCTTTCAACATATGCTGATCTTTTGGCCCCCCACCCGCAACCTGGAAACCGTGCAATAACCCGGCGGCCATAGCCACCAGCTCGGCCCCACTCGACGGGATGACCGGCCTGCGCTGAAAGTTTGCCGCAGACACACCCCCTCACAACCAAGTCGGGACCTGGTACAGCCCGAGCCCCCAGGCTTGGAACAAGCAGGAGGTCGGAGCCACCGGATTCTTTTATGAAAATTAAGGGAAAAGGGGAGGGGTGTCGGGGGGCTGAAAATGGCCAGCACTCACCACAACAAGACCGACGCAAGCTGTATCCCCCGACCAAGGGACGCGACACGCCTGGTAAGGGGGGGGGGGTGCTCAAACCGGCGCTCCCGTCCCCTCTCCCCCCCGGGATTTACTCATGGCCTGCTCTAACACCCGCCCGCTAGCAGTGCGGCCAAGAGCTGTCCTTGAGTGCGTGGGAACGCTACGCCACACACTTGCATCACTAGGCAGCAACAGGGCCCCGCAGGCGAAGGCCACAGCCTGGACAGAAGAAAGCCGGGAGGGGGCCTCGCGGCGCTCGCTGCCCCCTCCTTATCCCCCACGCTGCATCTGGCCAGCGAGGGCCGGGCCCCGGAGTCGGGTAAGCCGCATTAGACGGCCTGGAGCCTCAAACCCCCTCTCCGGTCTGCAGAAAGCGAAACAACATGGGGAAGGGGCCGCTGACCAAAGCCCCCTGGAGCTGTCCTGCCCCCCCAAGGCGGCCGCAGCCACGGCAATGGCCGGGCTTAACAGCCTTGTCCCCGAAGGGGTTGGGGGAGGTGAAAGACACTCACCGCATATGCAGAACAGCCCCTGGAGATCCCACGTCTCAAACGGCGTTAGGGCAGCGGGGATGGGGTCCCGACTAACTTTGCACCCTCCGCCTCAAGATCCCAAACACGATGACTGCTGAACCCGCGGCGACACGACCCGGAGTCCCTTCCCAGACGGCGTGTCTGCCAACCCCACGCCGGGTAAGCGGTAGGGTGGGTGACGGCGTGTCCGGCGCAAAGAGGACGCCAAGATGGCCGGGGGAGGCATAAATACCTCCCCACCTCCTCTGCGTGCCGGAAGTGACGCGTCTGGTAAGGGGACTCCTCCTTGAGTCCCGCATCATCATTGGGGGTGGGGAAGTGCCCAAATGGCACTAAATGGGCTGCCCGTTTAGGGTGGCCCCCTGCGGGGGCCGCGGGCAGCCGCATTTCCACATAATCGGGGCAACAATCCTTATAGAATTGAATCCCAATAATGTGGATTAAGGTATCTTCAATCCTGTCCTGAAGAAGTGTCACTGCGCCCCTTTGGTTCATCTGTATATTTCTATCTTGGCACCCGCAAACGCGACAATAGAGATCGCGGAACAGGATTACCTGTAGCCAGTTTGAACTGACTTGTTTCCTAATCTACCACCGTCTTCACAAATCATAGGAAAGAGCACCATCCCTAGCAGGGGCAAAAACCAGGCAGGCGGGTGTGTGCCCCTCTTGATACCCCAGGTCTCAGTGCGCGTCACAGCGGACCCTCGTGCACGCGTGACCGTCGTGTGCGCGCTGAAGGCCAAACATCAAAATCACCATAAACTCTCTCTGGAGCCAACTCCGGGCAGGGAGTCCGAAGTCAGACAGCCCTGGAGAGTGAGTGCCTTATCCAGGGCATGAAGTGTGTCATCTATTGATGAGTAAGAGCATCCATTTCCAATTGATACTTTTTAATTGTAGTCTTACCATAAACTGGTAATAAAGTGAACATAACCACCACTGCCTTTATGTCTTGTTAAATAAATCAACGTGGTGTCGCAGTCCATGAATGAAACTCTATATCTGAGATCGAGTGAATGAGTGTCACTGAGTGAGCAGGGGGCACTCTCTGAGTTTGTCTCTGGAGAGTGAACCACAAGGCACACGTTTGCCTCATTGCAGCAGGAGAGTCCAGAGAGCTCTTTAACCTCAGCCGCATTGCATTGTTGGTCTGTGCCTGGATCCAATGAAAGCGCTGAGATGCACTGCGCCTCGAGACAGCCCCATCTCTTCTCTCGTGACCCAAACCACCAGTTTCACACAGGGTTCCCTTTTCTGCAGCTGTGATTTTGTTTTCTGTGTCAGGCAGTCGTGGCTGGTGCGATGCCCTGCTGCTCCTGCTGGTGATGCCCTCAGGGTGGCAAGGGTCACTGGGTGAAGCTGGCGGGGCTGGAGAGGGACAGGCATCTTTGAGCATGGCCCGAAGACGGTGATGAGACAGGCAGGTCCAGCTCCACTTGGACAGGTCTCTGCTTCAGCCACGTGGACACGAGGTACACATTCTTGTCTCTGGCTTGACAGCACAGTTGTTCTCAGACCTTATGTTATCAACAGAGAAAGAGCTCTAGACGGAGACAGGGACTTTCACTCCGCCCACCCACATATTGATTAACTTGCTGCAGTATTTGATTGGGCAGAGGTTGTGTGCTTCCACTGAAAAAGAGTGCTTGTTTTGCACAATTTGTCTTTCAGGATGTATATGTACTCACTATACAGCAGGACTGAGTTGTTTATAATCAAGGGTACTGGCCCGATCTGTTTATTATGAAAACGTATGATAAAGGCAGTAGGCGTGACACAGTTATTGTGAAAAGCACGCGGTAAAGCCAATAGCGGGTAAGTGTGCGTTGTTAGTGCACTGTGCTTAAGCTTGAAGGCGTGCATTTTGCCTCATGAAAGCTCTCACATTACCATAGTAGGCAAGGGTTTTGGCATTGGTTACCCCACTCACAAACCCTGGGAGTAGAAGGTTTGCACTGTGATAAGCCTTCATCGGCCCTGTGAGGAGGGGTTCTATATTGTTTTGTCACCTGTACCTTTGCACATCTTTGTAATTTTATGACTATATGTCTGATGGTTGCCTCGTGAGTAAGCCGAGCGTATGCTCAACACAGTAGCCCTGAGCTGTTGGTGGTAACAAGTCAACGATAAAGGCTACAGGCTGGATTGGCTCATTGTAAATTTTAGGTGAGATGTTGTAGGTCTGATCGGTTTATTATGATAAGTTATGACAAAGTCTGTAAGCCTGAGGTATTTATTGTGAAAAGCATATGTCAAATGGTGGATTGGTATTACACTGCGTTAAAGCCTGTAGACGCTTTTTTGTTATATGAAATCTCGTACATTGCCCTGGTTGGCAAGGATTTTCAAGGATTTTCATGTTGGTTACCCCCTCTGTCAAACCCTGGGGGGTTTGCCCAGTGAGAATTCTTGTTAGGCCCTCTTAGTTGGAGTTGTGCATTATTTTGCTACCTGTAATTTGGTACATATATGTAATTTAATTATTTTATATATATATGGAAAAGATGTGTTGCAGCGGCCAGACCTGGCAACTCGGGAGCTGGGTTCCAGTCCTATGATTCTAGGCAAATCACTTAATCTCCCCGTGCCCATGGATACCTACCCTCACGGGTGATAAGCCACGCTATATACATTTCCAACCTTTATGTATATATAATGATTGCCTTGTGCGAAAACCTGTGCTCAACACAATGCGAATTGCTATTACACTGTGTTAAAGCCTGTAGGATAGTACTGTGTTACATGGGATCTCAGCAATTACTTTAGTAGGCTAAAGGATCATGATGTTCACCCCCTCTCAACCTGTCTCAAGGGTAGAATATTTGCCGTAGGTCTGATCTGTTTGTTCTGAAAACTTACGACAAAGTCAGTGGGCCCGACTTCTTACATCTCCGGGTGGCTGGGCACTGATGTTGGCGCACACCTACTATTAGAAATTTTGCCTGAATTATTTAGTGTGAAAAGCCGATGTTAAAACCAATATAGGCCTGATTACAAGTTGAGGGATTATTTATCACCCCTCATAAATAATGATGCCACGGTGTACGTTATTCATCAGTGCGATTCATAACACCTATTATGAGTTTATGGGGAATAACATGCAAAATTTTGTGTTTAACGCATCAAAATCAGCATGATACGGTAAATACCATATGTTTTCACCTGTTAAATTTCAGCAGGTTTGACCAGCCGAAATGTAATGACTGTTGGGTTATTTAATGCATCCGATAATTATCAGATGCCTTAAACCAAACCAAACTCGTAATTCCGTCCCACGCGTAAACAATAGACGGAATTTAACGAGTCACTTGTAATTAGGCCCTAGGCATTGAAAGGTGGATAGTTAATACGCTGTGCTATAGCGGGCAGACAGCGATTTTGTTACATAGATGATCATAGATTAACGTAGTAGGCAAGGTGATTAAAGATGGTTATCCCTCTGACAAACCCTGGGGTGAAGGATTTTCAATGTAATAATCCATGATAGGCCCTTTTAGCAGCCCTGGCATATTGTTTTGCCAACTGCACAATTGCACATATTTGTAATTTTAAAAATGTATACTTGACGGTTGCTTGTGTGAACGCTTATGTTCAATACAGTAGTCCTGAGTTGGTTATTGTTGCTAGGTCGGGGAGAAATTTCTGTTACACTTGCATAATATCATATAACTTTGGTAATTTCGCTTGTCACACGATATTCCAGAAATTATGCTTTTACACCATGTCGTGTAATTATACGTCATTCGCTGCAAAAACTTACGACAAGCTCATGGGAACAAAGTAATTAACCACAAGCGAGCAGCTGCTGTTTTTAGCACTTGTGGAATTTGTGGTGTTTCTTTCAGCACCAAATTCCAGTTTTGCATTTTGTGTAATTACCCATAATTTTGCATAATTTTTCAGAAATTTTGCCTAATTGTGCAAAAGCATATTATGCGCATTTCACATACCCCTAGTTATGACCAATGCTGAACGGTAGAGCCTGATTGGTGGATCGGGTTGACAGACCGCGCGAGTCATATGAGGAGCTGTTTAATAAAACCTTAGACTGGTTGGTGCGCCATGGAGTCTTGTCTCTCTCACATGCAAGAGACATTTTGCACATGAAGAGGTGTGCTTGGAGAGGCCCAAATGGCCCTGAATCCTCGGGGATTGTATTGTGGTCAATTTTAGATTCCCATGGCTGGCCCACCAATTGCTGTTCATACACAGGAGCAGTACTGTAGCAAACGGCCATAGCTCCCTGGTCCCACTTGGCTATTTTGATAGACCTCCCCCTTCGCAGAGGCAATGTTTGAATAATCTGTCTCTAGACCAGCGGCAGGGTGTCTTGGGCAGTTGCCCCTCCACGCACTTTGGGCACGACACACTGTCTTCGGGTATTCCTAACCCGCCAGGCAGAGTCAGCATTCCAGCCAATGCTGTTACAGCCAATTCCTTGCCCTTGCCCCTACTTCTAGCAACCTATGCATCGTGCCTACAGCCAACAGGGACGACGTACTCTCTGATTTAGATTGACAGTCGGATGGAAACGTTTCTGCAATATCCACCGCACCTACTGTAACGCAACGCTTGGCCCATATGCCTCACACCATCACCACACAGTACAGTCCCATTTCTATACTGAGCTGGAATGTATCAAGCCTAAAGGGGAAGATTGATAATTTGGACTGGCAGCTATTTATTCAGAAGCACAATATAATCGCCCTGCATGAAACTTGGCTTGCGGCTGCACCTCTCTTTGAAGGCTAGGCCTGTGATTCCAGCCCGCAATCCCATCAACACGGGGTCAGGCTATGGGTGGGCTAGCCATATGGGTCAGTCTAAGCCTCCGGGTAGAGGCCTTACAAGTTAAATCCGCGTCATCCTCATTTATAGATTTAAAAATTCACGTCCCTAAAACAAATAACGCTTTTTACTTGGTAAATATTTACAACAATTACTTTACTAATGCTATTTGCTCACATTATATTGATTTGTTTAATTTTATATCAGGCCTACAAGCAAAGCTGTAAATTCTCATTCGTAATGCCATATATCTCTATGTGGTGGCTTTAACGCAAAACGAAACTGGGCCTCTCGGAGCCATGATGACCACACAGACGACCACGCCATTGCCCAAGACGCAAGGGGGGCAGAGCTCCTGAATTATCTCGCTGCTCATGACCTGGTTGATTTGCTTGGGGTTTTAGGTGGTATCAATAGTACGGTTCCTACTTTTAGAGGGGGAGGTAAGGCCTCAATAATCGAATATATGTTCGTTAGCGCTAACTTTACCTCATGGTTTTCCAAAGGAGAGATTTTACCTACAGTTTGGGGAGTCATAACACCCTCTGTGCCTCCTTGGTATTATCAGTTAAGAGACACTTGCGCAACAGTAATTTAGTTTCAATTACTCAACACTCAACACACGGCCGAAGATTAGTATGGCGCTTGAACAAACCCTTAGGTTCACTGTCTACCTTATTTCACTCGCATTTAGGCCTGTTCCTCAATTGCCTAGCAGATAGTGGACTTCAGATGTTGGCTTGTCACTACAATCGGCTAACTCGTTGCACTAGGAATTCTATGCTAAAACCACTTCACTCAACTAATGTAGATCCCAGGTGGTTTGATGGGGCTTGCTCAAAGGCAAACTAACTTGAGAGCGGCCCTAAATGCTCAGCCAAGGATAAGATCAGAGATTCTTCAAGCACCTAGCGAGTATAAAGCTGCCCTCTCTCACAGGAAGAGGGAACTACACAAGCGGGATTGGTAGTCCCTGGAAAGTGCAGCTCGGGGGAAGGATAGTAAGGACTTTTGGGCTCTAATAAAACAAATTAGAACAAGGAACTCCCCTTCTACTCCTCACCTGCAAAACAATATCCCTGGTTCAGATTGGGTTACACATTTTACCGCCACTTATCATATTGAGGAAGAGCCAGGAATGCTAGCATCCTTAAGTGACAGACTGCAAAGCTTACCGCCCCTCCTGATATCTTTGCAGGGAGTGGAACTGGCCATTAAACACAGCTCAGGTGGAAAAGCACCAGGCCCAGATGGGTGCCAATGGATTTGGTGAAATGTATGCCATATGGGGCCCCCTTATCACTAACACATTTAACTCCTGCTTAAGAGTTAATATCCCACATTCTTGCTCTTGCCGAGTGGATGAGGAACAGCCGCCTGAAACTGAACTCAGATAAGACGGAAGTCCTCATCCTAGGATCATCACCCTCCGCCTGGGACGACTCCTGGTGGCCCCCTGCCCTGGGCAACGCACCCAAACCAACGGACCATGCACGCAACCTGGGCTTCATCCTGGACTCCTCCCTCTCAATGACCAGACAAGTCAACGCCGTCTCCTCGTCTTGCTTCAACATCCTACGCATGCTGCGGAAGATCTTCCGGTGGATCCCCACCGAAACCAGGAAGACGGTCACCCAGGCCCTCGTCACCAGCCGACTGGACTACGGCAACTCCCTCTACGCCGGAACCACAGCCAAACTTCAGAAAAGACTCCAACGCATCCAGAACGCCTCAGCTCGACTCATCCTGGACATCCCCCGACACAGCCACATCGCCGGACACCTGAGAGACCTGCACTGGCTCCCCGTCAGCAAGAGAATCACGTTCCGACTCCTCACCCACGCACACAAAGCTCTCCACAACCAAGGCCCCAGATACCTCAACGACCGTCTGACCTTCTACACTCCCACCCGCCAGCTACGATCGACCAACCATGCCCTCGCCGCCGTCCCCCGCATCCGAAGAGCCACAACGGGAGGAAGATCCTTCTCCTACCTGGCTGCCAAGACGTGGAACTCCCTACCCATCCACCTCCGCCTGACCCAAGACCACCTCTCCTTCAGGAAGCAACTCAAGACCTGGCTGTTCGAACAGTAGCGGACCCCCTCCCCCTAGCGCCTTGAGACCCTCCGGGTGAGTAGCGCGCTATACAAATGCTTGATTGATTGATTGATTGACCGCCACAATTGTACCAATATTTAAAAAGGGTTATCGCATGTCTCCTAAGCGCTACTGCCCAAATTCATTTATTGATAGCACAATTAAAGTTATTGGCAGAGTTATTTATGATCGGTTATTTAACTGGGCCACTGATTTTGTCGCCTTTTCAATTTTGTTTCAGGCCAAACCTAGGCACCAACGAGCAATGTCTGGACCTGGATCTTTTGATTTCTAGGTATACCCACGCTAGGCGTTGCCCTATTTATCTCGTTTTGATGGACTTGTCCACTGCCTTTGATTCAGTAAACAGAGTCAAGCTGTGGATAATGTTGCTGGATCAAGGGGTGGACCCTTCTTTGGCAAACTTTATGCACTCTTTACACATCGATCTTGTAGCTAGACTCCGTCTAAATGCTTGCGGTGCGCTCTCTGCGGGTTTCCCATTGAAGATTGGAGTTCGGCAGGGGTGCATATTGGCACAGTTGCTTTTTATATTTTATATAAATGGTTTAGCAGCTCACCAAACTTCAGTCCAAACAGATATACCCAGAGTAGCTGGCACCTCGGTGCCAGCCTTATTATATGTAGATGATACAGTTCTTCTAGCCCTTACCCCTAACGCTTTGAGGCAGCAGGTGTAGCGTTTTGCGAATTTTATGCAAGATCTTGATCTAAACACCAATTGCACCAAGTCACACATTATGTCTTGCGGACCAGGCAAATCAAGGCTAAATAAAATTACCTGCATGGGGCGAGCATTGATGAATGTTGAAAACTTTTCCTACTTAGGCTTGACTTTTAGTTCCTCGGGTTCATGGACCCCGAGGCCACCAACGCCAGTCTTAAACTCACCAGAGCTGCAGGGGCAGTTTGCAGACTCATTAGACCAGGCCTCAGAGGGACCATCGTACCAGCACTGAAGGTGTATAACTCTCTGTGCATCAGTGCAGCCACCTACGGTGCAGGCGTGTGGGGCCATAATAAATGTAGCTCCTTGAGGGCTGAGGAAAACCGTGTTCTTCGTCGGATGCTGAAGTCACCTCCCACTACCTCCAGCCTCATCAGACACTCAGAACTAAACCAGGGCTTTATTTCGGACAAGGTCCTATTGGCGCCTCTTTTGCTACGGGTTAGCGTCTGGACGAATCCAACCGCAAAGCTATCCATGGCTGAGATCTGTCCGGGATTATTTTTCATCCTTGGACCTTTCTTCCCTTACGACTGAACCTTGTAGCATAACTAAAGCTGACAAAATAGAGGTGAAAGCAATATTCCTGGAGCACTGCAAGGACTCAAGACTAAAAATCGAGCCAGCAAAACCCTCAGTTTTGAATGACTATAGATCTTTAGCCACAGGTGAGTCCCCCATGGATCTACCCCTAGATCTTACACGATGGGAGCGTGCGCTTCTTCTTCGTTTCACGGCAGGTTCAATATATTGGCCCTTGTGTTTTAAAAGTTTTATAGACCCAGAAGGGCACATAGCATCCTTGTGTCCCTGAGACAATCGATCTGCACAATCACTTCTGCACTTTATGTTTTTCTGCAATTTGTACAGTTTACCATGTAAACACTTTCTGAAACCCTTGTTATGCACACTAGGGCTCCAGCAGTGCAGAGCTGCCTTGCTTCATTTACAGTTTCTAGGTTCGCTTGAAATTCGCTATTGTGTTTGTGCCTTCTTGAGAGCAGCCATTCGGGCTAGAAAAACTATGATAGGATAATTGCCCTGAGGCCACTGCACTGTTTTTCACTTCTCAAGCATATTTATTGTCATAAGCATGTTGTATGTCTTAAAATGACCAAACACGAGCTGTTATGTTTTAGAGGAGATTAACTATTTGTTCTAGTTTACGTTCAGGAGGATATACGAGTTGTACCGACTTTTAATAGTTGGCGTAAAATAGAGGCGCCTCCTTCAATTACCGCGACAAAGGGGAGTAGATAGCAGACATTTTTTTGAGGTTTTTGTTCCCCTTTTTTCTGGCCCCGACTGGATATGATATGAGTGTTTTGGCACCTCGTATTCCTGAATATGAACTGTATCGCTGTACGCCGTTTTGAACCTGTCATCTGCTGACTCATGGAGTTTTTAATAGCATTTTTCTTTTAAACCATTTCAATCAACTGCCTAATAGTTTTAACTCTTAAGTGCTGTGATGAATATGTATTGTATTTTTAATGCACCGAATAAAGATTTGAAAATTGAATTGAATTGAAGATGGCTGCCCAATGCGATGTTTATTGAGTGTCCATCTTGGAGGTATTGTGCATAATGTATAGTAGTTTTACTGATCCAAGATTCCTTCTAAATATGTCAGCCATATTGGAAGTTGAAAACAAGGACAATCTCTGTGCAATACCTTTTCAAGATGGCCACTGCTGCTATGTATAATTTTATTTTTTATTACAAGCAAATACCCACATTTAGGCACCACATGGTGTCTTTTGTCTATTGTTTCAATTTATATTGCATAAGCTAGTTGAGTTTGTGTGTGTGTTTTATTGTGAATGGGAAGGTTGGTGAATGCAAGATTGGGCCAGTGGGTGAATGAATGGATGCATTAGTGCAAGGATGAGGGACAGAGTGCACTTATGATGACTTATTTATCCCCTAAAGTCACCAGTGACTGAAAAGGCACTTTCTTTTATGAGCCCGACCTATAGCCATTTCCAGTGCTTGTTAATAATAGACATTTGAAGTGTCCCTGGACTCACAAAGGTCAACCGACTACGGCAGGCATCTCCCAGCGCCTAGAAACCCATGATTGATTAGGTACGTGTGACTATACTCACTAGAGTAACCCTCCTGCCTGGCAACCCCACGCTATCTCATATATGTGATAATATGTACACAGGGGTGTATGTGGCTACAAATGGGTATGAAATACTACACGGAATAGTAGCCTAGCGAGCACTGCATGTCGGGAAGGATGCACAGCACAAGTGAGAGAGCTTTGCCACAGCCTGGAGTGAGGGCAGTCACACACACCCTTGTGAGAGAGCACACCTTTGGGAAAGAGCAGTCAGACCTCCTAGAGATGCACTTACACCGCCTTCTGAAAGAGCAGTCACACACCCTCATGAGAGGGCAGTCACACCCACCCTTGTGAAAGAGCAGTCTAATGCCCCTTATGACAGAGGAGACACACAAATCTTGTAAAGAAACAGTCACAGACACCCTTGTAATGGAAGTTACACACCCTTAGCAGTGAAATGGGAGAGGATGTGGCATAGCAGGCAGAACTGCCGACTCGGGAGCTGGAGATCTGGGTTTGAGTCTCAGCGTTGGCACAACATCCTGTGATTCTGGGTATATCAAGCAATCTCCCCATGCCCATGGACAGCGCCTGGATACACTCACGGGTGATAAGCTGCGCTATATAAATCTACTAACTTCAACTTAAACCAATGTAAGAAAACACTCGACACCCTTCTAAGACGGCAGTCACTGACCACTGTAAGAGGGCAATTACAACCCTGTACAGCGCAATCACGCAGCCTTGTTAGGGGAGTCGCACAACCTTGTGAGAGGTGTCATTGTGCAAGAGTAGATACACACCCTTGTGGTAGTGGAACTGTACACACTTGTGAGAAAGCAGTCACACACCCTTGTGAGAGAACAGTCACTTGCCCTTGTTAGACAGCAACCACACACTCTTTTCAGAGGGTAGTCTCACCATTCTGAGAGAGCCGTCACTCACTGTTTTGAGAGGGCAATTACTCGCTGTTGTGAGAGGGCACTCACACACCCTTGTGAGAGAACAATCACACACCCTTGTGCTAGAGTAGTCCAACACCTTTGTGAGAGGATATTCACAAACCCCTGTGAGAGAGCAGTCACACCCTCTTCAGAGAGAAGTTACCCCTCATACTTTTGTGACAGAAGGCAAGATATTTTTGTGAGAGTAATACATTCTTTAGGGGAACCACCCTCCCTCCCCAGAGTGGCAGGGGTCAGATTTCTAACCCCCTGACTCAAGGACTTAGTCAATGCACCAATACAAATTAGAAACGCATTTGGACTGTGACCCGTACACAAACCCGTATACAAAGACCGTGTAGGAAGTGTTTACTGGGAACGATCAGTCCCACAGGATGAGTTAAGGGACATAGTGGAACTCCAAACCCTCTTTCATTAATGAACAGCATATGCAAAGTAGCAGTAACAAACCAGGCATGTTTTTTTAAATGGTTATTTAAAAAACCTTCCTATTTATCAAAAAGAGAGGGGGGGACGGTGGGAGCTGATTGTTAGGTCCAGTGACCCTTGCTCCCGATTGGTAACTGGTATATAAAGGGGGGTCACTGTTCCTTAAGAGGAGAGTTCAAAGTGGAGAAAGAAAAAGGAAAAGGTGTCCTGTGCTACTCTATGTGTGGGGACAGTGTGTCCTCATCATGATGCCTTCACACACCCTGAAGGATGTCATGCTTCATCATTGGGCTTTTGCTCCTCGTCGGGCCGGCGCTGCAATGCCCTACGGGTCCCCCGAAGGGTCTCTTTTCGGAGATCTTTTGATGAAACAAGCCGTTAGGTGCGTGCGTGTGAGTGGAAGTGAGGTCTCAACTAGTGTGTTAAAAAATGACTGGAGGGAGAGTGGCTATTATTTATTAAAGTGGTCCCTCTGTCATTAGTAAAAGGTGTGTGGTGCTGCTAGTGGGATATTATGTCCCTCAGTAGCTAGATATGAGTCCTTAGTGGGTGTCTCTAGAGGTCGACATGTTTCGCGCTATCTGTGGCCTCTGGAGGAGATCCAAAGCGCTTCTTCAGGACCAAGGTGAGTTTAAATAAAGTATCACTAGCGGCCTAAATTTTTCAGTGCCGCCAGGTTGATGGAAAGGAGTAGCGTCTCTGAAAAGAGAAAGGGGTAGGACAGAATATGGGTATAGCAGAATTCCTAGTCAACTCTCGTTCTTACTTATCCATCCATTTGTTCGTGCTTCACCTACTGAGATGGTGATTTTTCTAGTCAGGGAATCTGTCGGATCTGTGTCTATTTTGCGATAGTATCTGTTGTCAGCCAGTTGTCAAGATCAGATTCCAGGTAGGGAGAAATGTAACCCATCCTGAAGCTCGTGCAGCTTCTTAAGGCTGTCTTTTATGTGATCTATATGGCCCTGAGTGCTGAGTGATGGTCTGTCGATTATCACATTGATCGAATATATTGAGAATGATAAATAGTCGCAGACAGCAGGTGAATGTGATGCAAACACTTCTACGCATGTCTAAAACTTCACACTTTTTATGAAAGAAATAAGAGTCGAATGAATAGAAATAGTAGAGTCTCGTAGAACGAATGATGGAAATAGAAAAGTCTGTACTGGAACTATCAAAGTATTCATGACAAAAGAGAAGCCGCACAATCTTGAGAGAGGGCGGTCACACCACTGTGAGAGGGCAATGACACCCCTGTAGAGAGCCGTCACACATCCTTGAGAGAGGGCGGTCACTCACCACTGCGAGAGGGCAATGACACCCCTGTAGAGAGCCGTCACACAGCCTTGAGAGAGGGCGGTCACTCACCACTGCGAGAGGGCAATGACACCCCTGTAGAGAGCCGTCACACAGCCTTGAGAGAGGGCAGTCACTCACCACTGCGAGAGGGCAATGACACCCCTGTAGAGAGCCGTCACACAGGCTTGTGAGATGACAGTCACACGCCCTTGTGAGAGAGCAGTCACACACCCTTGTGAGATGACAGTCACACACCCATGTGAGATGACAGTCACACACCTTTGGGAGATGACAGTCGCACACCCTTGTGAGATGACAGTCACACACCCTTGTGAGATGACAGTCACACGCCCTTGTGAGAGAGCAGTCACACACCCATGTGAGATGACAGTCACACACCCATGTGAGATGACAGTCACACAACCTTGTAATATGAGTCACATGCCCTTGTGAGATGACAGTCACACGCCCTTGTGAGAGAGCAGTCACACACCCTTGTGAGATGACAGTCACACACCCTTGTGAGATGGCAGTCACACGCCCTTGTGAGATGCCAGCCACACACCCATGTGAGATGACAGTCTCACACCCTTGTGAGATGACAGTCACACACTCTTGTGAGATGACAGTCACACACCCTTGTGAGATGACAGTCACACGCCCTTGTGAGAGAGCAGTCACACACCCATGTGAGATGACAGTCACACACCCATGTGAGATGACAGTCACACAACCTTGTAATATGAGTCACATGCCCTTGTGAGATGACAGTCACACGCCCTTGTGAGAGAGCAGTCACACACCCTTGTGAGATGACAGTCACACACCCTTGTGAGATGGCAGTCACACGCCCTTGTGAGATGTCAGTCACACACCCATGTGAGATGACAGTCTCACACCCTTGTGAGATGACAGTCACACACCCTTGTGAGATGACAGTTGCACGCCCTTGTGAGAGAGCAGTCACACACCCTTGTTAGATGACAGTCGCACACCCTTGTGAGATGACAGTCACACACCCTTGTTAGATGAGTCGCACACCCTTGTGAGATGAGTCACACGCTCTTGTGAGAGAGCAGTCACACACCCTTGTGACATGACAGTCACACACCCTTGTGAGAGAGCAGTCACACACCCTTGTGAGATGACAGTTGAACACCCTTGTGAGATGACAGTCACACACCCTTGTGAGATGACAGTCACACGCCCTTGTGAGAGAGCAGTCACACACCCTTGTGACATGACAGTCACACACCCTTGTGAGAGCAGTCACACACCCTTGTGAGATGACAGTTGCACACCCTTGTGAGATGACAGTCACACACCCTTGTGAGATGACAGTCACACACCCTTGTAATATGAGTCACATGCCCTTGTGAGATGACAGTCACATGCCCTTGTGAGAGAGCAGTCACACACCCTTGTGAGATGACAGTCGCACACCCATGTGAGATGACAGTCACACACCCTTGTGAGATGGCAGTCACACATCCTTGTGAGATGACAGTCATACATCCTTGTGAGAGAGCAGTCACACACCCTTGTGAGATGACAGTCACACACCCTTGTGAGATGCAGTCACACACCCTTGTGAGATGACAGTCACACACCCTTGTGAGATGACAATCACACACCCTTGTGAGAGAGCAGTCACACACCCTTGTGAGATGACAGTCACACACCCTTGTGAGATGACAGTCACACGTCCTTGTGAGATGACAGTCACACACCCTTGTGAGATGGCAGTCACACGCCCTTGTGAGATGCCAGTCACACCCTTGTGAGATGCCAGTCACACACCCTTGTGAGATGACAGTCACACACTCTTGTGAGATGACAGTCACACATCCTTGTGAGATGACAGTCATACATCCTTGAGAGAGCAGTCACACACCCATGTGAGATGACAGTCACGCACCCATGTAAGATGACAGTCACACACCCTTGTGAGATGACAGTCACACGCCCTTGTGAGATGGCAGCCACACCCTTGTGAGATGCCAGTCACACACCCTTGTGAGATGACAGTCACACACTCTTGTGAGATGACAGTCACACATCCTTGTGAGATGACAGTCATACATCCTTGTGAGAGAGCAGTCACACACCCATGTGAGATGACAGTCACGCACCCATGTAAGATGACAGTCACACACCCTTGTGAGATGACAGTCACACGCCCTTGTGAGAGAGCAGTCACACACCCTTGTGAGATGACAGTCACACACCCATGTGAGATGACAGTCACACACCTTTGGGAGATGACAGTCGCACACCCTTGTGAGATATCAGTCACACACCCTTGTGAGATGACAGTCACACGCCCTTGTGAGATAACAGTCACACGCCCTTGTGAGAGAGCAGTCACACACCCTTGTAAGATGACAGTCACACACCCTTGTGAGAGCAGTCACACACCCTTGTGAGATGACAGTCACACACCCTTGTGAGATGCAGTCACACACCCTTGTGAGATGACAGTCACACACCCTTGTGAGATGACATACACACACCCTTGTGAGATGACAATCACACACCCTTGTGAGAGAGCAGTCACACACCCTTGTGAGATGACAGTCACACACCCTTCTGAGATGACAGTCACACGTCCTTGTGAGATGACAGTCACACACCCTTGTGAGATGGCAGTCACACCCTTGTGAGATGCCAGTCACACGCCCTTGTGTGATGCCAGTCACACACCCTTGTGAGATGACAGTCACACACTCTTTTGAGATGACAGTCACACATCCTTGTGAGATGACAGTCATACATCCTTGTGAGAGAGCAGTCACACACCCATGTGAGATGACAGTCACGCACCCATGTAAGATGACAGTTGCACACCCTTGTGAGATGACAGTCACACACCCTTGTGAGATGACAGTCACACGCCCTTGTGAGATAACAGTCGCACACCCTTGTGAGATGACAGTCACACACCCTTGTGAGATGACAGTCGCACACCCTTGTAAGATGACAGTCACACACCCTTGTGAGATGACAGTCACTCACCCTTGTGAGAGCAGTCACACACCCTTGTGAAAGGGTAGTCAGTCATCATTCTGCTCCCCTTTGATGCAAAGAGGTCATCAAAAGCCATTCTGGTCATGTCATGTTTTGATGAGCATCTCATTGGTCAGTGATCAGTCAGAGTGCAATGGCATTTGCCTCTTCCTCCAATATCTCGTCTCGTTTCTCGAATTGCTTGCCTTACTCCATACTGTGAGAGTGGATGGAAGAGAATCTGTTTGTTTCAGAAATGTCACTGCGGCCGCGCTGCCTCTGGAGAGGGTGGACAGCAGAGTGTCTGATGGCAGGTACAAGGTAACCAGAGTAACACACTCCAGTACACTCTTGGGAAACCAGGGATAGGCTCTGGTCCCCATAAATATTTTGTGTGTCCTTCTTGACAATGGCCTTTGTGGAACACCATACCGGTGGGAAGGCGATATTCATACGGTGGAGACTCAAAGCTAATAGCCTCCACCACCGTGCCACACTCACTTCCCCCCCACCCCAAAATGCTTCTGTTGCTGGATTTGAGATGCTCGCAAAGCATTCCTCGCTCAGACATAGCAAGATGAGCCGGGTCAGTAAGACCCATCGGGAGTGTTGTCCTTTTCTGGCCCTTGATAAGGCTGGAGACATGCTGGCCCATTCTGGGAGCCTGTGCCCATGGTGGAACAAGTTTTATATGCTTGGAATGACACACTGATCCAAGACACATTTTCCCCACGTTGATAGGTATGTGAGTGCATAACCAGCAAGAGAAGAGACTGATAGCTTGTCTTTATTTCTCAAGAAGCAGCACGTGGGAGTTGTTTGCATTGATAGAGCAGCAGCTCCGTCTAAGGATAGTCTCAGAAGAGTTGGACCTCTCGATAACTCCCCATTCCACAGCGATGAAGTATTCCACCAACAACCAGAGGCTCAGGACAGTGGCAAAGAAAGCAGGTCCGAAACGAGGTGGCAGCAATAAGGGGTGCTGGGTGCATCCTTGTGCATTGTGGTGCAGCTATGAAGGGGCAGGGGAAGGAGGTGGGCACTGGTGGCTTGGCCCACCGATGTGGGGTAAAGTGACATCTGGGGCTCTTCTGGCAGAAGGCCCCGACGTGGGGCTGGATACCGGTCCGGACCAGGAGGAAGGTGTGTTGTTGTCTCTAGGTGATGCAGCGTAGGATGAGAAGGCCCCGGCGTGTGGCTGGATACCGGTCCGGAACCGGAGCAGGTGTGTTGTTGTCTCTAGGCTTTGCAGCATGGGATGAGAAGGCCCCAGTGTGGAGCTGGATACAGGTCCTGACCAGGAGGAAGGTGTGTTGTTGTCTCTAGGCTTTGCAGCGTGGGCTGAGAAGGTCCCGGTGTGGAGCTGGATACAGGTCCGGACCAGGAGGAAGGTGTGTTGTTGTCTCTAGGCTTTGCAGCATGGGATGAGAAGGCCTCGGTGTGGAGCTGGATACCGGTCCGGACCAGGAGGAAGGTGTCTTGTTGTCTCTAGGCTTTGCAGCGTGGGCTGAGAAGGCCCCGGTGTGGAGCTGGATACAGGTCCGGACCAGGAGGAAGGTGTGTTGTTGTCTCTAGGTGATGCAGCATGGGATGAGAAGGCCCCGTGTGGAGCTGGATACAGGTCCAGACCAGGAGGAAGGTGTGTTGTTGTCTCTAGGTGATGCAGCGTGGGCTGAGAAGGCCCCGGTGTGGAGCTGGATACAGGTCCGGACCAGGAGGAAGGTGTGTTGTTGTCTCTAGGCTTTGCAGCATGGGATGAGAAGGCCCCGATGTGGAGCTGGATACAGGTCCGGACCAGGAGGAAGGTGTGTTGTTGTCTCTAGGTGATGCAGCGTGGGCTGAGAAGGCCCCGGTGTGGAGCTGGATACAGGTCCGGACCAGGAGGAAGGTGTGTTGTTGTCTCTAGGCTTTGCAGCATGGGATGAGAAGGCTCCGGTGTGGAGCTGGATATAGGTCCGGACCAGGAGAAAGGTGTGTTGTTGTCTCTAGGCTTTGCAGCGTGGGCTGAGAAGGCCCCGGTGTGGAGCTGGATATAGGTCCGGACCAGGAGAAAGGTGTGTTGTTGTCTCTAGGCTTTCCAGCATGGGATGAGAAGGCCCCGGTGTGGAGCTGGATACAGGTCCAGACCAGGAGGAAGGTGTGTTGTTGTCTCTAGGCTTTGCAGCATGGGATGAGAAGGCCCCGGTGTGGAGCTGGATACAGGTCCGGACCAGGAGGAAGGTGTGTTGTTGTCTCTAGGCTTTGCAGCGTGGGCTGAGAAGGCCCCGGTGTGGAGCTGGATACAGGTCCAGACCAGGAGGAAGGTGTGTTGTTGTCTCTAGGTGATGCAGCGTGGGCTGAGAAGGCCCCGGTGTGGAGCTGGATACAGGTCCGGACCAGGAGGAAGGTGTGTTGTTGTCTCTAGGCTTTGCAGCATGGGATGAGAAGGTCCCGGTGTGGAGCTGGATACAGGTCCGGACCAGGAGGAAGGTGTGTTGTTGTCTCTAGGCTTTGCAGCGTGGGCTGAGAAGGCCCCGGTGTGGAGCTGGATACAGGTCCGGACCAGGAGGAAGGTGTGTTGTTGTCTCTAGGTGATGCAGCGTGGGCTGAGAAGGCCCCGGTGTGGAGCTGGACCAGGAGGAAGGTGTGTTGTTGTCTCTAGGCTTTGCAGCATGGGATGAGAAGGCCCCGTTGTGGAGCTGGATACAGGTCCGGACCAGGAGGAAGGGGTGTTGTTGTCGTCTAGGCTTTGCAACGTGGGATGAGAAGGCCCCGGTGTGGAGCTGGATACTGGTCCGGACCAGGAGGAAGGTGTGTTGTTGTCTCTAGGCTTTGCAGCGTGGGCTGAGAAGGCCCCGGTGTGGAGCTGGATACAGGTCCGGACCAGGAGGAAGGTGTGTTGTTGTCTCTAGGCTTTGCAGCGTGGGATGAGAAGGCCCCGGTGTGGAGCTGGATACAGGTCCGGACCAGGAGAAAGGTGTGTTGTTGTCTCTAGGCTTTGCAGCGTGGGCTGAGAAGGCCCCGGTGTGGAGCTGGATACAGGTCCGGACCAGGAGGAAGGTGTGTTGTTGTCTCTAGGTGATGCAGCGTGGGCTGAGAAGGCCCCGGTGTGGAGCTGGATACAGGTCCGGACCAGGAGGAAGGTGTGTTGTTGTCTCTAGGCTTTGCAGCATGGGATGAGAAGGCTCCGGTGTGGAGCTGGATATAGGTCCGGACCAGGAGAAAGGTGTGTTGTTGTCTCTAGGCTTTGCAGCGTGGGCTGAGAAGGCCCCGGTGTGGAGCTGGATACAGGTCCGGACCAGGAGGAAGGTGTGTTGTTGTCTCTAGGCTTTCCAGCATGGGATGAGAAGGCCCCGGTGTGGAGCTGGATACAGGTCCAGACCAGGAGGAAGGTGTGTTGTTGTCTCTAGGCTTTGCAGCATGGGATGAGAAGGCCCCGGTGTGGAGCTGGATACAGGTCCGGACCAGGAGGAAGGTGTGTTGTTGTCTCTAGGCTTTGCAGCGTGGGCTGAGAAGGCCCCGGTGTGGAGCTGGATACAGGTCCAGACCAGGAGGAAGGTGTGTTGTTGTCTCTAGGTGATGCAGCGTGGGCTGAGAAGGCCCCGGTGTGGAGCTGGATACAGGTCCGGACCAGGAGGAAGGTGTGTTGTTGTCTCTAGGTGATGCAGCATGGGATGAGAAGGCCCCGGTGTGGAGCTGGATACAGGTCCGGACCAGGAGGAAGGTGTGTTGTTGTCTCTAGGTGATGCAGCATGGGATGAGAAGGCCCGGTGTGGAGCTGGATACAGGTCCGGACCAGGAGGAAGGTGTGTTGTTGTCTCTAGGTGATGCAGCGTGGGCTGAGAAGGCCCCGGTGTGGAGCTGGATACAGGTCCGGACCAGGAGGAAGGTGTGTTGTTGTCTCTAGGTGATGCAGCGTGGGATGAGAAGGCCCCGGTGTGGAGCTGGATACAGGTCCGGACCAGGAGGAAGGTGTGATGTTGTCTCTAGGTGATGCAGCGTGGGCTGAGAAGGCCCCGGTGTGGAGCTGGATACAGGTCCAGACCAGGAGGAAGGTGTGGTGTTGTCTGTAGGTGATGCAGCATGGGATGAGAAGGCCCCGGTGTGGAGCTGGATACAGGTCCGGACCAGGAGGAAGGTGTGTTGTTGTCTCAAGGTGATGCAGCATGGGATGAGAAGGCCCCGGTGTGGAGCTGGATACAGGTCCGGACCAGGAGGAAGGTGTGTTGTTGTCTCTAGGTGATGCAGCATGGGATGAGAAGGCCCCGGTGTGGAGCTGGATACAGGTCCGGACCAGGAGGAAGGTGTGTTGTTGTCTCTAGGTATGCAGCATGGGATGAGAAGGCCCCGGTGTGGAGCTGGATACAGGTCCGGACCAGGAGGAAGGTGTGTTGTTGTCTCTAGGTGATGCAGCGTGGGCTGAGAAGGCCCCGGTGTGGAGCTGGATACAGGTCCGGACCAGGAGGAAGGTGTGTTGTTGTCTCTAGGTGATGCAGCGTGGGATGAGAAGGCCCCGGTGTGGAGCTGGATACAGGTCCGGACCAGGAGGAAGGTGTGTTGTTGTCTCTAGGTGATGCAGCATGGGCTGAGAAGTTCCGCGTCGACAGATCATGACATCTGATGGCGGTGTTGGTGATGAGCAGAGCCCAGTATGGTCCATGGCAGAGTGGTCTTCCTCTGGCGCACTCAGATACATCCAGTCATCATGCTGGAGGGAGGGGCAGGCCTGAGACGGACACTCAGGTATGGTAGCTTGGATCGAGAGTAGACACTGTACTGAGGCAGCATAGATGGTTTTGGCGATACCAAAAACCCTCATAATCATTCAGTCTAACTTTGCAGCCAAGATTGGAGGATTTGAAAGCAACATCATGGGTCACCCCATGACATTTTCTTTGGGGCTCAGTTTAATGTTTCTGGGTGAGCGCATAGAACTAGCATAGCATCGGGCCACTTCAATTGTGTCTCGGAACATATCTTCACTCTCTTACTCTTCAGGGTGCCATTTTTCCTTCTTACCTTTCCCTGTGATTTTGGGTGGTAATCACAGTGGAAATGTTATTCTGTCCCTAAAGCTTTGCCCATTTCCTGCACTACTGCTAAAATAAAGTGTGTTCCTCGCCCACTTGAAATTCGAATCAGTCTGTATTCCAAACTGAGGATTGAAATCTCTAAGTAGGCCCTTCACTCCTGCAGTGGCGTCTGCTGTGGGGCGTGGATATGCCTCCACCCAACCAGGAAACATACAGGCAATCACCAAGACATAGGGATAAGTAGCGCATCTTGGCATCTGAATACAATCCATCTGGAAGTGCATGAAGGTGCCCCGAGGGGGTGGGTGAGCGGCGGGGGTGGTCTTATTGGCCTTTCTGGCATTCCAAAGCTGATAGATGGCAGAGGAGTGGCAATGATTGTGGGTTGGTGAAGAAAAGAAGGGCACATACCAGAGCTGCTGCTGTATGGATGATGCCATGCCAACGCACATGGGCTGCCCCACAGCTCAACCATGCAAAGGTGGGGAGAAGAAACTTTGGTATGACCACGCGCCCAATACTGTTCCTCAGAGCATCTTTCACATTTCTGTTCGGTCCAGTACTATTCCTCGCTTTCAGTTGTGTGATCCTGCAGCTGAGACAAATCTTGCAGAGACAGCACAAGAAACAAATCAGTTCTTACACCATGCATGGAAGCATCAGCATTCTCGGACACAGCAGCATTGTTGGTGGCTGAATCAGCCAGGGCATTGCCCTAGGAACCTTGTCATGTGGGTGCACCGCACGCGTAACCACTGCCGACTTTTTGGGTGATTTCAGTGCATTGAGAACATGTTTAACATCCTGACCATTTTTAATGGGGGCACCAGCAGATGTTAAGAGCCCCCTTTGTATTCAAAGGAGCCCAAGGTTGCACACAATCACAGTCTTGTCTTTGGTTGAAATGAAGGCTCTGGTAAGAGTGCCAAGCTCAGCCATTTGAGCAGATCTCATGTTTGACAAAAGGCAACTCTCCACAGTATGGTGTACAGTGGACACAGCGTGCCTTCCAACCAGAACTCCATCATTATTCCTGAGGCAAGGTCCATCTACAAAGTACAACAACTCACGGTTGGGAGTGGGGGCTTCAGTCAAGTCAGTCTGAGGCTTTGTAACATCAGCAATGACAAGCAGTCATGAGGCTCTCCACCCTCGTGGGTAGGTGTCAAGGAAGCAGGAATCAGGGAGGGGAAACAGGCAAGGGTGATGTGTCACGACCCTGGCATGCTCACCCAGATTCCCTGGTGCGGTACCCACGGATGAGCTCAAAGGCAAAGCACAAGACAAAGGAGGAAGGGGTTAGGAAGGGGGCTCCGGGGAAGTGGAGCAGCAATTGTTGGAGAGTGGTTAGACCTAGATATTCAAGGTTGCAGTCAGTATAGACTTAGCGGCTCTAGTAAGGTAAGTAAATTCTCCTACCTTTGACGGCTGACGTCCTAAGCCTATCGGATGAGAGGGAGAGGAAAGCTGAACCCTCCAGTAGGGGCTCAGAGAGGAGGAGAGGTGGGTTGTTGGGTTCAGAACTGAGACCCTATAAATCAACAACAATGTTAATACACACCCTTGTCATACCACTTGCAATCTTCAAATCTGCTACTTTATGGCAATGACATCAGGGTTCACCTGTGACCTCTTTTAAACGACTTCCAAAAAAAGTTCAGGGCAATAAGTCTGTGATCACTGAAAGTCTCCTGGGATGCTAAGAGCCAGTTCCTTCACTGGCTTTCAAAGGCAAAGGTGCGGTTTAAAATGTTCTCCAAAATAAAGCATACAAAAAGTGATGGATGGAATGCTTGAATTAATCTCAGTCGCTGGGAATTACTTTCAGCCGCATCCCAGACCATCGTTATCTTGCACACCATGCCAGCTCAGTTTGGACCCAGCTATATGCAAATCAGTCTTGACCCAGCTCAAATGGGCACAGTCCAGCCCGACCTGCAAAGCCAGGCCCTCCCTGAACTGGAACACAAGCAACCCAGGACCGGTTTTGCCCTTGTTATGGGCTCGTCAGCCGGTTGTAGCAGAGAACACCATAAAAGGTATAAAGCATAATGCAGTTGAGCTTACACAGGATGTCTCTATCTAGAACATTTGCAGGGGAGGTTGTACTGAGCTAAAGGAATGTTTATCAGTAATAGATTCCAGGGAGATAGATACGGGATCAGAAATATGGCCAGGGACTCGGTGGTTAGCAATGCCAAATGCTTCTATGGGCATGCCCGACAGAGGTGATGAGGGAAGTGTTTAAAGCAGAGCAGCGAGCACCAGTGTCAACGAGGCAAGTGGTATGTTTATCATTAATAAGGCAATCTACATAAGGACCCTTCAGGTCTACGGGAATTATGGTATCCATGGCAGTCTGAACCTCTTGGGTGTCTTAAAATTGAGAGTAGGTGATCTGATGAAACTCGGGTTGGTCATTAAGACTAGGCATGCTGGACACTGTGTTGGGGCAATCCTGCTCACAATGTCTGAGCTGACAGCAGCAAAACAAGACCCTCCATTTCCTGGGGCTTTTCTTCTGCCCTTCCATTTCCTCCTCCCGCTCCTCCATGATGTCCCTGTCCTCTCCTTCCTCCCACTCTCTGCTCCACCCTTTAGGAGTCACTCCCTCCCTTCCTTTTACTGTTTGTTGCATGTTCTGCAGTTTTAGTGACATCAATTTTGTTATGTTATGTTATGCTATGTTATGAGGATTTGAATAGCGCTCTTATCTTCCCAGGGGGTCTCCAGGCACTGCCAGATGTGTAGGCTGAAGGAAGCTCCTAGTTGAATAGCCAGGTCTTCAGTTTCTTGCAGAGCTCTAGTAGAGATGGAGAGGTCCTGATGTGATGGGGAAGGTTGTTCCAGGTTTTGTTGGCGATGTAGGAAAAAGATCGTCCTCCTGTTTTGCTTCTGCAGGTGCATGGTATCTGTGTAGGCAGAGTGTGGCTGAGCGTAGTTGCCTAATTGGATGGTGGAAGTTAAGGCGGTAGTTGAGGCAGGCAGGTCCAATGTTGTGGAGGGCTTTGTAGATGTGGATGAGCAGTTTGAAATGGCAAAACAAAAAGAGGGGGAGAGGAGGATATGGCTAGGTTCTTCCTCCTGGGTACTTGTAAAGCAAAAGAAGATCCGTAAATAATGGATCAGGGAACCTAGCTAATAGGGAAGAGGAGGGGTCTACTAAATGAGTAAGACACACCTCAATAAAGGAAAAGAAAATTATTTTCTTGAGTCCCCTCACTCACCAAAGGTTTCCCCTAGGTGACATGCTTCATCATTGGGGCCATCCCAAGCATCTACTGCTTGGGGCGTGCTGCGACTTGCGATAGTTACGTAGGAGCACTAATTTTTAAGATATGACTATGTGTGGTGCAGTGAAGGGGGAGTGGTGTGAGTGATTGTTAAAAATTACCTAACTAGTGAACGTAAACGATTTTATTCTTGCTCCTAGTTGGCAAAAGATAAAAAGGGGGTTAATAAAAGGGAAAAGAATTAAATGTCCCTGATATTGTAAGTCAACATGTTTCGAGGTGTCCCCTAACCTCTTCTTCAGGACAACATGGGGGCCAGCCCCATGTGTACCACTCCGTGCAAAACCTGTAATAAAGTGAAAAATAAGAAAAACAATGGGGCGCGCACTTATTGTGTCAGCGCTAGATATAATACATACGGTTAAACTGAACACGTGGTATCTAATGAAGAAGTAAAAAACAGACAAGTTAGTATACACTGCCTGCCCATCTGTCTCGTGGGCAGGTAAAAAACAAAGTCTTTTAGCGATCAAATCAATCCAATAGTGATGGTGCTCTTGACTGTAACTTTAAACATGTACTTAGTTCTGTTCAGTCTACTAGTCTTGTGTCTCTGTAATTAAAAACACATGTTAAAGGAATAAAAAACACTCGTGAAAAAACATCAAACAAAACAAACATTACATGAAACATATAATTGCGTGTTGCCTCATGGACCTACTTAATAACTGGCAAAAGTAAGCCCCAGGGTCAGCCCGGGTGGAGGAGCCTGAATAGACCCTAGAGAAAGAGAAGTAAAAGTCTTAAGTCAACGACTCGAAAGAGAGAAAATGAAAAAGGAAAACCTCATTAGTAACTTAGGAATGGGCTCCCAATGAAGAGAATCTTACTTCACTCGGCTAGCCTCCGTCAATATGACCTACTCGTTCCCATAAGCGGACCGCATCTTAGCGTGTCTGGCTTCCGAGAGGTCTAAAGTAGGAACCCAGGAAACTGCCAAGTCACGAACGCGTTTAGGAAGACTATACCGCGTATCGTTGAAAGTGATGGGGGCCATTTTGGGTGTACTTATGTTGCGTGTATCGTGCCTAAAATGGGCAGGGAATCCTCGGTTCAATCAGAAATTTGTTCATGAGGGCTAATTGGTTCAAAGATAAGGAAAACACTCTGTAGTTGTAATAAAGGTAAAAATAGGAAACTAAGAAACTGAGAAAACGGGTCTCGAACCCTGCAGTATAAAGCGATTCCCTTGTTGAAAAACAGAGCTTCTCTATTGCGAGAGTGCCACAATAAGGCGGCGGCCATCTTGAACTGATGAAAACAGGTCCTGATAGGGACTGAATCCTATGTGTGCTATATCTAGTAAAGGTAAAAAATAGAAAATAAGGGAAATTAAGAAACTGAGAAAGCGGGTCTCGAACCCTGCGGTATTAAGCGATTCCCTTATGAAAAAAACAGAGCTTCTCTATTGCGAAAAGGGTCATAATAAGACGGTGGCCATCTTGAACTGGTGAAAACAGGTCCTGATAGGGACTGAATCCTATGTGTACTATATCTAGTAAGGGGGGGTTTATATTGACAAGACATTGGAATAGAGTTTTAGAAAAATAGTAAAAAGGATTTTTAGGGCAGAAGGGTGGAGGTACAAAACTTCATGTATAGTTGGAATACAATTATCTAGAAAAATGAGCCCACAGAATATTTTCGTTTAACCCTTTAGTATCAGAGCGTAGTTTGAACACCCAACTCTGTTCTTTTTCCAACAACCTTTGCTCAAGGTTGTCACATGGTTTGATATGTTCCAACACCACCCACTTCATGTCGTTGGGTGTGTGTTGCATATCATTAAAGTGTGCTGTCATCCTGGTACTCGCTCTGTGGCACCGGATGTTGCTACGGTGTTCACAGATCCTTGTACCCACCTTCCTGGTTGTCATGCCCACATAGTGGAGATTACAGGGACATGTAATCAAATATACTACACCTACTGTGCTGCATGTTGTAAAATTTCTGAGCTCCCATGATGTGCCTGTATTAAAACAGACCCTTTTTGTGGTGGAAGTTAGGTGGCACACGCTGCAATTCCCACACGGGTGGTGACCCGTTGGTAAAGTACTTATGGTCTGTTGGTTGTTTCTCTGATTAGGTTTCGGGCGTGTGTGTACTAGAAGGTCACGTAGATTCTTCCCTCTCCTATGTGAAAACATTGGAATGGGGATATTTAAATTACCACTGTTTAGGATATTCCAATGTTTTTTCACCATTTTTGTGATCTTGTCTGACGCTGTGCTAAAGGTAGTGATGCAGATGGGTCTCTTATCTTTTCCTGTTTCTTGTTTTACAGGAGAGCATCTCTATTATTATTTTTTGCTCTTTTCTTGGCTTTATTGATGATGCGAGAAGGGTATTTACGATTTTTCTGTTTTTCTGCCAGGTCTTTAGCCTGTTCCTCATAGTCAATTATTTCTGTGCAGTTTCTCCTCAACCTGAGGAATTGTCCAAAAGGAAGATTTTCTTTGAGATGTCTAGGATGAAAACTGTCGTAAAGCAAAAGACAATTCTTGGCAGTTGGTTTAAAGTGAGTTGTGGTCTTCAGATGACCCTCTGCTGCATATATATTCAGGTCTAGAAAAATGAGATCAGACCTACTCATTGTATGGGTAAATTTTAAGAAAGGGTCCTGTGAATTTAGCCATTCCAAAAACAGGTTAGCTTCTATTTCATTCCCATTCCATATCACCAGGATATCGTCTATGTACCTTTTCCATTCGATGATCTTGGATCGGTGAGTGTTGTTGTCAGAGAGGATCTTATGTTCCTCCATGTGGTAGACATATAATCCAGCTACACTCGGGGCGAAGGTGCTGCCCATACTGGTCCCATGTTGTTGTTGGAAAATGGTGTCTTCGAAACGGAAGTAATTCTCAGTAAGGGCCCATTTGCAACATTCCAAAACCAAATGTCGAGGTGTGTGATAGGGCCATATTGCTCCATACAGAATATCCTCCAGGATATCCAAGGTCGCCTTATGTGGTAGGCTAGCGTAGAGACTTTCTACATCTAAACCAATAAGAATGTTATCAGTTGGATTGAAAGGGAGGTCTTTTAGAAGGGAAAGGACTGCTTTTGTGTCCTTAAGGTAGGTGCTGGTAATTTGTATGAGCGGTCGTAAGAAAGCATCCGCAAATTTTGACAAAGGTTCTAGAATAGATCCGATACCTGAGACGATTGGACGTCCCGGAGGATTCTCTAACCTCTTATGGATCTTTGGTAGTGTGTAGAAGTATGGTACTGTAGGGTGTTTATTAATCAGAAAATCACCCTCTTTTCTGGTTACCCAGTCATGGGCAAGGGCTTCTTCTACCATGCTAGTTATGCCAATCCTTATTCGTTCCGTTGGATCCTCTGCGATGCGTTTGTAATTTCTCTCTTCAGATAGTAGTCTGAGGCATTCTGAGCGATACGCCTCTGTACTTTGTATGACAATGCCTCCTCCTTTATCCGCTGGTTTTATGACAATTGCTACGTTGTTGGTCATAGATTTTATGGCATCTTGTTCCATTTTCGTTGTATTATGGAATATCTTGAGGGTTCTTGGATCCAGATCTCCTGCTTCTTTAAGAACCGCTTTCTCAAAGGCCATTAGTTCAACTGGTAAAACGGTCGAGGGTGGTGTAAATGTGGACTTCACGTGTAGATTCGTATCTCCTCTTTGGTAATCTGTTGGCGGTTTATTTTCAAAGAAGACCCGTAATTTCAGTTTCCTTATAAACTCGCTTAACTCACAGCTGAGTAGGAACTTGTCCAGGGATGGGGTGGGTACAAAACCTAAACCCTTCTCAAGGACAGTGAGTTGAATTTTAGATAGGGTGGTTTCTGATAAATTAACCACTAAACTAGATTGTTGCTGGTGCTCGGTAGGTTCGGAGGACCCATGCTCCTCGTATGGCTCCGTGTAGGCTCCAAAGGTTGTGCCCAATGTACTTGTTGACCTCTTCTTGTTTTTCTTCGCTGTGGTCCCTGGCCTCGTCCTAAAAAGGACCCTGTATTCCTGGGTAGACGGTTTGGGTACTTGGTTCCCAATATGGGTATTGTTGTTGTTGGTATTGTTGTGGACCATTATAGAAAGGCGTTATTGGAAAAAGTGGTGGTTGGAACTGGGGCCACCCATAGTTTCCTTGGTTGCCCCTGTTTCTCATCCTACGCCCTTGGTAACCCTGTCTCCTTACGTTGTTCTTCCATCCCACGCTGTTATCTGAACTATTGGAGCTGGTGTCTGATCCATCAGTATCTGTATTGTAGCCCGGGTTTCTCCCGGTGAGATGGTAATCGTCTCTGATGTAGGGGTAGATTGTGTCATGGTTAAAGTTTTTTGAATCTTTTTTAAATTTTTGATACTTTGTATCTTTTAATGTCATTTCAAATTCCGTCATGGTTTTGTTCAGTTCCTCTAGGCGTTTCTTCAATTCGGCTGGTGTCTGAAAAGTTTTGAGTTTTACCTCTAGCGTATGGATTTCCTCCTTCATCTCATGTGCTAGGCGTGTTGCAGTCTTTATGATAAGTACAAGCCAATCCCTTGTGCAATGCCAGGAGATTAGCGACCAATCTTTTTAAACAATTTGTCCTGCTGAAAGATGAATGGTTCATTGCGTACAATGAGTCCTCTAGGGGCAGCGTTTACTCTGAGATATTCTGTCATCATTATCCCATGGATGATTGTTTTCACATGGTTCCTTTTAAGCTCAGTAAGCTCATCCCAACACTGTGCAGTCTCATTACTGTTTCCAGGTGTCGAATCTACAAAAGGGATCATGGAAGATATGATACTCTCTACTTCTTCCTCAGTGTATGTCAGGCCTGTTATTCCAGCCATATTCTTAAGTGTTGTTGTAATATGATGTCACAAGACACGAGTGTATGGAAGGGAAAAAGGGGCTCCCGCAGCTTGCGCTGTATAAATATCAAAACAAAAAGAGGGGGAGAGGAGGATATGGCTAGGTTCTTCCTCCTGGGTACTTGTAAAGCAAAAGAAGATCCGTAAATAATGGATCAGGGAACCTAGCTAATAGGGAAGAGGAGGGGTCTACTAAATGAGTAAGACACACCTCAATAAAGGAAAAGAAAATTCTTTTCTTGAGTCCCCTCACTCACCAAAGGTTTCCCCTAGGTGACATGCTTCATCATTGGGGCCATCCCAAGCATCTACTGCTTGGGGCGTGCTGCGACTTGCGATAGTTACGTAGGAGCACTAATTTTTAAGATATGACTATGTGTGGTGCAGTGAAGGGGGAGTGGTGTGAGTGATTGTTAAAAATTACCTAACTAGTGAACGTAAACGATTTTATTCTTGCTCCTAGTTGGCAAAAGATAAAAAGGGGGTTAATAAAAGGGAAAAGAATTAAATGTCCCTGATATTGTAAGTCAACATGTTTCGAGGTGTCCCCTAACCTCTTCTTCAGGACAACATGGGGGCCAGCCCTTCATGGGCAGCACCTTCGCCCCGAGTGTAGCTGGATTATATGTCTACCACATGGAGGAACATAAGATCCTCTCTGACAACAACACTCACCGATCCAAGATCATCGAATGGAAAAGGTACATAGACGATATCCTGGTGATATGGAATGGGAATGAAATAGAAGCTAACCTGTTTTTGGAATGGCTAAATTCACAGGACCCTTTCTTAAAATTTACCCATACAATGAGTAGGTCTGATCTCATTTTTCTAGACCTGAATATATATGCAGCAGAGGGTCATCTGAAGACCACAACTCACTTTAAACCAACTGCCACGAATTGTCTTTTGCTTTACGACAGTTTTCATCCTAGACATCTCAAAGAAAATCTTCCTTTTGGACAATTCCTCAGGTTGAGGAGAAACTGCACAGAAATAATTGACTATGAGGAACAGGCTAAAGACCTGGCAGAAAAACTGAAAAATCGTAAATACCCTTCTCGCATCATCAATAAAGCCAAGAAAAGAGCAAAAAATAATAATAGAGATGCTCTCCTGTAAAACAAGAAACAGGAAAAGATAAGAGACCCATCTGCATCACTACCTTTAGCACAGCGTCAGACAAGATCACAAAAATGGTGAAAAAACATTGGAATATCCTAAACAGTGGTAATTTAAATATCCCCATTCCAATGTTTTCACATAGGAGAGGGAAGAATCTACGTGACCTTCTAGTACACACACGCCCGAAACCTAATCAGAGAAACAACCAACAGACCATAAGTACTTTACCAACGGGTCACCACCCGTGTGGGAATTGCAGCGTGTGCCACCTAACTTCCACCACAAAAAGGGTCTGTTTTAATACAGGCACATCATGGGAGCTCAGAAATTTTACAACATGCAGCACAGTAGGTGTAGTATATTTGATTACATGTCCCTGTAATCTCCACTATGTGGGCATGACAACCAGGAAGGTGGGTACAAGGATCTGTGAACACCGTAGCAACATCCGGTGCCACAGAGCGAGTACCAGGATGACAGCACACTTTAATGATATGCAACACACACCCAACGACATGAAGTGGGTGGTGTTGGAACATATCAAACCATGTGACAACCTTGAGCAAAGGTTGTTGGAAAAAGAACAGAGTTGGGTGTTCAAACTACGCTCTGATACTAAAGGGTTAAACGAAAATATTCTGTGGGCTCATTTTTCTAGATAATTGTATTCCAACTATACATGAAGTTTTGTACCTCCACCCTTCTGCCCTAAAAATCCTTTTTACTATTTTTCTAAAACTCTATTCCAATGTCTTGTCAATATAAACCCCCCCTTACTAGATATAGTACACATAGGATTCAGTCCCTATCAGGACCTGTTTTCACCAGTTCAAGATGGCCGCCGTCTTATTATGACCCTTTTCGCAATAGAGAAGCTCTGTTTTTTTCATAAGGGAATCGCTTAATACCGCAGGGTTCGAGACCCGCTTTCTCAGTTTCTTAATTTCCCTTATTTTCTATTTTTTACCTTTACTAGATATAGCACACATAGGATTCAGTCCCTATCAGGACCTGTTTTCATCAGTTCAAGATGGCCGCCGCCTTATTGTGGCACTCTCGCAATAGAGAAGCTCTGTTTTTCAACAAGGGAATCGCTTTATACTGCAGGGTTCGAGACCCGTTTTCTCAGTTTCTTAGTTTCCTATTTTTTACCTTTATTACAACTACAGAGTGTTTTCCTTATCTTTGAACCAATTAGCCCTCATGAACAAATTTCTGATTGAACCGAGGATTCCCTGCCCATTTTAGGCACGATACACGCAACATAAGTACACCCAAAATGGCCCCCATCACTTTCAACGATACGCGGTATAGTCTTCCTAAACGCGTTCGTGACTTGGCAGTTTCCTGGGTTCCTACTTTAGACCTCTCGGAAGCCAGACACGCTAAGATGCGGTCCGCTTATGGGAACGAGTAGGTCATATTGACGGAGGCTAGCCGAGTCAAGTAAGATTCTCTTCATTGGGAGCCCATTCCTAAGTTACTAATGAGGTTTTCCTTTTTCATTTTCTCTCTTTCGAGTCGTTGACTTAAGACTTTTACTTCTCTTTCTCTAGGGTCTATTCAGGCTCCTCCACCCGGGCTGACCCTGGGGCTTACTTTTGCCAGTTATTAAGTAGGTCCATGAGGCAACACGCAATTATATGTTTCATGTAATGTTTGTTTTGTTTGATGTTTTTTCACGAGTGTTTTTTATTCCTTTAACATGTGTTTTTAATTACAGAGACACAAGACTAGTAGACTGAACAGAACTAAGTACATGTTTAAAGTTACAGTCAAGAGCACCATCACTATTGGATTGATTTGATCGCTAAAAGACTTTGTTTTTTACCTGCCCACGAGACAGATGGGCAGGCAGTGTATACTAACTTGTCTGTTTTTACTTCTTCATTAGATACCACGTGTTCAGTTTAACCGTATGTATTATATCTAGCGCTGACACAATAAGTGCGCGCCCCATTGTTTTTCTTATTTTTCACTTTATTACAGGTTTTGCACGGAGTGGTACACATGGGGCTGGCCCCCATGTTGTCCTGAAGAAGAGGTTAGGGGACACCTCGAAACATGTTGACTTACAATATCAGGGACATTTAATTCTTTTCCCTTTTATTAACCCCCTTTTTATCTTTTGCCAACTAGGAGCAAGAATAAAATCGTTTACGTTCACTAGTTAGGTAATTTTTAACAATCACTCACACCACTCCCCATTCACTGCACCACACATAGTCATATCTTAAAAATTAGTGCTCCTACGTAACTATCGCAAGTCGCAGCACGCCCCAAGCAGTAGATGCTTGGGATGGCCCCAATGATGAAGCATGTCACCTAGGGGAAACCTTTGGTGAGTGAGGGGACTCAAGAAAAGAATTTTCTTTTCCTTTATTGAGGTGTGTCTTACTCATTTAGTAGACCCCTCCTCTTCCCTATTAGCTAGGTTCCCTGATCCAGTTTGAAATGGCAGCACGTCTGAAGCCAGTGTAGGTCTCTGAGGTGGGATGTGGTGTGTGCACTGCCGGTATGTCGAGGATAAGTCTGGTGGCGGCGTTCTGGGTAGTCTGGAGTCCTTGTATGAGGTCATTCAAGATACGGGCGTAGAGTGCATTGCTGTAGTCCAGTCTGCTGGTGATGAGGGCCTGGTGACTGCATCTGGTGTTTGTGGGGAGACATTTGAATATCTTGCGGAGCATACGAAGGATGAGGAAGGTGGGTGTGGGTCCCAGTTAAGTTGGCCAACAGGAGGAGTCCCAAAGAGAGCTCTTGTTCCCGAAAATCAGGACTTCCGATTTGCCAGTGTTCAATTGCAGGCAGTTCTGTTTCATCCAGTTTGCCATGCTTGACATCAAGGTTGTGAAATTGGTCCGGGTGGTGTGGTTATTGCCTGTGAAGGAGAGGATGAGCTCAGTGTCGTCTGCGTAGGAGACAATGTTGATTCCATGAGATCTTGGGACTTGGGCAAGTGGTGCCATTTAGACGTTAAGGGTAGGGATCAGCAATGACCCTTGAGGGACTCCGTAAATGAAGTTCTTGTGTTCAACGGTATACGCCAGGAGTCTGACGTATTGGGTTCTGTCGGAGAAGAAGGAGGCAAGCAATCTCAAAGCAGATCCTTGTATTCCAGAGTTGTGGAGTCTTGAGGCCAGGGTGCTGTGGGAGATGGTCCTGATGACGACAGTTGCTGTGATGAGAGGTTTCCATGCTGTGGTTGCTGCGGAAACCTGAATGAGTGATGTCTAGGTGATGGTGCTGTTCTAGATCATTGGAGAGCTGCCAGTTGATTGCTTTCTCCGTGACTTTGGATGGGAAGTGCACGAGTGAGATGGGTCTGTGGTTGCTGAGCTCTTCTGGGTCTGCTGAAGGTTTCTTCAGGAGAGCTGTGACCTCTGCATGTTTCCAGTTGTCTGGGAAGGTTGCACCATGAATGGAGGCATTGATGATGTTGGTGAGGTTGGAGGTGATCAGGGTTCCTCCTAGGTTGAAGATGTGGTAGGGGCAGGGGTCTGTGAGGAGCCCTTAGCGGAATGTTTTCATGATTTTGGGTGTGCCTTCTTGGGTGATGGGGCTCCAGTTTTTTAGTTGGTGGTCAAACTTGGTGGTGGTGGGCAGCTGGTTGATGAGGTCTTGTGTCATGCGTTGGGGGTCAAAGTTGCTGTAGATCCTGAGAATTTAGTTGTGAAACACGTCAGAGAGATTGCTGCAAAGGTTCTGGGATGGGGTGATGGTGTTGGTGGCTGCTGAGGAGTTGGAACATTCTTTGACGATGCTGAAGAGCACTTTGCAGTGGTTGGAGCTGGTTTCTAGTCTCAGTTAAAGGGCTGCTTTCCTGGCCTCTTTGATTTGGGTGTGATATTTTCTAAGCGCAGATTTGTAGGTATTTCTTGCGTTGGTGTTGGATTGTTCTCCATCTTCTCTCCAGCTGTTTCCAGTAACGTTTGGAGTCTCTTAGGTCTTCCGTATGCTAGCTGGCTCGCGCATTGTTTCTTGATTGTCTGAGATCCTTCCGGGGGCCAGGGTGTCAGCGCAGCCTTTGATGAAGATTCTAATGCCGTCTGCAGCTCTCGAGTGAAGTCTGGTTGGTTGGCTTTAAGGGTGTTGGTTCAGTCTGGTTTAGATATCTTGTCCCAGCTGCGTCTGGGGTAACTAGTTGGCATCGGTGTGGGGAGTTGGGGTGCGTATATGTGAACAGTGAAGTGGACAATCCATGTGAGAGGGGTGAGGTGGCTGAAATTAACCTTGTTGCTGGTTGTGAAGGTGGGGTCGAGGGTGTGTCCTGCATTGTGGGCAGGGCCTTAGATGAGCTAGGTGTGTCTCAGGTTTTCGAGGCTCTTGAATAGGGAAGTGGAGTTGGGATCTGTGGGGTCGTCGAGGAGGAATTTGAGATTGCCAAGTAGGATGAAGCCGTTTGAGCAGATGGAGATAGTGGTGATGAAGTCAGTGAGGAGGTTTCTGAACATGGAGTGTGGTCCTGGTGGTCGGTATGTGAGGGTGCCTTTGATGGTGGTGTGCTTGCTGGATTGTAGTCGGAAGTGCATGTGTTTCATGAACGGCATGTTCTCGTAGGTGGAGGCAATGCAGGTGATTGAGCCCTGTGGATGATGGTGAGGCCTCCTCCTGGTTTTTTGGGCCTGTCCTGGTGGGAGATCTTGTATCCCTATGGGATGCCTGTGGCGATGGCGGGTGTGTATGAGGGGTTGGATGAGGCGGTTCATCCAGGTTTCAGTAAGAAAGAGAATGTCAGGGGAGTGCGTGTCAATGATGTCCCAGACCTCCGTATTGTGTTTGCAGAGATCTGCTGTTGAGGAGCATGCATGTCAGTTGGGGTGAGGTGTGTATGGTAGGCGGAGTAGGAGTGCGGATGCAGGAGAAGTGGCGGTGAGTGCATGAAAAAGGTCCTACTGTTGAGTGAGGTGTGGTGTGTCGCAGAGGCAGCCATTGTGGCGGCATCTGGTGTTGAGTGCTTGCAGGTGGGAGAATTTGTAGTGGAGGTGTTTGGGTGAACCAGGGTCTGAGGTGCTGGTGGTGGTTCAGGTGCGGACAGGCACAGGTCGGCTTGCCTTTGGCATGCCTTCGGCCACCATTAAGTAGGACCTGGGAGGGGGGAGGAACACGGGACTGGAGGGCTGGGTGGGGCGCCGAAGGCACACGAACAAGACGTGGGAGAACAGGTTAGGAGCGGGAGGAGGCAGGAGGTGGAAAAGCGTGAGAGGGGGAGATGGGAGAGTCCCAGGGAATGGGGAAGAGATGAAGGAGGAAAAGGAAGAACGGCAATGAATAAGAGAGTCAAAGGAGAAACAAGAACGGAAAGACGTGCAAACAAGCAACAAGGGTAGAGAGAGGGGTGTAAGAAAGTGGCTCTGTATATACTGTTCCCAAATAGGTACAGGGTGCACAGAGTCCACAGTCCCCAGAGGTTTGGCAGAGGCTAAAGTTAGATATAACCTTACTCTCTAAAGTGGTAGCTTGGTCGAGCAGTAAGGCAGTATCAGAGGACAGTGTAAAGCATTTGTTGTACACACTCAGTCAGCAAATGGTCTCACACACTCAAGAACTGAACTCTAGGCCAATGGTTTGTATATAAAAATATATGCTTGTGTTATTTTAGAACCAACAATAGGTATCAAAATATACTTTCTCAGAATGAGATGCTTTAAATAAATACTTTCAATAGGCAATAGACTTTTGAATGCAATGGTTACAGTTGTTGCAATAGGCAACACAATTTCAAACACAATTTAACATTGAGCTCAATGGGAATTTTCTAGTTAAATGCAATAGATTACTTTTTAGATTACTTTTCTTACCACAGGACTGGATCCTAGATTCAGTCCTGGGACATCTCCTGTAAGCAGTTGAGTAAAAACGTTTTGGTTACAGTTGTGATTTTTAAGGAATATTATTGTATTTTAAAAGTTGCCACTTAGAAGCTTTTTCACATGGAATTACCAATGTAATCCTATAGGAGGAAATTCACTTAGCAGGTAAGTAGTGTTATCGTTACTTTTTCTTACTCAGTGTTGGATCCTGGATCCAGCACTGGTGCATTTCCTGTAAACAATTGAAAGAATGCGTTTACGTCACACAGGCGATTTTTAGCGAATATTTGTAAGTTTGCAAAATCGACAAACTTTTTCGGCAGAAGCCAGGCAATGTAATCCTATGGGAGGAAATTCACTTAGTAGGTAAGTAGTGTTATCGTTACTTTTTCTTACTCAGTGTTGGATCCTGGATCCAGCACTGGTGCATCTCCTGTAAACAATTGACAGAATGCGTTTATGTCACACAGGCGATTTTAAGCAAATATCTGTAAGTTTCAAAAATCGACACTTAGAAACTTTTTCGGCAAAAACCAGGCAATGTTATCCTATGGAAGGAAATTCAAGTTACCGGTAAGGACAGTTACAATTAATTTTCAGGGTCAGTGCTGGGCACCAAGATCCAGCACTGGGATCTCTCCTGGTAACAGGTGAGTATTTTCGTTTTCGTGATTCGGTTGATTTTAGATGAATATTTTAAAGTTTCAAAACTCCTCACTTAGAAGAATTTCCAAGTGAAACCAGTCAATGTTACCCTATGGAAGAAAAGTGAGATATCGGTTTTTGGGTAAGTACTCGACTGGCAGAGTTAAGGTTCTGGGCATAGACTCAGGGGTCTCCCAGGGTCATGTAGGTACAGTTGTTACACCCTCAGCGGCACAGGGGCGGCCGGGAGCAGAGTGAGTAGGCCCAATGTTATCCTATGGAAGGCAGGGGGCCTTTGGTTGGTGGCTGCTGGCAAGCAGGCCACGCGGCTGTGGGAGCAAAGCTCCGGGTCACTTACTCAGGGCAAGTGGGGAAGTCGGACAGGGTAGTTGGTGCAACCTCAGCGGCACTGGGGCGGCCGGGTGCAGTGGGCTTTTGGGCCGTCGGGCGCCCAATGGTTTTCAATGAGAAGGCTGCGTGACGAACAAAGACTGCAAGCTCGGGGACGGTGATTCTTCAGGTGCGACCACCACTTCGAGAGGTAAGTTGGGAAGCTGTGGGAAGGGTAGGCACCCAGGAGTTGGGCACAGGAGGCCGTGGGGCGTCGGGTGCAGGGGTGTCTTTAGGCGTCGGAAATCTTACCCTCGGCTGGTCGCGGTTGGAGGGGTGCCTGGTTCTGAGGCTGCAGGCGTCGTCAGGAGCGTCGAGGAGGGTCCTTGGGTGCTGGATTCTGGGTCACAGTCGCCGGGGGGATGTCCTCGTGGTATTTGTCCACTCAGGCACAGGCCGGGCTCGGCGGGTGCAGAGGGTGCAGGATTCGCGGTTCCCGGTTGGCACCAGGGGTTGTTGCTTGCTTTGAGCAGTACCACTGCTCTTGGGAGTCCCAGGTAGTTAGAGTCACAAGGCAGTCAGGTCCTCCGGGGTTTGTGAGGTTGCTGACCACTGGAGACGCCGGGGTTTAGCAGGAGCAGGTTCGAGGGTCGACAGGCCGGTAGGGCTGGGGCCAAATCAGTTGGTGTCTTCCTCTTGTGAGCAGCTGCACGGCAGGTCTTCTTGTTTCTTGTTCTTCTTTCTTGTTTCGGAATCTGGAACTAAGGAAGGAAGGGAGGTTCAGGGTGCCCCTAAATACTAGATTTAGGGGCGTTACAGGTAGGTAAAGGGCAGGGACCAATGGGTCCCTTCCCTGGGGTGGGTACACCCCCTATCCTGCCACTCTCCAGTGGGAGGGGGGCAGGAGCCTAGGCCTGATTGGGCAGGGCTCCCCATCTTCAAGATGGCGAGAGCCCGGAGATGTGCTTCACCTCACCTCCCCCACCTGAGGGGTGGGGTTGGCAGAGGCTGGCACACCCCCTCTCCTCCCTTGGTGTTTCCCGCCAGTCTTCCCGCCAGAGTGGGGGCTAGAACCAGTGGGGACCAGTTGCTGAGTACAGCAAGTGGTCTGGGGAATCTCACAAAGGCGGAATGCATTTGAAGCTTCCCCCTGTCCATCCTGGGGGAGGAGGCCTAGCACCTCGCCCAGGATGTGCATTGTTGCAGGCCTGGGAGAGCGGATGGCTCTCTACCCAGGGGTCCAGCAACATGTCTGCTGGGTGGCAGCCTAGGCAGCCCCTCAGACAGGACGTGGATTGTAGGTTAGGTTCAGGGGGCAACTCTAAGTTGCCCTCTGTAGTGCATTTTACATTAAATCCCACATTGGCATCAGTGTGGGTTTAATGTGCTGAGAAGTTTGATACCAAACTTCTCAGTCTTCAGTGTAGCCATTATGGTGCTGTGGAGTTCGTAATGACAACCTCCCAGCACTGTAAGAAAGTGGCTCTGTATATACTGCACCAAAGTAAGGTTCAGTGTGCACAGAGTCCACAGTCCCCAGAGGTTTGGCAGAGGCTAAAGTTAGATATAACCTTACTCTCTAAAGTGGTAGCTTGGTCGAGCAGTAAGGCAGTATCAGAGGACAGTGTAAAGCATTTGTTGTACACACTCAGTCAGCAAATGAAGCCACACACTCAAGAACTGAACTCTAGGCCAATGGTTTGTATATAAAAATATAGTTGTTTTATTTTAGAACCAACAATGGGTGTCAAAATATACTTTCTCAGAATGAGATGCTTTAGTTAACTACTGTTCAATTGGCAATAGACTTTTGAATGCAATAGTTACAGTTGTTGCAATATGCAACACAATTTTAAACACAATTATACATTGAGCTCAATGGAAATTTCTGGTTAAATGCAATAGATTACTTTTTGGATTACTTTTCTAACCACGGGACTGGATCTTGGATTCAGTCCCGGGACACTTCCTGTAAACAGGTGAGAAAAAGCGTTTTGGTTATGGTAGTGATTTTTGAGGAATATTACTGTATTTCAAAAGTTGACACTTAGAAACTTTTCTGGGTAAAATTACCAATGTTATCCTAGGGAAGGAAATACAGTTTGCAAGCAAAGTATGTTTACGTTACTTTTGTAATCCAGTGCTGGACTCCTAGGTTCAGCACTGGGACATTTACTTAAAACAGGTAAGTAATTACGTTTTTGTAGTTTGTACGATTTTTAAAGAATATTTGTATGATTCAGAAATTGACACTTAGAAACTTTTTCAACAAAAAGCAGGCAATGATATCCTATGAGAGGAATTTCCAGTTACTGGTAAGTACGGTAAAAATTACTTTTCATGGTCGGTACTGGACTAAAAGATGCAGTACTGAGGTCTCTCCTGATAGTAGGTGAGTAATTCGGAATTCGTTACTGTTGTGATTTTTAAGCAATATTTTGGTATTTCAAAAGTGGACACTTAGAAGAAATTTCACAGAAAACCAGTCAATGGATCCCTATGTAAGAAAATTCAATTCGCCGGTAAGTTACTTTTAACGTTACTTTTGTAATCCAGTGCTGGACTCCTAGGTTCAGCCCTGGGACATTTACTTAAAACAGGTAAGTAATTACGTTTTGGTAGTCTGTACGATTTTTAAAGAATATTCTTGTTTTCAAAAGTCGACACTTAGAAACTTTTTGGAAGAAAAAGTGTCCATGTTATCCTATGAGGAAAAATGAGTTATCGGTCTCGAGGTAAGTAATCGGTCTTTTGAGTTAGGGTTCTGGGGTTAGACTCAGGGGTCTCCCAGGGTCAGTGATGCACTGTTGTTGCACCCTCAGCGGCACTAGGGCGGCCGGGTGCAGAGTGTTGAGGCCCAATGTTATCCTATGGAGGATAGGGGGACTCCGGTTGGTGGCGGCTGGCAAGCAGGCCACGGGGTTGTGGGAGCAAAGCTCCTAGGGTTAAGCTCAGGGCACGTTGGGGACCAAGTTAGCACCAAAGAGGCACCCTCAGCGGCACTAGGGCGGCCGGGTGCAGAGTGCTGTTTTGAGGTCGGGTGCCCTGTTGATTTCAATGGAAATTTTCGGTTTTGGTTTTCAGCTGCAGGCTCGGTCCAGGAAGACTTCCAGGAGGAACCAACAGCTGGGCAGGTAAGTTGGAGGGCTCGGGGACGTAGGTGCACCTCGGGTTCCTTTCTCCAGGGCGCAGGGCGTCTGGATGCAGGGGTGTCTTTTGAGGTCGGATTTCACCTTACCGGGCCACTCGCGGTTGGGGGTTCTCCGTGCAGAGGCTGCAGGCGACGTCGGGGAGTCCTGGAGGGGTCAACCCACGGTGGACTCGGACTCTGGAGAGCTGGGGGACCTCGCTGGGACCGGTGGGCCACTTGAACTCGGGCTGTAGGCGACGGGTGCAGTGGTGGTTCCAGGCGTCGGGTTTCTTTCTCCTCAGCAGGCTCGGAGTCTTTGTTTGGTGTTTCTTTTGAACAGAGCTGCTGTTCACAGGAGATCCGGTCTTTGTTGAAGGCAGTCAGTCCTCCCTGGGGTTCTGGAGGTCGCTGGCTGCAGGACAAGACTATTTTTGGCGCAGGATCTCTGGAAACTGCAGACGGGCCGGTAGGGCTGGGGCCAAGTCAGTTGTTCTCTGCAGTCTCCTCTGCTGGGCGTCTTCTTTCGTCCTTTTTCTTCTTAGGTTGCGGGAATCTAAGGAAGGAAGGTTCAGGGTGCCCCTAAATACTAGATTTAGGGGCGTTACAGGTAGGTAAAGGGCAGGGACCAATGGGTCCCTGCCCTGGGGTGGGTACACCCCCTATCCTGCCACTCTCCTGTGGGAGGGGGCAGGAGCCTAGTCCTGATTGGGCAGGGCTCCCCATCTTCAAGATGGCGAGAGCCCGGAGATGTGCTTCACCTCGCCTCCCCCACCTGAGGGGTGGGGTTGGCAGAGGGTGGCACACCCCCTTTCCTCCCTTGGTGTTTCCTCCAGTCTTCCCACCAGGATGGGGGAGGAACCGGTGGGGACCAGTTGCTGAGTACAGCAAGTGGTCTGGGGAAGCTCACAAAGGCGGAATGCCTTTGAAGCTTCCCCTGCCCATCCTGGGGAGGGGGCCTAGCACCTCACCCAGGACGTGCATTGTTGCAGGCCCGGGAGAGCGGATGGCTCTCTACCCAGGGGTCCAGCAACATGTCTGCTGTGTGGCAGCCTAGGCAGCCCCTCAGACAAGACGTGGATTGTAGGTTAGGTTCAGGGGGTAACTCTAAGTTGCCCTCTGACGTGCATTTTACAGTAAATCCCACACTGGCATCAGTGTGGGTTTACTGTGCTGAGGAGTTTGATACCAAACTTCTCAGTCTTCAGTGCAGCCATCATGGTGCTGTGGAGTACGTGCTGACGACCTCCCAGCACCATATACTCGGAATGGCAGCCCTGCACTTACAGTGCCCAGGAATGGGCCTGGGTACTGTAGGGGCACAGGGCTCATGCACCTGTGCCCTCACCACTGGCATAGGGCACCCAGCTAGAGGGGTGACTGAGGTATGCCAGGGCAGTGTGTTTGTGGGCATGGCACACAGGGATGTGTGCCATGTCGACTCTCTGTTTTGTTCTGCACCAAGACACTCAGCCTGCAAGGGCAGTGTGTGTGTGTCAGGGTACAGGGCCTCTAAGGGTGGCACAATAAGTGCTGCAGCCCTTAGGGGTCTTCTCTGGTCACAGTGCCCTGGGTACCTAGGGTACCATTTACCAGGGGCTTACCTGTGGCCAGAGATGCCAATTGGGTTTAGGCTGAGTACAGTTTTTAGGGAAGGAACACAGGCCCTGGGTACCTGATTGGCAGGGATCCAGGGCACACCAAGGAAAAGTGCATCAGTTATCAGGCAAAAAGTGGGGGGGTTACTGCAACAGAAACCCACTTTCCTACAAGCACCATATACTCTTAATGGCATCACTGCACTTACAGTGCCCAGGAATGGCCCTGGGTACTGTAGGGGCACAGGGCTCATGCACCTGTGCCCACACCACTGGCATAGTGCACCCAGCTAGAGGGGTGACTGAGGTATGCCAGGGCATCGTGTTTATGGGCATGGCACACAGGGATGTGTGCCATGTCGACTCTCTGTTTAGTTCTGCACCAAGACACTCAGCCTGCAAAGGCAGGGTGTGGGTGTTAGGGTACAGGGCCTCTAAGGGTGGGACAATAAGTGCTGCAGCCCTTAGGGGCCTTCTCTGGTCACAATGCCCTGGGTACCTAGGGTACCTTTTACCAGGGGCTGACATGTGGCCAGAGGTGCCAATTGGGTTTAGGCTGTAATGCAGTTTTTAGGGAAGGAACACAGGCCCTGGGCACCTGATTGGCAGGAGCCCAGGGCACACTCAGTCGAAGTACATCAGCAATTCAGCAAAAAGTGGGGGCAACCATGCAAGAAAGATGGCACTTTCTCACAAGGGGTAAAAAGAAAAATGGGCAAACAGGCAACAAAGAGTGAGATAGTAAAGGAAAGAAGAGTAAAGTAGGTGCAACAAGGAGTAAGAGTGAGAGAGCAAGAAACGAGGCGGGACCTTGAGGCACAAGACCGGGTCAGAAGGGCCTTAGACTGGACAGAGGACCAGTCCAGGTAAGTGGGAGCTGGGGCCTAGGGTATTTTGAATCAACATTCTCTTTCGGTCTTGTGAAGCCACGACTGGGTTAGAGATGGTTACTAATACTGCTAATATCTTTGTCTGCCATCCAGTGCATATGGTCATTAACTGACTTCTTACGTTTGGTAGAAATCCTTGTACAAAAGCTGCACTTACAGCCTCATGAGCCATCTCTGGCAGACGGGCTATGCCCGAGTACCTTTCAAACACATCCTTAAGTCTATCTAAGTAATAAGCCGGTGTTTTGCCCTTATTCTGTTTACAGTTTGAATTCTTAGTGCAATCAATTTTCACAGAACACACATCCGCAATCACATTCAACAACACATAATTTACAGTGCTCAGCACTCCATCGCTGCCAGGATCAACAATCGGCTGCACAAACCTTTAGACCACTCAATCCGTTACTTCACTAAGTACCACCAATCGCAGTCACTGAGTCACTTCTCCCAATAGTCCCATTATTGGCAACACACCCCACCCACACCACAACAGAGTATGCATGCATAAATAAATACACAACACAACTTTTGTTTGGGAAAATTAGTGCTGCAGGTTTATTCCATACAAAAGTATGCAATATGGTGGGTTATCTTACGGGCGATCCAAGGGCAGGCAGCTGTACCAACCTATGCTGCCCTGCCCGCCTGATGAGCCAAGCACTGTGGAGTAACCAATCAGCGCTACCCTTATGGGGGTGATCCCCTTACTGGATCACGTGACACATTGGTCCCTATTACTCACGCCCCTTTCAGGGCGGAGCGTAGCAAGGCAAGCCCCCGGTTGTTCAGGCCCACAACCGCCCGAAGGACTAACGGGGCGCCGACGTAATTGTTCCAGGACCCTCCCATGAGGCTCCTGGGATTTGGCTCTGGCACCCCTATTGTGCTCTTGCAGAGGTACTCTTCTGTACCAATTTGCTTCCAGATCGCCCTGTAACTCCTCCTGCAACGAGAAAGAAAACATTACAACGTTCTATGTATTTCGCCTGCCAACCCCACGCCGGGTAAGCGGTAGGGTGGGAGACGGCGTGTCCGGCGCAAAGAGGACGCCAAGATGGCCGGGGGAGGCATAAATACCTCCCCACCTCCTCTGCGTGCCGGAAGTGACGCGTCTGGTAGGGGGACTCCTCCTTGAGTCCCGCACATCATTGGGGGTGGGGAAGTGCCCAAATGGCACTAAAGGGGCCGCCCGTTTAGGGTGGCCCCCTGCGGGGCCGCGGGCAGCCGCATAGTCCCATTATTGGCAACACACCCCACCCACACCACAACAGAGTATGCATGCATAAATAAATACACAACACAACTTTTGTTTGGGAAAATTAGTGCTGCAGGTTTATTCCATACAAAAGTATGCAATATGGTGGGTTATCTTACGGGCGATCCAAGGGCAGGCAGCTGTACCAACCTATGCTGCCCTGCCCGCCTGATGAGCCAAGCACTGTGGAGTAACCAATCAGCGCTACCCTTATGGGGGTGATCCCCTTACTGGATCACGTGACACATTGGTCCCTATTACTCACGCCCCTTTCAGGGCGGAGCGTAGCAAGGCAAGCCCCCGGTTGTTCAGGCCCACAACCGCCCGAAGGACTAACGGGGCGCCGACGTAATTGTTCCAGGACCCTCCCATGAGGCTCCTGGGATTTGGCTCTGGCACCCCTATTGTGCTCTTGCAGAGGTACTCTTCTGTACCAATTTGCTTCCAGATCGCCCTGTAACTCCTCCACAGCTCTGGAGGCGGCCCCCGTCGCCTAGAGAGCCCCCCCACCAAAACAGCTCCTTTCTCACTGCAACCTGCAATTTCCCGGGCCTCATTCATGTCCAGAGGAACAGATCCAAGCCCACCTGTGCAAGTGCACCCCAACATTGTCAAATTAACCTTTGGTGTTCGCCCGGCATAGCTCATGCCTGATGAAGCCAAAGCCCCTTGTTCTGCAAACTTGCGCTTGGAGCGGTTTATCCTTCTCTGGGAATGTACCAGTGCCTCACATGCGCTGCAAGAATGTGATGGCCTCTCAGGAGGGAGCTCTACCCTTAAACATCGCTGTATTACCCTTCAAGCTGATGTGGCTCCCACCTCCTGCAACCTGAAGTTGCAGGCCTTCTAGCAGTTCGTGCTCCCAAACACCTGTTTCCCCAATACCTGGAACAGCAGCACACATGCTTGAAGACCGCTTCCACAACCAGGCTATATACTCTGGCTATGCGGGCGGGGCATTTCCTGCTTAACTGAAGCAACCCGTAACCCGCCCAGGGAGCAGGGTGCACCTACTTTGTTGAGGTTGACCAGACATGTGCACCGACCTTTGTGATTAATAAACCATGGCGAACAGGACTGATCGCCTAGCGCACACTACTGCAGTACATCAACCATTTGGAGTGACAACTTACGCCACCTGCCAGGCTTGTTTAACTAAAGCTCGATGACAGATACACACATACCTGCTAACCAGCTGTGACCCTTGATGTTCAACCCAGCTAATGACCTAGTACCTTGATATTCCAGGGAATATTGCCCTATTGTTCCAGGGAACAAGCCGCACATGAGCCTATGGCCTACACCTACTGGGCCGAGGTGCATAGTGTGCTCTGGAATTGTCAGTGATGGTGCTCCAAACATATTTCAAACCGCTATTGGAGCCACAGCACACATTCTGGCCTAACCAGCTGGCGCATGCCACCTGGATACCTTGCCGCTGCGAGATTTTGCTCTTAACGCCAACCTCTTGCGGCTACTGGTGCACATAGTCTGTAGGTCTTGCCTCCACTCTATTTTTGCCGATACCTGCAATGTACCCCTCTGCCCCTGTATGGGCGGGAAAATACCCGTAACATTGCAAATCCCCCTGCACTCAGTCTCGGGCAGTCCGGTGGGGGAGAGAGGTCCTTGGAATTGGTTCTGCTATCTTGCTTGGCCACCTAGCCCGCAAGCACCCTCGCCTGACAGCACCCTATCTGCTGTGTCGCCCGTGCAATGTCCGCGCCCTGGCGCAGGGCGTCCCGATCGACACCTCTCCTAACAGACTGCCTTCAGGAAACTGGAGTGAACGGTTGTATGTTGTACATCTGACCATAAGACCTTGATTTGCTTAGGGAGGGACCAATTTGTTGCACTAAAATAGTGGCAACGTGCAGTTCTTAGCATCCTAACCTGCAGGGTGTGCCTGGACGATCCTAGACACCCCTATGAGCCAACCCGCTTTGACCCAGGATGCAAGGCACTACAACCGGTACACTTGGTTATCCCGGACTTAATTGCCCTCCACCGGAAACCGTGTGAAAAGGTACCAGCTCCCGGATTTACTTCCTAATAGTCTATGTGTCACGCCATGCTCCTTTTTATTCCTTATTCAAAACAGTAAACCCACTCACCCACGAGACCTGCTAGGAGCACGTTTAGTAAAGCCTGTACATGGAAATAAATTCCCCCGCCAACTGCACAGGGGGCAAGCCACACTCACTGCTACTGGTATCTGACTGGTTGGCCCTTGGAGGCCGTGGCAGTACTGCCCGGTCAGAAGAACGACCACGGTACAGTTGTCATTTAGTAACTCCTGGCGCTGACAACTGCAGGTGCCTAACACCGGGCTGTGTGTAAGCTGCACAGGAAGCCTAAAAACAGGCTTGGTGTGGATGGGTTGTTCGCAATGCCTGGCAATGAGTGTAATGCCTATGACAAACCTCTCCTGGCTGGCATCTATGTCATTCTTAAACATATACACGGTTATGCCACATGGCACCCTTCTGGTTGGTGATATGGAACCTCCTAACCAGCATAAGCGGACAGGCTCGCGTTGCCGTCACCCACCTGTGTATCTCGAATCACCCTCCTGTGTCACCTAACCTCGGTTCTAGAGTGCACTAATCCGCGCCGTTGGCCAGACAAATTCACAGGCCTCTTTGATTGCTAGACCCTGGTGAACACGATGGTGGAGTCAATTCTGGTTTGAAACAATATATGCATTGTGCCCTCTTTGGAGACAACTCACCCCTCATGTGTAGTTGTGGAGCGACAACTACACCTGTGCCTACACAAGTCACCCAACAGACAAGTAGGCCCTGACTACTTATGTTCTAGTGCCAGATTTGGCGCCGGCAACCACAGGTGCCTAATACCGGGCTGGTGTATGCGGCCCAGGAACCTAATCAATAGGCTTAGTGTGGATGGGTTGTTAACAATGCCTGGCAATAAGAGTAATACCTTTGACAAACCTCTCCTAACCGGCATCTATATCATTCTTAAACATATTTACTGGTTTTGCCACACGGCACCCTTCTGGTTGGTGATACGGAACCCCCGACGCAGCAAAAGCTCACAGTCTTGCGTTGCCATCGCACCACCTGCGTATCTTGACTCACCACCTAACATCGGTTTCAGAGTGCACTTACTCCGCACCGTTGACCAGACAATTACACAGCCCCCTTTGATTGATATACCCCGGTGAACACATTAATGGTGTCAAATCTGGTTAAAAACAATATATGTATTGTGCCCACTGTTGTTGACAACTCAATCCTTCGTGGGGTGACAACTACACAGGTGCCTACACAAATCACCCAACAGACAAGTAGGCCCTGGCTACCTTGTGTTCTGGTGCCAGATTTGGAAAGAGCCTTGCCTTCACTTGCTGCCCCCTTAGAAACACACAATGCCCGTGCTCTGGCCGCAACACGGTAATGCCCTCGTGTAGCATCGAACCCCTGGTCAAATAAGAGTGCCAACTCCCTCTACTAAAACTACACCCTTACCAAAGGTGGAATCTAGCTCTCCCCAAACTTCTGCTAGTGTAACCCACGGTCACGCCTCCTGTTCAGTTCAATTTAGTAAGTCATGGCACTGACCCACAAGGGCCTAATACTGGGCTGTGTAAAAGCGGCCCTGGGTGACCTTAAACAATCGGCTAGGTGTGGCGGGTGCTAACATTACCTGGCTGAAGTGCAATCCCTTTTGACAATCACTCCCGACAAGATGTGCCAATGAAGGGAGCAGAAAGAGTTATCCAGCCCACCTTACTTCCTGTCCCAGTTATCTGAGTAAATTAGTGAAAGATGCACTTTTGAACTGGTCGCCGATACTCTTACTTACGCCTGCAAATGCTCTGCTCAGAGCAGCCCGCTAGACAATGGCTTCCATTGAAAGGCGCTGCCAACAGACCTCCAAGTACTTAAGGCGGTACCTCTGAGTAGGGCTCTAATCTAACCGATGCCCCTTGCATCGAATACCGCATCTGGCTGTGAGCCACTAAGTGCTCCTGACGCCTTGGCGCTTCCTGACCCACCGCCAGCTCACCGTGATACAATCCGCTCGTGATAGGGACTCAACAGTGCGGCGAAAGCATGATACATCCTAGCCTGACCTTAGCTCTTCAGCAGGCTCCCACACAAGAGCCCTCCACAACCTTTGTGGCCTAAAACATTCCCCTGTGGGTCGGTTGCGGATGGACTGCAAACAACTCCTAGGCTGTCTCCACCAGTTGTAAAAGGAGTTTCTGGTTGCCTAGGGTATGCACCTAAGCCTGGCCGAACCCACCTCTCTAGTCAGAAGGGAGTACACACTTAAGCTGCCACCTGCCACCCCCTAGGTGGCTAGGCAGAGACTTTGGCTTATCCCAGAGGCAGTGTAAATTTGATGTGCCAACCGCACTCCCACAGTGGCACATTACAGAAGAGACTCCATACCAAGTTATTTTAATTACCCTTCGTATCGTCCATACAAGAGAAACTTAGTTCCATCTGCCCCTATTACCCTGTGCTAACAAAGCCCATCATGACATCACAGGGATTACATAACTCACAAGGGCAATCGGGCCACCGTCCTACAGCTCAGTTAGCACACTCCGTAGCTGCTGGTAGGAACTGTACTTGGCATAACACAGCACCAAGTAAATGTAAAATTGTACTCTCCCACCATGTGGCTGGTAACCGACGGCCAAAAACGACAGCACATGGGCATGAGATCCCAGTTTCTTAGAGTAAAACAATAATTATCCTGCACCATTAACAAATGTGCCACATGCACCCATGCCCTATCCACCTGTTTCTATGTGGATGTCGTCCAATTCAATGCCATAGGCAACATGTCAACCAGTTCTCTCCTTTGTGGTCAACCAAATCCCATATGCCGGGATTTCTCCCCTAGTACCTATGCAGTTGAAACTGGATTTGAAAGGCGCACGTGAGGTTCGGCGATCGTGCCAATGTTAGTCGCCATGTTTTCAAATTCTCAATAGCGTCCGACTTAGTTGGAGCACTACTAGGCCTCGTGGGACAGAATAGAGGTCTAAAGCTTTGGTGTCAATTAAGTGCACTTTCAGTAACCTTCCCCACAGTGGGCATGAAAGAGCTGAGCCAATTAAAGGCTGTTGCAAACAGGTGCCCCCAATAATTTGGCCCCAGAGCAGCTGGTAGTACTACAGCTTGTGCTGTTGATTACAAGTATATGCACTCCTGACCTCAAACCTCCATGATGTCCTGTTTTTTAACGCGTCAGCACCCCCACGCGTGTTGAGGAAGGCGGTGCCTCGCCCTTGCCTGGTATTTAGCCGCTGTCATTGCATCCCTATCTTTATTACAAAAGGAGCACTGCACCTACAACAAGCCCATCTATTGGCTTAGTCAATGCTTATTAGTTGCATCAGGTAACAGCCACAATTATAGCTCAGCTGCATAGCCAACCAAGAGCTAGCCGCCCCCATCCATAGCTGCCAATGTTTCAGATTGCTATGCCTAACATTTTCATAATTCCAAAACCTCTATGAGTGACATTTAGATGACTATGCCTGGCACTTTCTTGCGAGCAAAATCAAACAATGAAGATGAGGGAGACATATCGACCTCAGTAATTACACCCATTAGGCCAACGAGAAACTCTAAGACCACTAAGGTTAAGGCAGCTTTAGTGCGCATTTCCGGGCTTGGAGGCGCCATGCGAGATGTACACATGTTCCATCCCTTGGTGGCACAGGGACCTTGTTGTAAAAGCAGCAAAGTCTTCACTCAATGCAATAAAACTAAACCGATAGTTCACAGCGCACGCTCCCCACAGCCGCCAACGGGGCAAGCCGAAGTTTGTACCAAGCATCCCAACTCCAAGGAAAGGCACCACAACCAACCAATATGCTGTGCAGGTCACACACAAAGGCCCCGCTGAAAGGACCCCACCTTAACCAAGGCCCCCTACATAAACCTAGAGTGCACCTTGCGAATAATGAAGGCTGAAGACGACTTCCCGTCGCTCTAACACTCATTTCATGCAGAAGTGGACACCGGTTTAATCGCCCTTATGCAGCAACTAGGGCTGTTCCACCTAGCAAGGACGCTGCGACCATATAATCCAGCAGCCAAAGCGTGTCTGTGAACCATCAAACATATCCTGTGACGCTGCATGTTCTGCGCTATCCTGTGCCTGGGAAACGCAAGTGCCCCAGTTAAATTACATCCCCATGGGGGGAAACATACAAAAGACACGTGACTAGCAGTTGGCAAGTGAGCACATTTTCGTAAACAAAATGCTCCCAGTACATCCAAATAAGGGCGCTGCGACCAACGATCGGGCCCCTAAGCGTACTCCTAATAGCACACGCCCCACCCACATACATCATGTGACATTGCCTGATCTGCGCCACCCCGTGCCTGAGCAACGCAAGTACCCAGACAATTAAACAAATTGCCGAGGAACACCGGGGCAATTGGGTGTCTTTACTTCTTCAGCTATCGCACAAGTCCACACTACCTCTGCCGGAACTCCTCTAAATCGTGCAGCTACACTTTGGGGCCTATCAGATCGCGCCCGACTCTGTAGTTTTCCTACTGCGGATTGCTCCCACTATGCTCGCTGTAGGCTCCAGCATGCCAAGCTGTAGACACCTTTGACCGAACGTAAAGCACAACCATGGGGCAGTGCCATCTGGTGCTAAAGCACCCCCCCTGAAGATAGGCGACTACGCCTCTCAGTGAGTCACAGTCAACTCTGAATATTATGAAGAGTTGGTAGCAATGGGAGTGCACGCAGCTACGTTGTCAAGGCAGACCTAGCAATGGTAAAATAGCATCCCAATTCTTGGAGTAGCACTACTCAGATAGGATGACTGGAGACTAAACAGAAACAGTGGGATCTGTTTATTTAACATTATTGATAGGCATAAATCATACCACTGTATCAATTTGTGAATGGTCTTGTGGGGAGTGGAGTTGACAGACCAGTGCACTGTTCTGTAATTTAATCATTTATTCTTGAGCGAGTGGTGTTTGGGTCCAACAACTTGCCCACAAACGTCACCGGGGCAGTCGTAAGTACGGTAGCTGAAATTTCTCAGGCGCAACTAGGCTTTCCCACCTCTAGTCTGAAAAAGCTAAAGATGTGGAATTTTTGTTGGACAAAACATTAGCGCAAACACTTCAACCTTTGCAAATCATGTGAGAGTTATTGAGGGATCCAAATGGGCAAAACCCTAACTCTTTCATGATTGAATCCCGGGTTCACTGGCATATATTAACACACTGCAAGCAGGGCAGCCCTTGGTTCTGTTACCACATACCAGTGGTAGATATTATATTGGCTATACAAATGAAGCAATAATTGGCTTGGAGGGTAGTATAGACAAGCTTATAATATCCGGGCTGCAATAAGGAGATGAAGGATCAGACTGCTGACTCGAAGGGCTTCACAAGAACCCCAACATGGCATTGGCATTTGATTATTGGTAGGCCCGGCGCTTAAGTGATTCAGCCCGAACCGCAGGATGATGAGCCCAGGCTGAGACTCAAACCCGCTACTGAGCGCCTAAGTTGTCAGCGCAAGCTATTACGCCACAACCTGATTTGCACCTAGGGTTCGATCATAAGCAGGGGATAACCGGCACGAGTATTTAAAATTCCAACTGTATATATAAATCCAGTCTTATAATATAATATCTACAGTTATTAATGGTACGTGGGCTTCAGCAGGAGCAGTGCTTATTACAGGGGAGACGAGGCTGCCACAGGGGGCACTGCCTCGGGATGGCACCTGATGACGTGGCCACCTTTGTGAAGTCTGATCTCTCTTCGAAGACCTGGGAGTCCAAAGTATAAAACACGCGCTTCTTTCCACACTTCCACACTGATGAACGCTGTAGCTTGAAATAAAGCTAGATAGTGTAATGTGGCTTCAGGGCACTTCTGGCTGTTAAAGGCCTTCTCTCTAATGTCCAGTAGGCGCTGGAAGTGTGGGCCTGTAAAGGGAGGAGGCCCTGTGAGCCAGTCCAGCCTGAAACAGGAGGGCTGTACTGATGGTGGACCATCCCACCGAGGGGGCAGACACAGGCTGGCGTATTGGAGCAGAAGGCAATAGTCTCCCATTTTGGCCCTCTGCCACTCCACGGTCTCCACTAGAGCCCCGACGTTGTCATTTTGCACCACAGCAAAAGGCCTGCTGCCGGGGGCTATACCAGCTGGTAAGGGCCCTCTCTCCCAGTTATAGACCTAAGCCACAAGCGAGGGCCTTCAACCAGGGCAAGCGCCTTTACCGATCAGTGCCGTGCTAGGAATGGTGAGAGGAGCTAGTGACGCTCCTCTGTCTACGGCCGATCGGTCGCCTGCGTGATGTGAGCATCCCCATCCCTCGCCAGCAGCCCACCCGCAGGTACCGACACCAGCGGACCTGCTGCGGGGCCGGGCCAAAGAATGCAGCTAGGAGGGCTCCCACACCGGCCATGGCCTTACGTGGTGGGAGGGGGGGTAACCGCACTCGCCTCACTACCAGAAGCGACCGACCGCACGACCTCAGGACCGCATGTCCAGCAACGGACCAACAGCACGACCCGCCCACGACCCGCCGGACGGCGTGTCCGGCGCCAAAGTGGGAGATTAGCTGAACAGAGGCCGGGGGTGCTGGAGCCGCCCGCCGCCGCCAGTTAATGCCGGGTGGGGGTCTGCCTCGCACTAGGGTTGGCTCGGAGTGGGTGGCACTACTGTGGTGCACGCGCTTAGGAGCCTCTTTCCTAACACCACGAGCCTACCAGGGATCCCCGCTGGGCAACCCATGACATGACCAGGCTGCGGCACGCCAGGCGTCGGGCCCGTACCCCCGGCAGCTGTGCCAAGCCCCCTCCCCTCTGCGGCAGACCATCACCTGCGGCGGCTGCCGAGCACTTGACACCCGTAGTGCCTGTTGGGGGAGGGGGGATCGCACTCACCGTGATTGCCGCTCCTGGAGGATCACCAATGGATCCTAATCGTCGTCACGGTGCGCGCGAAACGGGGGGGGTGGGAGATGCCCGGACGCCTCACCCAAGACCACTCGCCCCCCAGGTGCCTCCCTGACCGCACCGCCGTCGTCTGCTCGAGTGAGCCTGACTGTGGACCGGGGAGCTGACACCCCCCTCCTCATCGGGCGGACACCAGGCCAAGCTATGGCCGGGCGGTGCCAAGGAGCGAGGGATAGAAGGGGGGTGGGGGGCTCACGACTCACCGCATAGCAGCTCCGGCCACGGACGTCCAGACGGCGTGTCCGAATGCGGGCCGGGCTCGAGGAGGAGACCCCCTCCAGACGGCGTGTCCGGCGCAAAGAGGACGCCAAGATGGCCGGGGGGAGGCATAAATACCTCCCCACCTCCTCTGCGTGCCGGAAGTGACGCGTCTGGTAGGGGGACTCCTCCTTGAGTCCCGCACATCATTGGGGGGTGGGGAAGTGCCCAAATGGCACTAAAGGGGCCGCCCGTTTAGGGTGGCCCCCTGCGGGGGCCACTGGCAGCCGCATTTGGTCTACACTCTTCAAACGGGCTCTACGGGGCCTCTCAGACTCTGGTGGGATTCGCTCTAATGTTAGGTAACGGTTTCTTAATGCTCATTAGATCCGAGGCGCTCCAAGGAACATGGACCATAATTCAATCCCCGGCCGCAGGTAGTCCCTCAGGGAAGGAGGGACGGGGAGGGACCCTCATCAGCCTCGCTAGATTGGGGAGAGGTAAGGCACCGTCCAGCCTATTGTTCTTAAGCTTTCTCTAGTGATAGTGGGGCTGTGTTCTTGGACTCCTCTGTGCCCCGTAGGTACGGAACACACTCGGCCTCGGGATTGATCTACGGTAGTGGAATCAGCATCTTGTTTAGTCAGTCGCACTCTCTCACCAGGTGCTTTAAATGTCAGTCCTTCCTGTCGCGTGCTTGCCTGCATGTGCTCCAGTTGCCGGCGAACATGCAGGCGCTGCTTGTTTCCAGGTGCATCTCCGGCTGTACCCCGAGATTCCTTGGCCGACATGCGGAGGATGCCCACCAGGCCCTCCTTTCTTGGGATCCTCGCTCCCTCTCTCCTCTTCCTGTGTTTGAGTGACCTTGGGGGAATAGATAGAGAGGGTAGAACAGTCGGGGCACGAACCCTAGATCTGCCTGTAAGGGGACTCATTTGATACTCCGGCTTCTCCGGGGTACTTTTCATACCTCAGGCTTGGGACTCGTGTTTACTTCTAAGTGCTTCTTCCTGTCATTACAAGGAAAGAGTCCACTGTTTATCTTCTTTTTAGGGTCCTTTAGTTTCTTTTGTAAATTCCTCAGGCTTTCGATATCAAAGGTCCCATACTCAGGAAAGGACTTCTTGCCCCCCCCATTAGTGGGTCCCACCCACTCTTTAAGTACTTGCACTTTCATTCGGGACTGATTATGTTTAGACTCTCCGGCACCGCATCAATGTTTTCCATCGTTCATACACACACGGGTAGCAAGGAAAAGAGGGTCTGATGTCCTTGTGCCCGTGGAGAGAGGCCGGAGAGAAAATGGAAAGCAAGGTAGGGGTGGCCTCAGCTACTTCTTTCACTGATTGTAGTGACCTGGGGAAGGGCACTAGGACCCTGCCAGAGACAGAGGGGTCAAAGGGGAACCGGACACCACATCCGGTCAGGGGTGTGGGGAGAGCAGTATCGACGGAGAAGGGAACAGAGACGGATGTGTGCAGCCGCCTCACAGCAAGAGTAATAAAGAAACATAACCCTACCGGTGTCTGGTGTATCTGTGGGTCCGGGGACGCGACAACTGGCGACGAGGCGGGATCCTCATCTGGCGACCACCGCTGCGTGAGGGACCGACGACGACGTGTGCTGGAGAAGCTGAAGACGGAGCCAGGAGCCCACCCTGGTCCGCGCCGTGGAAAGAAATCAAACTGCCAGAGAAACGGAGCCAGGAGCCCACCCTGGTCCGCGCCGTGAAAAGACATCTGACCGCCAGAGAAGCGGTAAGAAACTGAAGTGCCCTGCTGCCCTGCAAGAGATCGTGCCTGCAGCCCAAAACAGCCGAGAGACGCGCGAAGTTCAAAGGAACTATCGCGAGAGCAGGGCGGCCATTTTAAAGACAGGCAGATTGGACCAATAAGGGGCGAGAAACAAGGAGCGGCCATTTTGGAAGGTCAGGCAAAGCTCAGAGGACAGAAACATCGCGAGACTACGGCGGCCATTTTGAAGTCAGGCAAAACAGGCCAATAGGAGCAAAGAACAGCGCGGCGGCCATTTTGGAGTCAGGCGGCAACTGAAAAGAATAGAAAAAGGCAGAAAAAGAAGAAAAAAAAGACAAAAGAAAAAAAAAAAAAACAACTGTGAAACGAAAGCAGAACACAGTGGAACCAAAGGGGAATAAAGAATAAAGAAAAAAAAAAAAAAAGGGGGAGAAAATGAGCGACAATGAGGAGAAGAAGAGCACGCAAGCCATTTTCCGCAGGCCCTTACCATTTAGCTTGTCGGAGCCGCAAGCAGGCATCAGGTGGGAAAGGTGGATCAGAAAATTTGAACGCTACATGAGCGCCACGGACGTCCCAGACAACAAACAACTGCACCTACTTCTGAATCTCGCTGGGGACGAAATAGAAGATCTACTGTTAACTTTCCCCGACGCTCAAACAGCCAACTACAAGGGAGTGATAAAGTGTCTCACACAGAAATTTGACCCTCAACGAAACGTCGATTTTGAGAGGTACACGTTCAACACTGCTTGCCAGCAAGGGGAAGAGAGCCTAGATGATTTCGCGACGAGACTGAGGAAACTGGTCGCGTATTGCGAATTTGACAAATTCGACAATGAGCAAGCAATAAGATTGCGTATCATCGAAGGTTGTCAATCAGTGGAATTCCGAACACGCATCCTGAAGGAACCAACGACGCTGGAAAAGATACTGACAATGGCTCGCACGGAGGCACGGGCCACAGCGCAGGCCAAACAGATGGAGACGGGAAAGGAGAAGAGAGTGGCGTCCGCATATCGTGTCACTGGGAATTTCAAAAAAAGCGTTCCAGGCGCCAGTCCCAACAAAGCGCGACCAAACATGCTACTGATGTGGCCTCGAATTCCCACATGTTGGTGCCTGCCCAGCAATGGGCCAGAAGTGCAGGAAGTGCAATAGGGACAATCATTTTTCAAGCACGTGCATGACCAGACAGTTCAGAAGCGAGAGAGGCAGAACAATGAGACCAAGGATGACCAGCAACAGATATGCACGATACATGGAAACGGCAAATCGCAGTTCCTCTGACGAGTCCGACGAGACGGCAGCACCTGTGAGAGTAGAGAGACTATATCTAATGTCAGACACACCCAAGGAGGAGAAGACAACAGAGCACATTCATCTCGTGGAGAAGCAGCAAATAAAGAAAACGGCCACTGTCAACATTGATGTGGGGAACCACCAAGCAAAGTTCGTGCTTGACAGCGGAGCAACATGCAACATCATGTGCAGCTCGGAATACGAGAAAATGAAAGCGAAACCACTGCTGTCACCGTCGACCATGGATGTGTTCACGTGGGGCTCCAGAAGACCAGTAGAAAACATGGGGAAGTTCATGGAAACTCTAACATACAAAGGCAAGTCTTACCAAGAAGAAGTACACGTGCTCAAGGGTGATATCCCAGCACCATGCCTGCTAAGCAATGTGATGGCACAGGTGATGGGGCTACTAGCAATGACATACCACATGTATTCTACAAGAATACCCAGCCATACTGAAGGGTCTCGGCAAGCTAAAAGGAAAACAGATAACATTACACATCAATGAGTCAATTAAGCCGGTGGCCCAACATCACAGACGAGTACCGATCCACCTACAACCACAAGTTGAGGAAGAGATAACCAGCTTACTGGCACAAGACATCATTGAACATGCTGAAGGGCCAACGCCGTGGGTATCACCGATTGTGGCAGTTCCAAAGAAGGACACCTCAAAGATCCGCATCTGTGTAGACATGAGGATCCCAAACACCGCAATCGCAAGGGAACGTCACCCAGGGCCACACCTCAATGACATGATCAGCTGTCTCACTGGGGCCTGCCGATTCTCGAAGCTGGACCTGTGCAAAGGGTACCATCAATTAGAGCTGGATCACCAGTCCCGGTACATCACGACATTCTCCACACACCTGGGCCTGTTCAGATACAAGCGACTGAGTTTCGGAATATCATCGGCAGCGGAGATATTCCAGGAGACAATAAGGCAGGTGATAAGGCCGGTGCAGAACAGCCTCAACTATAGTGATGACATTCTGGTATTTGGCAAAACAGACAAAGAACATGATACCGCTCTGCGTCAAGTGTGTTCACAGCTGGAGCACGCGGGCCTGACGCTGAATGGAGACAAATGCGAGCTGGGGAGAGGGGAACTGGTGTTCTTCGGACACATCTTTTCCAAGCACGGGATGAGGCCAGACCCCAGCAAAGTAGAAACGCTGAAGAACGCAAAACCTCCAACGGATGTGGCAGAAGTGAGATCGTTTTTAGGACTTGCCAGCTACTGTGCGCGATACATACAGGATTTTGCCACAGTAAGCACACCGCTAAGAGAACTGACCAGACAAGGGCAGAAGTTCGTCTGGTCCCAGAAATGCGACAAGGCATTCGAGGACATCAGAAAAGCAGTGATGACTGTGGAACATCTCGCTTACTTTGACCCGCACCTGTGCACTGAACTGACTGTAGATGCTAGCCCGGTAGGACTAGGGGCAATACTAGCGCAACACCTACCAGGGAGAGACTCACCACGAAAAATAGTCGCGTATGCCAGCAAAAGCTTAACAGACATTGAGAAGGCATACTCGCAACCAGAAAAGGAAAGCCTAGCAGTGGTCTGGGCGTGTGAACACTACCACATGTTCATCTATGGGAAGCCATTCACCATCATAACTGACCACCAGGCACTGGTAACAATCTATGGCAGCCCGGCCGCCAAAATGCCACCCAGGATCGAGCGCTGGGGCATAAGGCTGATGGACTACGATTTCACGATTGTACACAAGCCAGGGAAGGAACACAACCCGGCAGACTACATGTCGAGACACCCGCTGCCGCAGGCACAGGCAATGACATCCATGGCAGAAGAGTACCTAAATTTCATACTGAAACAAAACACACCGGCACCTATAACAATAGCGGAGCTAGCAAAGGAGACGGAGGACGATGCAACGCTGCAGCTGGCCATGGAGACAGTGAGAAGGCAGAGATGGAAGCACGTCAACAATAACTGCACATGGGGAGAAGGAGTATGCAAGGAAGAAATGTTGGCTTTAAAGAAAATACATGAAGAGCTGTCTGAGACAGACACAGGAATAATGATGCGAGGAACCAGAATAGTGATCCCGAATGCACTCAGACGGCAACTGGTCAATTTGGCTCATGAATCACACAGAGGCATGGTAGCAACGAAGAAACTGCTAAGAGAGAAAGTGTGGTTCCCTGGCCTGGACCGCATGGTGGAAAACACCATCATGACATGTCACCTCTGTCAAGTGACGGGCTCACCAGCCAAGCCTGAACCACTACAGATGTCCGAACTGCCAAGAGCGGTGTGGACAACACTAGCAGCTGATTTCTTTGGGCCGCTGGACACAGGCCATTATCTGTTGGTAGTCATGGATGAGTACTCGCGATTTCCTATAGTGCGACAGGTGTCATCAACATCAGCAACAGCAACACTACCAATATTGGATGACATCTTTGCAGCCTGGGGCTCACCGGAGACACTGAAAACAGACAATGGTCCTCCGTTCTCAGGAGACGAGTTCCACCGATTCATGGTCTACCTAGGAGTAAACCACAGAAAAAAAACTCCGCTGTGGCCGCAGGCGAATGGAATGGTAGAGAGGTTCATGGGGAGCATCAAAAGGTAGTTCAAAGAGCGAAGCTGGCGCAGATATCGCTCAGCCAAGCTCTGTGTCAGATGCTACGAGACTACAGAAACACGCCACATAGCACCACAGGAAGATGCCCGGCGGAGCTAGTACTGGGAAGGACATGCAGGACGAGACTACCGCAAGTAGAAGCAATCATGGCACCAGAAAACAGCAGCATTGCAGCTAAGGACAGAGAGGCGAAAGGGAAGATGAAAGACTACGCAGATGCCAGGCGACACGCCATCCCGTCAAACCTGAAGGAAGGGGACACAGTGATAGTGCGTCAACGTCAGCAGAGGAAATCTGACAGCATATTCTCTAAAGACCCGCTGACAGTAACGAAAGTGAAGGGCCCAATGATCACTGCGGAATCAGAACACAAGAGGATCACACGGAATATCTCACACTTCAAAGGGCTGAAGGAGAAACATGAAGAGGATCAAGATGAGGAAATAGCAGAACACAACGGGTCAGAAAGCAACGGACAGGAGCAAGGACCAGCGACACTGATGTTGTTGGGGGGGGGGAGGCGTTGTACACTCACAGCCGAAGATCCCCCCCGCCTTTGTCTTTTCCTTCGGTCAGATGGCCAGAAGGGCTCGTGAAGGTTCCAGGGCGGCTGGACCAGAGGCTTCTTTTTCCCTCATTCATCCTTCAAGGCAGGGCACAAGTCCGAAAAAAAGAAGTGGGGGGACGCTCCAAGTTCGGTGGTGTCACAGGAAGTGACGTCACGGCCGGAAGTGACGTCACGAAAGGTAGTCCCCTCTTATTACAGGGAGACCCGCTTCACTTGGGGGGCCATGTTAACCCACTGTGGAATGTAGCGTCATTCTCTGACAGTCTCGGCGCGCAGATCAGCAGTTTACAGAACATCCCTTCCTTCGATACAATGCCATCCAGGTCGGATTTCTCACAGGCTACCAGGGGCCTGACATCACTTACTAAATGCGCGTTGCCAACTCGCTACTTACGCACCACGAATCCTAGTACACGGAAGCGCTGGTAAACAATTCCACGGAATCACGCGCCAGGGAGCACCAATATAAACAGAGCCATTCTCCAACCACCAGGGGCACCACTACCACAGCGCACAAGATTGACAGCCAGCCCTGTACTTGGGAGATCGACGGGGCGGCTGTGCGGGCAAGTCACGCCATCATTGAAAGTCCAGCTTTTGGGCAGGGGGGATGGCGTCCACCCGGTAAAATAAGTGGGGGGACGCCGTCCACCCGCGTGGTACCCCGACTTGAGCCCTGCTTCAAGGGTCTGTGCTTTGGGACTTGGAACTCCTGCCTATCTTTCCTGTCTTCACACGGCTTCCGGAGCCCACTTGCTCTAAACTATGGATTCACACATACATTTTCTTTTCTCTGGAACCCTCATATTACTGCCTACACAACCAGTCTATTATCCTGTTGTCTCCTACCCAGACGACACTTGTTTGCACATTTTAAACAAACTGTAGACAAACACAAAACAATACGGGGCAAGCAAGCAAGCAAGTGGAATACAGTAAGTGCTATTAGACTTTACCTAAATGTTGTTAAACTTGTTTACTCTGTTTAGCCAATTCGACAGGTCCAGTGCTGGGCTATGCTTTACCGTAGCCCCCAGAAGTAATTTCTCCCGTACCGCAAGCGTCATCTGGAGTCCGGTCCAGCACTCTCCTGTTCCTCTAACAGACAGTTTCCCACATACAATGCAACATCTGTACAATAAAACACATAATTTTGGGAAGACCACAAGTGTTTAATGCAAAAATAGTGAATATGCAAACAAATTTATTAGTGACAAGTGTCGCTTCAACGGACTAGAGCATCTGCTCAAAATCCAATTGGAGCATGTAATACTAAGATCTATGTGTGTAGGGGTGGGGGGCAATGTTCCCTCTAATTGTTTTCCTCTGTGTGCTGCACTGTAAGGTCTTTGTGCGCTGCAGCCAAGGCTATGTGCGCCAGGAACCAGACCGCATGTGTGGGTGCAGCGTCTAAAGAAAGGGGCGAGGCCAACATTAAAGTGAAAATGCCTATGGGGCGCTTTTACACAAAGTGTAATAAAAATAAAGAAAGAAAGAAAGCTTTTGTAGCACGGCCGCTGAAGTGAAAGTGGTGGCGCTGTGAATTAAATAAATAAATAAGTGTGGCCGCTAAAGTGAAAGCGGCCTGCATTGTGAATTAAATAAATAAATAAGTGTGGCCGCTAAAGTGAAAGCGGCCTGCATTGTAAATTAAATAAATAAATAAGCACAGCTGCTAAAGTGAAAGCGGACCACGCCGTAAATTAAATAAATAAGCGCGGCCACTATAGTTAAAACGGACCACACTGGAAAAGAAAAAATACATGAGTAAATGACATGATATAAAAGGTGGCGGCGTGCTGCGACATCGTGGGTGGAATAGGGAAGATCATTAAAGAAAACAGTGCTCACCCACTAGATAAAGCAGACCGTGTAACAACACAAGTAAAAAGTCCAGTCGTTATGGGAGGATACAAATGCAGACAAGGCGGTACCAAGGAGGGACTACTAAGCCTATTCACGAATGAAAAGCAACGATTTCGAAAGGACAGTAACAGGAGCCAATTGAAAAGTTGGGCAGGAAATGGGCGGAGCTTCTATGCCATACCTCAATACAGCATGCCTCGCAGAGCAGCACATGTGCTGCCCAGGCTCGACCTAAAAACAAACAGGTGCTTGGCCTAAAATTATACGGCGCTGTGTGAAGAAAATGGGCACACGCGCCACTTGGGCCCCCAGGGCACTGTATCTAATATGACCCCCAGGGGCGGTTCCTTTTAAAGGGCGGAGAAACGTCGCCCCGCCTGCGGTGACTCTCCCCCACCCTTCAGACCATACCATTGTTGCTACCTTATAATTATCATAGGCAGTCAGGCACGCGAGCGCTGTTCTAGTGGAGAGTGGCGGAGTTTCAGGGCGGGGCATGATCATAGAACTCCAATACTTTACATGGTACAGCAAATGAGGGCTCATGTGGTAGGTTACTAAAGTACATGAGCCTTCGAGCAAGAACTTGTTCATTAGTAGCACTTTGACTTCCTTTTTAAATGATACGGTTGACTTCTCAGAATCCATTACATTGATGTACCATTAATTATATAGATGATTCTATCCGGACTGAGATTACCATTTCTGAGAATGTTTCAACACTGAAAGTAGTAAGTACCAGACTAAACTAGTTAGCGTAAGGAATATTGTTAGGTGTGCATTAGTTAAGGGGCAGTGTTTGGTTTAAGTGAAGGGTAGAGTTAAGATTCGGATTTGGTTCAGCGCTGGGGTAGGCTTATTCTTCAGTTTAAGGTCTGGGAACTGTTGTGGCAATACTCAAAATATTCACCATAACTATATAGAGCCCCCAGGCAAACAGCACAGGGGTGGTTACATCAGGCACAAGGTACCACTTTTGTGGCGATCTCCGGCACAAAAAATCAAGAGCAAACATATCTTCAATGTAATGTTCCAAGACACAATATCGGCACTATGACAACGCGCATATGCACAAAACAACAATGTAATGCTCCCAGGTACAAACCACCACCACAGGAAGATCCGACATACACATCAAAATTAAACAGCCGCATACACTAAATGTCACTACTGGGATTACCAATTGCACACAACATTCCTAATGCAATATTCCAAGACACACAACATCACAACTGGGTTGATAGCATGCTGGAATAATCCCAGATGCAAAATATCACCATCGTAAAAATTTCAAGCACTACATATGAGCATTATGATTTATCCATGTACAGAATACTGCCACCTATGTAATGCCAGGCAAAAACTGCAAATCATTTGCACAAAATATCGCAATAGTGCTGGGCACTTGCAAAAAAATGTTTGGACTGTAATGATCTCATGTATAAAAAAAAATCATTAAGATGATCTAAGGCTCAACAAAGCACTGGGGAAACCTCATGTGCAAGACATCACCTGTGTGAGCATATATGCAAAGCATTACCAGCATGGTGATTCCACGCACAAAATACCACCAGTGTGGTGATTCAAGGGACACTAACACTAAAGAACATTCGATTATCTATAAAACATCAAGACATTCTCTGTTTTGTACATCAAAGATGTTTCCTGATAGCCCAGGACAAAACTGTTTCATGCATCATTTTCTAATTTAACTGATTTTAAAACCATAACTTGTACCTCCCAGAACCAAAAGATATGAATGAGCCAAATACAGATGTCTCTCGTTCTTGGGGTTTTAAGGAGCTACAAACAATGTGGGCCTTGTGGATCTCTGATGTAGGGCCACTTATTTATTTATACTTATACCTAAAAGAAATGCCGCAAGTCCAAAAGCACGAAGTGAGTTTTACACGTCGTGCTTTTGAACTTGAGGCATGTGTTTTTGTTAATGGAGCACGGCTGGGGGCTGATTGTGGGCCTTTGTGAAAATATTTCTGTATATTGCAGCGCATGACAGTGCTGCGGTTAACAGGAATACTTTCACAAACAGCCCGCAGCCGTGCTCCATAAGACATGCATCAAGTTCAAAAGCACGACGTGTAAAACACACGCCGAGTTTGTAAACTTGCTGCATTTCATTTCTTAATAGAGTGCAGCTGCGGGCTGTTTGTGGGCCTTTGTGAAAGTATTCCTGTTAATCGCAGCACCGTCATGCGCTGCAATTAACAGAATTATTTCGCAACAATGGCGCACAATCAGCCCCCAGCCGCGCTCCATTAAGAAAACAAATGCAGCAAGTGCCGGAGCTTCTTGCTGCTGAATGCGTGCACAGGCTGCCATTAAAATGAAACTTCCCTGCCACTCCAGGCAACGCGAACGCTCTCTCAGACGATCTGCTGTGTGCGCGCTTCATATAGGACACTGCGCGCTCGGGCTGAAAGAGGTGCACCTTACAGGGAACTTAGGTGGGGGGTAAACTTCGATCCTCTGGTGGAGTTTGCAGATCTTTGCCCACTCCACGCTCCACTTGGAGCGCAGAGTTTTGGAAAAACTCTGCCAACCGCCACGTGGTGGAGCTTTTTTTCACACTTGGCACGCCAACGATAAGTTTATGAGCGAGAGTTAGAAAACGCTGGTGGTCAGGGCAGGTCGCTACCACTCGCGTTGAGAAAGCTGCCACTCGAGTAGAAAATCTAGTCAAGCAGCAGAAAGAAGCAGCGCCCTCTGGTGCACCGCGTGGTGTCTTTCACGCTGATCTTACAGCGCGGGACAAGCTCCTGGCGCTAAAAATCAGCTTGAGCAGCGCGACGTGCCACAACTCCGCTGCTCAGGGAACTCCGTGGAGTCTTGAAACATTTTGGGTAACTCCGCGGATCAGTTCCACCCACTCCTATATATACGTCTGGTACTGTTTTATACATTTTCTATCAATACAAGTCAATGGAAAAGTAAACATGTGATAGAAAGTGGTTACTTTAGTGAAACTAGCTAATGAACAGGAGGCAGGATCTTCTCACACAAAGGAATGCAAGAAGAACTTGTGAAGTAGCTAGAGAGATATACTGAGGTCACTACTGTCTGTAATCCTACGCTTCTTACTGCCGATCCTTAAAGCCAGGCTACTCTTACTACACAGTGCAAGGACATGTGCAGTTGTAGAACTCTGAATAAAACGGCTTCTAGCCCTCAGGAAGGCATGAATCATTGCAGGCATGTTAAGGTTAATGAGTGGGTCAAATTAATATGTAATAAAGCATTCATTATAAAGCAGTGGTATTAAGTCATGGAATTTTTGATTTAGCTTTCTCAACACACACCCAGGTCCAAGCCAACTCCCCACCCTTCTGCTGCACGCGCCTTTTAACAAAATGATTTGATTTCTCCTAGCAAATTGTTTCATGTCAAAAATGCTTGCCTGAAAATATATTCTAATTGTTTGTACATATGTTTAAAGGCTGACTTTTTATGAGTGTAAAAGGTGTTTTGTAATTATTATGTGTCCTTGTTATTCACCGTATTCATATAGCAGTCACCTTGGAGGCTTATTGCTCTCTGAATACAGCCACTAATTAGGAAAAGTAATCATAAGCTAATCTTACCACTCGGGCCTCATTAAAAGATGCCCTTTATTTAGCACAGAGGTGCTGGGGTTCAAGCCGATATCCCTGCGCCAAATAATGGGTAGTTAAAGTTATTCCACATTGAATGGGGATAACACGTGCACCCAGGTATACCATGTACAGAAACACCAGAGCACACAGAACCTCCAAGAGTGATATTTCACCCTCACCCTGACCCCCAAACAATGAAACCGCTTCAGACAACTCATCATTGTAGCGTCTTCACCAGCCCTGGAGCATGCAAATGAACACCGCAAACACGGAGCTCTGTAACAGACGTCTTTATTCCTTAGCATACGATCACACACTGCACGCATTGCGTCTAACTTTCATAACCACACCTTAACACCTCCCAGCAAGCTACCTAATTCCTGTTTATAGTCCGCCCGGAACTGCAAGGGTCCTGGGCTGCATAATATCAGACACTACATCTCCCCCTTTGTTAAATAAAAAGTACAGACAACTTTAGCATCAGATTTCCTCAATGAGTCACTGAGGCGCTCCCACTGGTCTGCCAGATCAGGTCATATGAGGTAGTTGAGATGCACCTTGATCAGGCACCGATGATAGAGGCTCAGATGGTTGATTTGGCCTTTCAGGCAGGGCCACCTCAGCTGACAAACATTGAGGTAGATGTTTAAAGTGTGATGAGTCCTGTGTGATGGACTTTCCGGGATGATGCGCTGTAACCATGTGTCCTTTGCATGTACAACCCTCAAAGGGTTGACAGCAAATGGAGTGTCCGTTTTCCGCTTTCGTTTCTGTTTGACCAGAACCCAGTCCCCTTTACGGAAGACTGTTTTCCGGGTGCGTCGGCGCTGATCAGCATATGTTTCCATCTTGCACTTTCGAGAAGTGTCTATGACATGAACCTCATCTGCGTTGATTGATCGGTCTTATGTCCATTGTGGTACTTTGGTTCCTGTGGCTCTCCCACATAGCAAGGTGGCACGGCTCTCACCAGTTGTTGAGCGAAGAGTTGATTGATAGGCACAAAGGGCCTGGCACATGTCTTGCTTGAGATCGATTCCCTCTATCAATGCTCGCTGAATTACCCTCTTGAGGTTGCCCATGAATCGTTCAACAACACCATTGGCTTGGGGCCAGAGAGGTGTACTCTTTTAATGCTTGACATTAAGTCGAACAAGAAACTCTTTGAATTCTTTGCTATTGGAAGGCGGGCCATTGTCAGATTTGAGAATAGCGGGGATGTCCCACACTGCAAAGATGTTATCAAGCCGCTCGATGACTTTGTCATGAGTTGTTCATGACAATTCTCCCTCCAAAGGAAATTAATATTCAATGACTACCATGAGATGATGTCCATTTCCTAGAAGCCCAAAGAAGTCAACTGCAACTCTCTCCCAGGCATGCGCAGGAAGGTCAGACGTTGTCAGTGGATGCTGCGTCACCTTGAGGGATAAACATTTAACTAGGTGGCATACTTTCAGCACTTTCTCAACTCGTTCATCTAGGCGAGGGAGCCACACTCTGGGGCATATTTACAAGGGCATTGCACCACCTGAGCGTCACTTTTTAGGACATTCCGGTGGAGCAATGCCCTGCTCCATATTTACAAAGCGGCTTAACGCCGCTTTGTCAACATCGTACCCTTTCATGCAGGTACCTGCGTGAAAGGGGCGTGCAATGGGTGCTGCTGTGGGCGTTCCACCGCAACACCCCTTGCATTTTGATGCTGCCCCAGATTTACAAGGATCTGTAAATCTGAGGCAGCGCCAAAACTGAGGCCACTGAAAAGCAGTCGTTAGATTGGCGCAACGAGGAGAAATACTTTTATTTCCCCTCGTTTTTACTCTTTCTATGTGAATGAGCAAATCGCCTTCAATGATTGTTAATGTGGAGGAAGATGTCCCTAAACAATCACCCCTGCAATGAAGGCACCCTTGCACCCTGGTGCAAGGGTGTCTGTGTTGGCGCTAGGCAACTTTTTTTAGCGCAAGGGAAAACACAGGGGTGCGCTGTATTCTTGTGAATACGGCGCATCCCTGTGTTTTTTAAATGACGCAGCACTGCTAAATTGCTTGCAGCTCCGCATAGGATATTTCATTGTACATATGCACTCTGTTTCTTAGGGCTCTTTTGGTGGCTACAATGCCACGATGCCCTTCATCGGCTAGCTCCATTGCTTGCCGTCTCAGGTTCTCAAGTATGACGATTCTCGAGCCTCTCAAGATGATACCCTCTCGGGTGACAAGTAGCTCATCCTGTCCATTTTTAATTTTTTTAATTCAACATCATCAGCAGTGGGCTGAATACTTTTCTTCCAAGAGTGCGTTGTAATGAGGTCTTTGAAGATGAGCATGTTTTTATTTTCCTTTTTTAGCAGCAATAATCTGTTCAATGGGTAGAGCTGCTGGCGTGCTGGACCTCAAAATGAAGTTGCAATACTTTTCAACCACTCCCGATGTGGGGCTGCACAGCACAAAGTCCGTAATGCTGCGTTAACTCCACCCAGAATACAGGCGCTACGTGGCAAATGTTAATCCCAGCTTCAGTTGGGCCAACTGATTGGGCACTCTTCCACATGTGCCACGGCAGCTAGACCCAGAAGACTCGGCAGACCACAGAGGCATCCTTCATAAGTGCCTCGGTTCCTCCATGGGTCTCTGGAACTTATCCGCAGCTTTGATCACGCCAGTCACACAGTTTATGAGTCATTGGTGGGTGCATCCCTGCTCCAGGGTCTCCCTTCCAATGACCAGCGCCTCCTGCAGGATAGACTTGCTCCTTTCCTCGCACTAAGACAGGACTCCATCGATTTCCAGGACAAGTCAGGAAGTTCTTCCTCAGTATCAGACTCCAGGTGATGACCCCTCACCTCTGAGAAGCTGGCTGTCAGGTAGACAACAGACATGGTAGCCCAGTAGTCCTCTGAGTACTCTGTGGAGCACCCCCTCCTTGGTCTCAGAAACTTGAAACTGGGACCACAAGTCAGTCAGCAGCTCCCACTTTTATGCAGAGTTGGCAGACAGGGGTTCTGGAGTCTGTCTATCTTTGCAGGACCGGTTTTGGTCAGTTCCCTTTTAATATTTCTTTCTCATTCTGTCTTCCAACCAGAGGCTTTATCTTGAGTGGTGCTTTTCACAGCAGGGTCATCTCCAGGCTGGAGCATCAGTAACAGAGGCACAATGAGGCATAAGCTGTCTGCACCTGACTATCAACAGCCACACTTGAAAGCGATCAGGAAGATGGCCAAAGCGCTGCTCCCCTTCCAAAGGACTCTTCACGCCCTGACAACAGAACTGCAGTCCCACTCCTCCCCGCTGTCATCCATCAAATGACAGTCTCACGAACACTAGTCAGCAGTCTTCTGTATCAGAAAAGGCCGCATTGGATTTCTGAGGGGGACCTGTCTCCTATTTCCCCGAGCCAGTCTTGTCGTTCCCTCTCTCCAGTCCAAGGATTGTCAGCAATACAGTTCCACTGTCTGGGAAAGCAACCTCACCTCCCTCCTGTGCACAAGAACAGGCCAGGGCCTTCCAAATATGATGCTGCAGGCCTGAGGCACTCTGGTTCACTCTGGCACTCATGCGATGCACACCAAACTTCACTAGCTTACTTGCAAACATACACAGGATCTCAGCACACAGGACGTCTGTGCTAGGATACTGGGTTCACCAATAACAGTGGGACTAGGTGAATGGGCCAGGAGGCTCCCATCCCCGTGACAGAGGTGAAAAGGTCTCGTCATACAACAATCCTGCAAAACATGGCATAGTGCCACCACCACGCTACTTGTGCGAACCGGTGACGGACAGTAGCCCTTGTCACTACAGAGGGTCCACTTGGTGCGTCCCTCTAGGGCCTGGACAGGTGCAGGGCCTGTCATAAGTCAAGGGCAGGCCAGAGCCTTCGTGCACACGCTACATTAGTGTGAGGGTGGGGTTCAAATCTGAAAAGTCAGATACCACATACTCGCAGTCTGATGTTGCCATCCCAACCGTACATAGGCACGTATGTATGGGGTGTATGTCTGCCTTTGTGTGTTTATTGGTGTATGTATGAGTGTGTGTATAAGTGTATGTTTGTTTATGCGTGAGTGAGCATAAGTGTGTGTGTATGCGTAAGAGTGCATTTGTACGTGTGTGAATACAAACAAGTGTATCTGTAAGTGTGCTTGAGTGTGTGTGTGCGTCTCAATGCATTTGTTTATGTGTCAGTGTACATGTGTATGATTGAGTGTGCCTATGGGTGCTGCCTTACCTTACAACTCCAGATGCCTAGCTCTTCTCTTAGTAAGAAAATATAACAATTCCTCCACTTTGTTTTTGTTGAGGACAATAAAACCTCATCACACCTCACAGGAAGTACCACTAGATCTGAGGTGCTCGTGCAGGTTATACACGCACACATATGCCCTCCCCCACCCCCCTGGCCCTGTGTCTTACTAATGAAACAGGTACTCCTTGTTGCTCAGAGGACAGTGCCTCCTGCCCTGTGACCATGTGATGGAAGCTAGACCTAACCACAGCCAGGCCACATTCTGAGCTTACAAGTAGTTTGTGGGCTGCAGGGCAGGGGCCTGTAGGGACGTAGATGCTTCTTTTCCCTCACTCTTCCCCAGGGGTGAGGACAATAGAGTATCAGGACCCTCGCCATGAGACATGTGGGCGTCACGTCATTTATATGCTGGCCCCTGTGTGCTTTCTCCCACCTGAGGCATAAATGCAGCAGTATACATACCACAATCACCTACACCCACCCTACTCCTGTGTGGAGGCACGAATATGACTCCCGCTTCTTGGGACCCTCCATGTCTCCGCCCAGCATCCTGGATCCTTCTGAGAGTACAGAGGGGTTGGGGTGAAGTCTCCTGCAGGCAGACCACCAGCACCCAGGGAAGGCTGGTGCCCCCTATCCCGCTCATGGGGGCCCACCGGAAGCTCAGCTCGGGTGATACTGCAGGGAGGGCCCTTGAAGACAACAGACCCCAGGGTGCTCTGACAGATGCTGACTCCAGAGGAGGTAACCAGGGCCCATTCTCCTGGCCATCCTCAAACAGCCACCGTATACAGGTGTACCTCCATGCCTCCACAGTCCCTTCCACTGCTTCTATGCAATGCCAAATATTACCCCACCTTCGGCTGTCTCCCTGCAGCCTTACCTATGGGGCCCACGGGGGCCACACAGAGCCCTTACATCACACATACCTCACTCATAACACTCATCTAGTATGGGATGAACCTTGCAAGAGCAATGTTTTTATCAAATACAGCACCTACAGGAAGTGATCTGCACCTCCTCCTGCACGTGACGCAACTCAAAACTCCGCACGCGACAGGATTTCACTATTAAAAGACCGACCTGTTGGCTTTGCCAATGCTTTTCCCATCTGGTAACAGTTACCGAGAAGTTGATTTGTGTGATCCAACTGTTGCAGCAGTTCCAGAAATGATGAATCTTTTCCCTGGAAAAAAAATCCTTGATGAAAGGGCTGATGTGTGCCCCCTCCCCCCAGGAAGAAGTGCAGCTCTCTAGAGAGGGTAATGCGCCTCCCCCCCAGTATGAAGTGCAGCTCTCTGGAGAGCGTAATGAGCCCCCCAGTATGAAGTGCAGCTCTCTAGAGAGGGTAATGCGCCTCCCCCAGTATGAAGTGCAGCTCTCTAGAGAGGTAATGCGCCTCCCCCAGTATGAAGTGCAGCTCTCTGGAGAGGGTAATGCGCCCCCAGTATGAAGTGCAGCTCTCTGGAGAGGGTAATGCACCCCCCAGTATGAAGTGCAGCTCTCTAGAGAGGGTAATGCGACCCCCAGTATGAAGTGCAGCTCTCTGGAGAGGGTAATGCGCCCCCCAGTATGAAGTGCAGCTCTCTGGAGAGGGTAACGCGCCCCCAGTATGAAGTGCAGCTCTCTGGAGAGGGTAATGTGCCCCCCAGTAAGAAGTGCAGCTCTCTAGAGAGGGTAATGCGACCACCCAGTATGAAGTGCAGCTCTCTGGAGAGGGTAATGCGCCCCCCAGTATGAAGTGCAGCTCTCTGGAGAGGGTAATGTGCCCCCCCAGTATGAAGTGCAGCTCTCTAGAGAGGGTAATGCGCCTCCCCCCCAGTATGAAGTGCAGCTCTCTAGAGAGGGTAATGCGCCCCCCCCCAGTATGAAGTGCAGCTCTCTGGAGAGGGTAATGCGCCCCCCCAGTATGAAGTGCAGCTCTCTGGAGAGGGTAATGCGCCCCCCAGTATGAAGTGCAGCTCTCTGGAGAGGGTAATGCGCCCCCCGAGTATGAAGTGCAGCTCTCTGGAGAGGGTAATGCGCCCCCCCAGTATGAAGTGCAGCTCTCTAGAGAGGGTAATGCGACCCCCCAGTATGAAGTGCAGCTCTCTGGAGAGGGTAATGCGCCCCCCCAGTATGAAGTGCAGCTCTCTGGAGAGGGTAATGTGCCCCCCCAGTATGAAGTGCAGCTCTCTGGAGAGGGTAATGTGCCCCCCCAGTATGAAGTGCAGCTCTCTGGAGAGGGTAATGCGCCCCCCCAGTATGAAGTGCAGCTCTCTGGAGAGGGTAATGCGCCTCCCCCCCAGTATGAAGTGCAGCTCTCTGGAGAGGGTAACGCGCCCCCCAGTTTGAAGTGCAGCTCTTTGGAGAGGGTAATGCGCCCCCCCAGTATGAAGTGCAGCTCTCTAGAGAGGGTAATGCGACCCCCCAGTACGAAGTGCAGCTCTCTGGAGAGGGTAATGCGCCCCCAGTATGAAGTGCAGCTCTCTAGAGAGGGTAATGCGACCCCCAGTATGAAGTGCAGCTCTCTGGAGAGGGTAATGCGCCCCCCAGTATGAAGTGCAGCTCTCTGGAGAGGGTAATGCGCCCCCAGTATGAAGTGCAGCTCTCTAGAGAGGGTAATGCGCCCCCAGTATGAAGTGCAGCTCTCTGGAGAGGGTAATGCGCCTCCCCCCAGTATGAAGTGCAGCTCTCTGGAGAGGGTAATGCGCCCCCAGTATGAAGTGCAGCTCTCTGGAGAGGGTAATGCGCCCCCAGTATGAAGTGCAGCTCTCTGGAGAGGGTAATGCGCCCCCGAGTATGACGTGCAGCTCTCTGGAGAGGGTAATGCGCCTCCCCCCCAGTAGAAGTGCAGCTCTCTGGAGAGGGTAATGCGCCCCCCCACTATGAAGTGCAGCTCTCTGGAGAGGGTAACGCGCCCCCAGTATGAAGTGCAGCTCTCTGGAGAGGGTAATGCGCCCCCAGTATGAAGTGCAGCTCTCTGGAGAGGGTAATGCGCCTCCCCCCAGTAGAAGTGCAGCTCTCTGGAGAGGGTAATGCGCCCCCCCACTATGAAGTGCAGCTCTCTGGAGAGGGTAACGCGCCCCCCAGTATGAAGTGCAGCTCTCTGGAGAGGGTAATGCGCCCCCCAGTATGAAGTGCAGCTCTCTGGAGAGGGTAATGCGCCCCCCGCTTTGTTTCCTTTTGCCATGATAATGAAAACCTGGCGCTGGAACTGACCCCCTGCAGTTAACTGAGCTTGTGGCATTGATTTGGATGTCAGAGATGCAGTTGCAATATCACCCCCTCCCCTCAGCCCCCCATCAGCCCCCCTCTGACCATCGAGGGCCACAACCTGCCAGCAGTGGGCCCTAGATTCCAGAAGAAAAATAAAGAAATGGATGCAATCGGGAGAAATAATCTAGAACTGGAAATTTAGTTGGGCTGCATTCCATTCCACTGGCTTTACACACATCGTGATGGTGCTTGAATCAATTATAGGAAAATTAGCGTTGGCTGCACCCCAGTAGGAGCACCCAACTCCAGTATTACTACGTCACAGCTCCTACAAGTGGATATACATGCACCTCCAATGTATGTCGGCTTCATGTCCCCTCCTCAGTGAGGTGTAGGCCCGGGCGGAATCTCAATTACGCCTGAGTGATTGGAGTAATTTTGGTCATCCTGCGTTATCCTTTGATGCCGTATTACGGATAATAATGTGATTACTCCAGCTCGTGTAATTAAGAGTCATTTTTGGGAGAAAAAATCCTACCACAGGGGCACATTTAGCGAGTGCGAGCGTGATCTGTAGTAATTAGCGCCATTTCTTAGTGCAAAATGGATTCTCGTGCCCATTTTGTACACGAGAGGGCATTTTTCCACTAAGAAATAGCGCTAAATGCAAAATTTCTCTTTTCGTGTAAATATGCATTAAGTTGCTGAATTCTTAGGTAATTCTGTGCAATTACACTACCCTGAATTACGCAAGTTACTCTCGCTCCTAGTGAGGTGCAGCTTGACTCCCCGATAGTGTTGTGAGCTCCAGGGCCCACACTGGAGCACACTCTGCTTCTTGAGAGGAAAAGCTGAAAGTGATGGAAGGATGGGTGGATGGATGAATGGATGGATAGATGGGGGGATGGATGGATGGATGGGGGGATGGATGAATGGATGGATAGATGGGGGATGGATGAATGGATGGATAGATGGGGGGATGGATGGGGGGATGGATGAATGGATGGATAGATGGGGGGATGGATGAATGGATGGATAGATGGGGGGATGGATGGATGGGTGGCAGAGTGGATGGAATGGATGGATGGGGGGATGGATGAATGGATTGATAGATGGGGGGATGGATGAATGGATGGATAAATGGGGGGATGGATGGATGGATGGATGGGTGGCAGAGTGGATGGGTGGCAGAGTGGATGGATGGATGAATGGATGGATGGATGGGGATGGGTGGCAGAGTGGACGGAATGGATGGATGGATTGATGGAAGGAAGGCTTGAATCACTCTAAACCAACAGTAATCACGTAGGGGGTGTTGGATTCTGCCCCCCCCCTTTCATTAATCATTGTGTTAGGGCATCCTTGTGCACACCAGCCAGGCCCTCGCTCCAAAGAGGAACCATTTTTCAAACACCGCTTAAAGTTTCGTCAAAGTCTGAGCTGCTAAGAGCCTTGAAGACAGAACCATTGGAGGGAGCCGCTGCTCTCGACGGCCCGGCCCACATCAGGGAGGGAAAAGGAATGTTTGTGTCCGGCCAGGAGGACCCAGGAGGCGCGGGAGGTTAGACGTCTTTAAACATAACATTTTTAACATATCTCGCATTTCAAGAGAGTCTGACGGTGAGTGCTGTCAGAAGATATTCAGTGTCTCGGTCTGTAGCTCAGCATCTCCCTGATTAATGGAAGAGCTTCATGTCAGGAGCCTCCTCTCGTGGCCTGAGGATGTCTTGGAGGGAACGCCTCGATTATTCAACATTATTAATCCTCATTATATGCTTTGGATTCATCCTTTATTGATTTGATTGATTGATTGATTATACCTGTCTTCGCTCCCTTGACTCCCCCAAGAGAATAGAAAGCCATCAGTGAAATAAGTAGAATCAGTCTCCTTAAATGTTCGGAAAAGGTTTATTCGTATATTCGTCCACCCGACACACGGAGCGTCCTCTCGGCCAGCTGTCCGGATAGCAACTGACTCCTGCCATCCGAACCCTGCACCGACGTACGCTCCATGTCCGAGTCCTGGACAGCGTTCAAACGAACACTACTACAGATAACACACAATACAAGTATCGCGCGCTGACCACGTGGAAAACGCCATCAGCGCGCGATGTACATTGCCATGGAAATACAGTGTAAACACATACTACATCACCTTCCCCCTTAAAAGAAAACAAAGTAAGCAACTAACAAAATAACGAATTGATATAAAATGAACAGGTTCAATACCTAATAAAATCGTCAAATCTTTTTGGAACGTTTATAGTGCGGCCCCTGGAAGAGCTAATGCTCCCCCTACTGTTGGCTGGTTGAACGGAAATGTTGCCCCCAACCTGGCTTGCACCTGTGGCTTGAGCTGGAAAAACATGATCGCAAGAACTAGCAGATTCCTTAGAAACTAACCAGTGCTCCCAATCAATTCCATCCACGAAATTTCTCTGTCTTCCTTGCAATATTCTGGCCTGTTCAGTAGAAACTTTGACTAGTTGTCTTTTGTTCCACCATCCTTTTGTTCCAACAAAAGCAGCTCCCTTGCTAACCTTGCATACCTGCTCAGGCGTCAGAAACTTCGACTCCCCCTTTCTGACCTTGTCAGGTCTCCTGATTAGTACCCAATCACCAACACAAACATCCTCACCATCTAAATGGCACCTCTTGTCAAAATTTTCTTTCATCCGTAATTGTTTGGCGTGAACTCTATTACAAATATCTTTGTAATCAACCATTGGTTCAGTAGACATGTCCTTCAACCAAGATGGAAACAGTGAAGTATGAGCCTCTCTACCCCTTAACAATGTAAAAGGAGGTATCCCAGTCGTACAGTGAGGGGATGTGTTATAACTCCAGATCTTTTGTACAATAAATTCGCCTACATCCAACCCTGAAGCTAACGCGGTCTGAATACCTTCTTTCACCACTTTGTTACCCCTTTCGACTAAACCGTTAGACGAGGGAGAGTATAAAGCTACCTTAAGATGTTTAATGTCTAACTTTTTCAGAAACGTGCACATCCTTTCTGAAACAAAATGCGTGCCGTTATCTGTCACGATGATTTTAGGGGCACCCTCCAATGCGAATATTTTGTTTAAAAATGAAATGGTTGATCCAGTATCAGGGGATTCTACGAAATCGTGGTACATCCATTTGGAAAAATAATCGACTGCCAGAATGGCATATTTCTTATCTTGACCAAGTGTTGAGTAAGGCCCTGAGAAATCTAAACCAATCTTTTCCCATGGCACTTTAGGGAACTCTGTAGGGTGCAAAGGCGTCTTTAAGGTCCGCCAGTGCTTATCTGATAGCAGACATTCAGGGCATCTATCAATAACGCTCTTAACTTGTGAATCCAAAGACGGCCACCAGTAATGCTGTTTAATTTTCATAATGGTCTTAGTGGATCCCAGATGTCCCATGTGAGCTTTGCCAATGATAGAAGGCCGAACCCCTGCCGGGGGAACAAACTTATCACCCCTTCGAACGATACCATTTTCAACGGATAGTTCGTCCGACACCTGAGCGAAAATACGTAAATCACTGCTCAAACATCTAGGTTCCGGCCAAACACAAGTTGAATAATCAACTACTTTTTTAAAAATTGCATCGTTCTCGCAAGCTGTTTTCCAATCGCCCTCAGACAACACAGAATCGTACTCCTGTACTGCGTCCACTAATGCCACACACTCAATATCCTCCAATAGGGAGTCTTCTTCATCGTCCCTGTCCATAAGTAACCTGGACAAACAGTCCGCCCGGAAATTCCTTCCACCTTGTATGTGTTTCACCACAAAGTTATATTCTTGTAGCTTTGAAACAATCCTCATTAACCTGGCAGACATATTGGAAGTATTAATTTTGTTAAATATGTATACCAAAGGTTTATGGTCAGTTATCAACTCAAATTTGCGCCCCCAGATGTACATCTTAAACTTCTGAACAGCCCACGCGCACGCAAGAGCTTCACGCTCAATTGTGCTGTACTGCTGTTCAAACTGTTTAAGTGCTCTGGACGCGAACGCTACAGTGAGTTCCCGACCATCCACTCTTTGGCTTAAAACTGCACCAAGGCCAAAAATACTTGCATCAACAGTTATCAGTGACACACAGTCGTCTCTAAAAGCATGAAGTGCTTGAGCAGAAACAATTAACTTTTTTACATTCTTAAATGCTGTTTCTAAATCGTCAGACCATTTGAAACTATGACCTTTCCTAAGTAATACTCGTAAGGGTTCCACAGCTTGTGCATAACATGGTACGAACCTTGCATAATATTCTGCTAGGCCTAAGAAAGAGCGTAAAGCATCTTTATCCTTAGGTGCCATAGCATCTTCAATAGCTCTGATCACTGAAAATTTCGGTTTAATCCCTTGACAAGATACAGTATGGCCCAAGTATTCCAATTCCTGTTCTGCGAATTTACATTTATCAGCTCTCACTGTCATTTCCTTAGATCTTAAAATCGTAAGAACACGTTTAAGGATGTCGTTGTGTTCCTCAAATGACTTAGCATAAATTAGGATGTCGTCCAAATATGCTTGAACGCCCTTGATGTCATGAAACAGTGAGTCCATTAACTTTTGGAATACACTCCCGGCTGATGCTAAACCGAAAGGGAGGCAAAGAAATTTATACGCCCCGAAAGGAGTGACAAATGTTGTCAATTCTTGGGACTCCTTAGACAGTGATACTTGGTGATATGCCGATCTCAGGTCGATCAACGAAAACCACTTAGCACCACCCAAGTTTGCTAATAGTTCATGGATTCTGGGTAGTGGGTGGCAATCCACCAATATGTTCTTATTAAGCGAGCGCAAATCCGCGCAAAGTCTGACCTCGCCGGACTTTTTGCGCGCGACCACGATGGGTGGCACCCACTGAGAAGAATCCGTGGTTTCGATGACGCCCTGATCACTTAAATCTTTTAATGTGAGCTTTAGTTCCTCTCTGACGCTCATAGGAACTGAACGTACCTTATGTGCTACAGGGTGTGCACCAGGGACTAATCTGATATGGTGCTCCACACCTTTAACCCGACCCACCTGATTGTTAAATACAGGTTTAAATTCTGAAATTATCTCGTCTAACATTTCAACATTCATGTCAGAATCAGAACAATTAATATTACATATCGGTAGCTCTCCCACTTTGATTGGGTTTTCGTCACCTGGAGCTAAGTACAGACCCATGCGAGCTAAATCTTTCCACCCAATAATATTTTTCCCTTTTTCTGCTACATAAACTTTTGTTGTAGTTTCTCTGCCAAGGCATTGTACCACACCTAGGAAATACCCAATCATATTAATGTCTTTCTCCCCAAAGGCTTTTGGGTAGACATCAGAATGCATTAATTGTTTATTCTTCCAAAGATCGTAGAATGTAGTATCTCTCAGAATGGTAATCGGCGAACCAGAGTCTGCCATGACTTGTAGACTAATGCTATCGATTGATGCTTGACACAAAGGACCCTTTATGGAAATAGCATCACCTTCACAGTCTAAAGTCACAATGATATTATTAAGAGAGTCGGAACATGAATCTATCTCGGAATCAACGTAGCGAATGTTGATAGGTTTCCTAACATTCCTGCACACCCCCTGAAAATGGCCTATTTCTTTACATACGGTACAACGTTTGTTGATTGCAGGGCAACCTGGGTAATTCCCAATATGGTTCTTTGAACCGCACCTGTAACAGAAAAGAGGCTGTCTCTTTTGAGGAAATTTAGTCGGTTTACCCTTCACATGTACCGCAGACAATGAGATATCGTGATCGGGTTCAGTTTGGATGACTGAATTAACTCCCAGTTTATTATCCTCCTGCATAGCCTTACTGGAAATAGCGGAACGTTCAATACTCAAGGCTAAGTCGATCACTTCAGATAAAGGTGGGTTTTTGCAACTCAGTATTCTTTCTTTGATCTTTCTGGATGCACAATTAAACACAAACTGATCTCTGATATAATTATCTGTTAAAGGGCCAAATCCGCATGTAATAGCTAATACGCGGAGTGCTGAGATGTATTCTTCCACTTTTTCCTCGTCTTTTTGTTTCCTTTTATAAAAGTTGTGGCGCTCTAACATGATATTCATACTACAATCAGCTCTTAGACTTACTCCTGCGAGGCCGGAAGTGACGTCGCAGTCCGAGAGCGAGGCTGGGAGGAAAGAACTGTGAGAGCAACAGCAGGAGGGGGTGAAACTGTCAGCAGGTGAGGTGGGCCCCAGCACCGCTCTCCCCTCCTGCTCTCACCGCCCCTACAAAACCAAACAGAGCAAAAGAGACCCGGCTCTGCCTATGATGAGGACGTAGAAACAACCAAACCGGGAATTTACTCTACACAGAATTCACTTCACCCCCACCTGAAGACCCCATATGACTTCCAATCAGAGGGCAAAGATGGCGGAAAGAAGTATGGGCTGCGGTCCAAGTCGCTGCTTTACAGACACCAGCCAAGGGCACCCCTCGAATATTATGACGGGAATCTGGAGTCCCCCTTGTAGACCCCCCATGGCCTTGGCTGGGTCTGGGACCTGAGCGATCCGATGAAATGAGGTCCTAATTCATCTGCTCAACTTTACAAAAGTAGACCTGAAGGTTAAAGGTAACAGGACCACCTGTGGTCTGAGAGAGACCTGAAGGTTAAAGGTAACAGGACCGCCTGTGGTCTGAGAGAGACCTGAAGGTTAAAGGTAACAGGACCGCCTGTGGTCTGAGAGAGACCTGAAGGTTAAAGGTAACAGGACCGCCTGTGGTCTGAGAGAGACCTGAAGGTTAAAGGTAACAGGACCGCCTGTGGTCTGAGAGAGACCTGAAGGTTAAAGGTAACAGGACCGCCTGTGGTCTGAGAGAGACCTGAAGGTTAAAGGTAACAGGACCGCCTGTGGTCTGAGAGAGACCTGAAGGTTAAAGGTAACAGGACCGCCTGTGGTCTGAGAGAGACCTGAAGGTTAAAGGTAACAGGACCGCCTGTGGTCTGAGAGAGACCTGAAGGTTAAAGGTAACAGGACCACCTGTGGTCTGAGAGAGACCTGAAGGTTAAAGGTAACAGGACCACTTAAAGGTAACAGGACCACCTGTGGTCTGAGAGAGACCTGAAGGTTAAAGGTAACAGGACCACCTGTGGTCTGAGAGAGACCTGAAGGTTGTGTGGTCTGAGAGAGACCTGAAGGTTAAAGGTAACAGGACCACCTGTGGTCTGAGAGAGACCTGAAGGTTTAAAGGTAACAGGACCAAGGTTAAAGGTAACAGGACCACCTGTGGTCTGAGAGAGACCTGAAGGTTAAAGGTAACAGGACCGTCTGTGGTCTGAGAGAGACCTGAAGGTTAAAGGTAACAGGACCGTCTGTGGTCTGAGAGAGACCTGAAGGTTAAAGGTAACAGGACCGTCTGTGGTCTGAGAGAGACCTGAAGGTTAAAGGTAACAGGACCACCTGTGGTCTGAGAGAGACCTGAAGGTCGAAGCAGTAGCGGCTGGTGTCAGGGAAAAGTGGTGAAGCAGTGCAGGAGGGTGGCGGGGGGGAGGCGGGTTACGGGACAATAACAAAAACCAATTAAAAAAAAAGCGTACCTTCCGACGGCCGCCTCGCCGCTCTTCTGCTCCTCTGCTAGTGCACAAGCTTAGGCTCCCAGACTCCCCTATGCCCAAATCAGACGCTGCTCTCATGCTGGTAATACAATCACCCAGCATGAGAGAAGCGCCGGGATTGGCCTGAGCAGGCTGGTGTTGCGCTCTGACTGGGAGCCTGTTCCTGCAGTTCTCCACCCGGCAACACAGCTGGGGTTGCAGAGATCTCGGTGCGCATGTTGGTTCGGCCGTCCTCAAATACCTGACCAAACCGACATGCACTCTTGCAGCAGTGTCCACCACTCCCCCTCTATGCTTGCTGCAGTGCTGGTGTGAGGATGACCCCACCCCCAAGACTCGGCTCCGAGAAGAAAAATAAAATGATAATAACACTGTTTTATTATTGTTCTATTTTTCAAGTTTACATTTTCTTGCAGAGGGGCGACGATCCTCCTCCATAATGAAGGAGCCGCCACTGGGTCGAAGATAATACACTGACCATTTCTGATCTGATGCAGACCTGAAGGTCAAAGGTGACACAGAAACTATTTATGATATGAAAGTAAGTCGAAGGTCCAAGGTAACACCTGGGCTATCTATGATCTGACACCGACCCAAAGGTTAAAGGCAACACACACTACATGTGATATGAAACTGGCCCAAAGGTGAAAGGCAACACACAGATGTTCTGTCATTTGAAACCGGCACGAAGGTCAAAAGCAAGACACCGACTGCAAAGTCAAAGGTAACACAAAGACTATCTGTCTACAGACACCAAGACACAAAGGTAACACACAGACACCATATTGTCCTTAGAGAGATCCAAAGAGTGCAAATGTTCCTTCCCCTCAGAAGAAAGTCTTCCAAAAAGCTGGCAGAACAACCTCTTCAGACCACTGAAAAGAGAAGAAACCTTGCGTAAATACGGGGGAACCAAATGGAGGCCAAATCTATAGCTTGGAGCCAATTATGGGGATCAGATCCCTTCAGAGAAGGAGGTGCAGGCCCACCTCCTCATAGCTGAAGATGGCCACCAGAAATGGTAACTTCAGGCCAAACACCTGACCTCAGCAGTGTCCTGGAGTTTAAGCGAGGGGAGCGAAGAACTGAGAGCACCAGCGGGAAATTCCTAAAAGAGACATGTCTCCTCGGTGGAGCTTAATGAAGAGAAGGGCTTCCGCCTCCAAAAGACTTTGCTTGGAAACTCGGAAATTCTTAATGCACATTACTGGCAGAAACAGACAAACATCCTGAAAGACCTTACGAGCTTGAAAGAATCTGGACACTCATGGAGGAGTTACTCCTGACTCCTGAGTCCTGAGTCCTGACTCGTGAGTCCTGACTCGTGAGTCCTGACTCCTGAGTCCTGACTCCTGAGTCCTGAGTCCTGACTCCTGAGTCCTGACTCCTGAGTCCTAAAAGCGATGACGGAGGCGCTCAGAGCTATTTCTGACTTTGGGGGCCCTAAGCAGGGCCCCTGCCTCAGCGGGCCACTGTAAAGTGGCCCTGTGGACACATGTAGTGCCCCCACGCACATTCATGCACAGTGTGGCAGGCACCACATGGTACCTCGCACGGTGGCTGAATGTGCACAAAGTGCTCTTTTACACTGAGTCTTGTGCTGCAGCCCTTTTCCTGGGCTGTAGCACAAGCAGAAAAAGGCCTCCAACCGCTATCAAGGAAGGCTCCATCCTTGTGTAGGCTCACGGTGACTGAGTGTACAGAACCTGTGCCGTCAGAGTCAAAGAGACCGACAGGCTGTAACAAGTAATGCTTCCGTCCTTGTGTAGGACCACAGCGATAGAGTGGACACAACTCGCCTCTTGCCGAAGAGGCTGCTGCATAAATCCACAGGACAGAACCTCAAATTTAGCTCAACAGAACCCCCAAACTAGCTCAACAGCTCTCACTGGGATCCAGGTGCAGAATCTCCCTGAAGAAATGAGACTTCAGATTCAGGTGAGTACACATGGAGGGGAGTTCGGGAAAACATGCCAGCACCACCCACATCTTCACCTCCATTATCTTGAGTAGCAGAGAAAGCTCAAAACACTGAACAGACTACACTGCCCCAAACCATTAAAAGATCAGAAGCTCTTGGTTTTATGCCTCCTGCCTCCCAGCTCCTGACTCTACCCCGGATGTGCCAGGGTGCGGTAACTAACGAGAGAGCCCGGGAACTGCTATTCTAGCTCACAGTAGGTGATCCGCTGTCTAGAACTGTAAGGCTGCTGGTTCTAGGTCCGAGTGTCAGATGCCTGTTCTTTCTCAGTGATACTCTGCTGGATTGTCTCCCATTGCTCTCATGGTTCCACCTCGACTCATGGTATCCAGCGTTACCCATGTATGTACCCAACACCTAGACAGTTCAGAGAGGCCGAATCACCGTCAAGCAGTGCCTAATTTGTAAAAGAATGAGTGCTGGTGCGCTAATCTCTGCTCAGAAGCCGCTGCTGGCGCTATTAAATGTTACAGCACGCAAGGGGCTCATTTACAAGAAACTGACGTATCGATACAGATGTTTCAGTTTCCCTGCACCTGCGTGCGAAACCCTTGCGCCACCATGGATGTGCCGTATTTACAATACGGCGCACCATGGCGCAAGGATTGACAGATGCGTCAGAAATGTTTACATATCTGTTGGCGCAAAAGTCACGCATTGCTGGAGTCGTGTCGCAAGCACGACGCAACGCCAGCAATGCATGGGGAGGCCTATTCCCACTACACTGCATCACTCCTTATGTCTGCTCCAAGCAGGCGTAAGGTTTTGACGCAGTGGTGTCCTAGAAGTGGCGCAGTGAACTCTTGTAGATTTCACTGCATCACTTTTACGAGGCTTTCCTCCGTGGGAACGCCCACCCTGCATACATTATACCTGACGCATGTATAATGTGACGCAGGGCTTTACAATGTGATGCATCTCCCTAGATGCGTCACGTCATAAATATGCCACAACGTGGCGCATTGTTTATGCCGCCGCTGCTTCACAAAAAGTGACCCACCGGCTGCGCAAAAGTGTCGCAAGGCCTCATAAATAATGCCCTGAATACCAAGGCTGCGTAGTCTTGAATCCACCTCCGGTCTCTTTAATCCACAGCCACACACCCCCTGACCCGTATCTCACTCCTGTGGGTTCCTGCTTCCTCCCTTTGTAGCATTTTTCCATCCATCGCTTTCCCTTTGTGTGATTCTCTCTCTCTTGCTCTCGTCAATTGTCCGATGAGGAAAAATAAGGGCTGGACCGCAAAAATGAGTGCAGTGGCCCCCGTCAGCAAACAGTGGCTCAAATGAAGCACAGCCCTCAAGAGAACCCCAAAACACCTAAAGAAAGATTTTAAAAACCTCAGTGACAGAACGAGACAGTACGGTCCCCTCAGAGACTCCGCGGGACTCCTAGAGACACCTGGAGATGTCCAGGAACCCCACATATAAATTTCTTTAAAACACTCGCTTTGCAAATCACAACTCAGATTTATACGAAAGTGACGTATGATCTATCGATTTAATCATTTTAAACATAGAAAACTGTCCAGAGAAATAGATGAGTTGAAGACAAAAATTGGAAAATTAAAAGATGAATTAAGAGACTATATAGACTTCAATTAACTTACCAAGACAAATTAAAAGCTAACTGAGATGTTGCCATGGTGAAAAGACATAGAAGCATCCAAGCAAAGAAAATTAAAGAGGGATGAATTTGATTACCACACTGGAACTTTTAATAAATGGGGGTGTAATGTATTGAATATGGAGGGTTGCTCGAACAAACATTAGAGACAAACAAGGAGATGCCACAATTGATGCAAAAACAAAAGGGACAAGCAAGTAAACTCCATGCTAATTGATACAACAACTTCATCTTCATCAGTGGAATTAGACTCAGAAAATATTAATCAAGAACGGATATTACAATAATATCACAAGGGCCACAAGCCCGTACACAGGGGTCGGTATAGCCTTCTTTTAGGAAAGGATATGGGAGACAAAGACTCAGGTTCCAGTGGCGGCTCGCCGAGGGAGTGGTGCGGGGTGGTATGGCGGGGCCGGGGAGGGGTAGGGTGGGGGGTAGTGGATTTGGACTTACGACTGAGAGAACTCCCTCTGAGTTCTGTCCGTCGTATGTCCGAGTTCACTACCCCCCCACCCTGCCCCTCTCCCGCCCCGCACCACTCCCTCGGCGAGCCGCCACTGTCAGGTTCATTGGAAGGCATTCCTTTTGTAGTAAGTGATAAGAAGTATTTGTGAAAAATGGACAAGAAAATCATTTCAAGATTCGGGGCCTGATGGCGATGCAGACTGAGAAACACCAACGAGACTCTGAAGATCCCGTACAACTCGTCCTTGTGTACTAAAAGGTAGATGAGGCTGACTTAGGGCAATAGTGTTTGCCAGACGAGGAGCAAATTTTGCCCGGAGGAGGGAGAATTTGCCCCACTGGGTATCCCAGCTTCCATCAATTTAGGAAAGTGAATACATATTGGGATCTGATGACTGGAGACCACATATTAAATTCTGGTGGGTGTTTAACTGGCATTTTTTTAATCTGGACCGGAACCGTTGAAGAGCTAAATGCTGTCCAGGAATATTTGAAATCACGTCATTTTCCATCAAACTCAATTTACCAAATGTTTCTCCAGGGGTGATTTTTTTACTATAATGCTTTGCTCCATGGAAACTGGCTTTGAAATGGATTTATTTGTAAAAAAACAAAAATTTAATTGCAATAATCTATTATTGTTTGCAAGTTTTCAACCTACATATATACATGAAAAGCAAATTTACAAGCAGTTATTAGAGTTGTGGAGAATAGTTCTAATAAGAATGTCTTTCAGGAAAGATGTGAAGAGATGTTGGAAAAATTAAGGAAACAGGAATTATGGATATACAGGAAAACGTCTTTCAAAAGCATATCAGAGAAAAGTGAATCCGTAGAAAGACCAGCGAGGACTGATCGAATCCCAGAAAGATTCAAAGTGATTCTTCAAATAGTCGACAAATTTGAAAGCTTACTAACGTCATCTATAAACATTACCACTTGATTGGAGAGGACATGAAACTGAAAGATATAGGACAGAAAATATAAAATTCCAATGGTGCTTCATACCGAAAAGCAAATTGTATATAATTTTTTGATAGAAGGGAAACAGCCACAGCAGCAATACAAACCTCAACAAAATCACCACAATATGGTGCATTTCATTGCTTGGGTTGTTTGACGTTCAAGAACATGTCAAAAGATCCATCATCTAAAAACAGGAGTTAAGATACTGACTAAACAACATGCTACATGCTTAACCAAGGAAGAGAGTCAAGGGTTAAGGTGCCCATGTGGGAAGTTTTACAGTGGAGAATGTCACAGGTGTTGGAAACTAGAATAAATGAAGACAACTCGAATATATGAACTGGAGGTATGATGTCAAAGGCAGGGAAACAAGCTGGCCCCACAGTGACACAATTAAAGGTACAAGTAGGAGAAGTGATGAAAAGATCCCATAGGGGCAGAGACATTAAATGGAAGTTATTACAACAAGATTGTTGGCGGGTCAATAAATTCCATCCGGTGAAGGACCATGGCGTGAAGAACTACGCAACTTTGGACGCCTTCTGTGAAGTTTGTGTGAACAGAGTTGGGTTTGCATGACAGAGACTAGAGCATAAGAATAAATCTGGTTTGATTATTTTCCAAAATGTTTGACATATCATTTTTCAAAACATTCCAGTGATAAGTACATGTGGACATAATGGAAAGACTTAAGTAAGAAGTACCCTCGGATGCTGGGTTTTTCTTCTCAAAGTCGGTGGTTATGATACTTATAAATATGTATATTTTTTACAGTTAGACAATTTGCAGTGTTTTGACAGAGTCATTTTGAAAAGAATGTACCGATCTGAGAAAGACTCTAAAAATGTCTTTTGGTAGCAAAAGAAGTGAAGAAAATAAGTTACAAAGTCGATAAAGGTAACACTCATTACATTTAAACAAGAAATCACAAAGAGAAATTATAAACAAAGTGAGCTGAGGTTTCTTTCCTTTTATGAATGTACTTGGGAATGCTTGAGTCAGTGTCTCAGCCTAAGAGGGAACTGACTAAAGGGGGATGGGCGGGGCACGAGGAACCAGACTGACTTCCGGTAAAGCAGAGCACGTGTTTATGCAAACAGATGTGAAACCAGTGTGGTGTAGATAGCCGCACTCCGGCATACAGTGCTCAGTGCAATGTAGAGATTTAATATCTTTCTAATAGATCTCCACGATTCTCCATGTTAAAGAAAATCTGCCCACACATCAAGTCAAAGTCTAAAATTGTTTATTAACAAAAGAAAAATATATTCACAGCCCTGCCATGTACCACGCATCAGGCGTTAGACTAACACACTTCAGTGTGGTGGTCCGCATCACCTCACTGAAATAAAATGTCACGCATTATAGCGTCTTCTCAGCTGTCAAGCAGGGAGAACTGCACCATAAAAGCTGCAGTGGCAGCGTGCCGTGTGCGCTGCTCCCAGTGGGCTTGGGGGCTCTCGGGCTCAGCTGCTAGAGCTCAGCTGCAGAGAAAGTGATGCTACAATGTAACAATGATTTACTAAGGACATCAGACACCGCGTGGCAATATCAGTGACTTCAGGAGGGCGGGTCGGAGTCAGTGCGCCCAATGGCTACTGATTGTGAGTTGATTGACATGTGATTTAATAGGCAGGTCTGGCTCCTGCACAACAAGCATACAGGCCGCGGCGCAGGGGTCGTCGCGCAGTTCTAAGTTGGCTGCACTGACTGTTGTGCTGCTGGGCAATGGATTTAACTGTGGCAGTGCAGCTCGCTGCTCGCACTGCAGGCTGTCGCGCGGTATGTGATCCCACATTGTGTGCTTGCTGGCTGGCTGCGGTACACAATCATGGCATTCAGTGTCGGATTGGTAACGCAGGCACTCAGGCAATGCCTATGGGGCCGGTATCCGAATTCCAGCTGTGGGCTGCTTTTTTGAACAGCCTGAGGGGGCGATCTGGGCGGTTTCTGCGTTGTTCGATGCCACCAGTGGCCCAGTAGGTGCCTGAGTGGCCTTTCTGGAGGTAGATGGGCGTCCATTACCTCCCTTTTATCAACGGCAGAGGTGTCACTCCCTTTCTCTCGCTGGGCCGGCCCATTAATATATTATATTGTAATTGCATTTATATAGCGCTTACTACCCCTGACGAGGCGTCAAAGCGCTTTTTCGGCGAGTAGTACGCTACTCCGGGAGCCATAAAGGATTAGTGTTGAATTAGTATAGTGAAATATGAAAGTAATTAAAGTGGTGGATAGGTTAGTCAGTTATTTGGATTCGGAAGGATAGCGGAAGGATAGAAGAGGAAAAAAAGGTTTATATTTATATAGCGCTTGTTACCCCTGATGGGGTGTTGAAGCGCATTTTTTTTGGGGGGGGGCTGTAGCACGCTACTCCGGAAACCCATAAATGATTAGTGGTGAATTAGTACGGTGAAATATGAAAGTAATTTGAGTGGTGGATAGTAGTCAGTTATTTGGAGTGAGAAGGATAGCGGAGGGATAGAAGGGGGAGAAAGGTTAGCATTCATATAGCGCTTGTTACCCCTGAAGGGGTGTTGAAGCGCTTTTCTGGCGAGTAGCACGCTACTCCGGAACCTATAGAAGGATTAGTGTTGAAAATTAGTATAGTGAAATATGAAGTAATTTGAGTGGTGGATATGTTATTCAGTTATTTGGATAGAGAAGGGTAGCGGCAGGGTAGAAGAGGGAAAAGAGGTTTGTATTTATATAGCGCTTGCTACCCCTGATGGGGTTTGAAGCGCTTTTTTTGGTGAGTAGCACGCTACTCTGGAACCCATAAGGATTAGTGTTGAATTAGTATAGTGAAATATGAAAGTAATTTGAGTGGTGGATATATTAGTCAGTTATTTGGATTGAGAAGGGTTGGGGAGGGGTAGAAAAGGGAAAAGGTTTGCATTTATATAGCGCTTGTAACCCTGATGGGGTGTCGAAGCGCTTTATTGGTGAGTAGCATGCTACTCCGGAACCCATAAAGGATTAGTGGTGAATTAGTATAGTGGAATATGAAATTTGAGAAGTGAACATGTTAGACTGTTATTTTGATTGAAAAAGATAGTGGAGGGATAGGAGAGTGAAGGATTTTGATTTATTTCTTTAGGTCAGTGGTTCCCAATCTGTGCGCCGCGGCACCCTGGTGCGCCGGCAAAACTAGCCAGGGGCGCCACGCACCATGTACAGAGTTTGGGAATCACTGGCAGCTAATTAGGCCGCCAACTGTTAGGCTCTTATTCCTCTGGCCCACTACAGCTGTTACCAGCGTTAGCTGATACATCTGAGAATATCGGGAGCCAGCTAAGCCTTTTACCCAGGCTGAAAAACTGTGAAACCACCACATAAGAATACCACATTGTGGCTTTTTCCAGTATTTAAAGAGTGTTGCCACTAAGACTCGGAACAGTTTCATGTCTGACAATTTCAAAGAAGCTTTTAATTCTACACAAACAATATCACCATTCTTGAAAACAGAAAAGAAAATGGAGCATTTGTTTCTGTGCCGTTTGTTTGGCTGATTTCCCAAAGCAAAAGATAAACTCGTGTTGGGGATGCGATATCTTTCGCTGCTCATTATTTGCACATTGCTCAAGTTGTTTAGCTCCTGTGTGTAACTTCTTCAGTGAAGTTTTCTAAAGGCAGCAAATGAAGAACATGCAAGGCTCCATCAAACGTCATGCGCGCAGACTAGATACCGCTCACGCTCTGGCACAGATCAGCTGGGCTTCTCCCAGATTGATGGGCCCAAGCAGCTGACAACGATGTACAGCAGATATGAATATTGATTCAGCTGCTTGATCTAAAATGCATTTTTCTAGAAATCTGTTGTTTCTTTTAGTGGGGACAAAAGCTACCTGCTCTATTTACTGGGACAACAGACAACAACCACTAAGGCAGACAGAAACAATGGAAACGGTTTCAACATTTAAAATAAACATTAATACATTTAAAAGAAAAGAAAACTAGCAATATGTATGTTAATCTGCCTCAAGAGGCCTTTAAAAAATGATTGACACGAAAATTCCCATTTTCAGTCATATATGTAATAGGAATTCAATTATAGTAATCATAAATACACTTGCCTTTATTAGGAGGGGACAGAAAGCTTCAAAAGGCAAACTCTATGTACCATACACATAACATTGGCTTTCTTAGAAGACATACATACTTATGTTTGGTACTTGCCTTTCCTAAAACTGATGTGATCGAAGATGGAGAAATGTTTCCCAGGGCTTCGTTGATGAGCCTCACAATGTGACGAGCATGACATGGATGATAGGCCAGATGTTGAATAAATGCACATACTTATTCAGGGCTTTGGCAGACTAAAGAGAAAATTACCATGGCTACTTTGGTTGCAGTAAAATCTGTGCATGTTAAACTGCACGCGTCTACCTCCTTGCAGCAATCCCAGATGTACAGGTTCTCCCACAGAAATACTTCTCGCATGTATATATTACAGTGCTTGGTTCAACGAAATGTAGGCAACACAAACAGATCTAGAACACTCGATGACCTGGGTGGATGGCTATCTGAAGAGCCACGGAAAGGGGCGCTGTTGGCTTCTATTTCTTTGGCCTGTGGGCTGGACCCACTGGCGTAGCAAGGGGGGGGCGGAGGGGGCGGCACGAGATTTGGGGGCGGCAGGTAAATTTATCGCTAGCACCCCCCCCCGCTCTTAGGCGCTCGGCGGCGGCAAAAGGCAGGGACCGCCACGGGCGTCAGAGTGCCTAGCTACGCCACTGGCTGGACCTGTACAAGACTAGACGCTAGTTCCCTGTGGGCGTGGTCTTAGGTTTGTGGGCGTAATTCCTGGGTAATGGGCGTGTTTCCATGCTTTCAGGCCGTACATGATTATAATTCCTTCATCTGCTTCATCCCAATTATTTTCGGGGAGAGATATGGAAGTACTCCTGAGGCTGAGCTTGCATCTCCCCATCGAACATAATAAAGTAGCATAATGGGGAGCCGTGGCCAACGACCAATAGGTCAAGGGAGCCATGGGTTGAAACAGTTTGGGAACCACTGCTTTAGGTCATAGCAGTAGGAGGAGGCTTTTGGATGAGTAAAAAGGGGTTGTGGAGGGGAAGAGTCAGAGGGAAGAGTTTAGAAAGGTTTGTTTTGGGGATCGATATAGTAAAAGAGGTGTCAGATGATGCAAGGAGGGGTAGAAAGGGTTATTTTGGGGATCATAGTAGTGGTATGGGGTTTGGAATAAATGAGAGAGTGGGTGTAAAGGATATATTGATAGATGTATAGGGTGAGAAATAGGGTAGTGCATTGGAAAGAGTTGTAGAAAGAAGTTTGAGATGAGTCAGAAAGTTGGGGTAGAAGATATATTGAGAGAAGTATAGGGTGAGAAATAGGGTAGTGCATTGGATATGCTGAATTAGAAGAAAGTGATACATATATAGATCCATAATTACATTGAAAGTATATAGATGCATAAAGGGGGTAGGTATATGTAGATTAAAGATATTGATAGAGGTACAGGATGAGATATAGGGTATTGCATTGGATATGCTTTTCAGGATCAAAGTAACAACCACACAGATCCAAGTACATGGAAGGTACATAGATGCACAATGGAAGAAGTACATGTAGACCAAAGATGCACCAGATAAACTCCGGTTTTCAAGTGTTATTGTACTTTAATTATTTATTTTTACATAATTATTCTACATGTTTATACAAAGCAATACACAAAGATAGGTACATGTCTATAGTGAGAACAAATGCTTATATACAGAGGGATATGCTGTAAATTTCTGTTTGCGTATGGTGCTTATGTGGGGAAGAGCCAATTCTTGAGCAGTTTTCTGAAGATAAGGTGGTTGTCCGTGGATCTTATGTTGGGGGGTAAAGAGTTCCATAGTTTGGCTGCTTGAACAGAGAAGGATGTGCCACCCATGGTTTTTTTCTTGTATCTTGGGATTCTGAGGCGAGATGCCCCTTTAGAGCGTAGGTTCCTTTGTTGAATGTGTTTGGTGATTTTATTCCTGATGAAGAGCGGTCCCGTTCCATGTATCGTTTTGTGGGTGATACAAAGCAGCTTGAACATGGATCTTCTGGCAACCGGTAACCAATGCAGGGCTTTCAAGGCAGGTGAGATGTGGTCTCGCGGTTTGATATGCAAGAGTAGTCTGGCAGCCGAGTTCTGAATCCGTTGTAGTCTTTTCATGGTCGTTAAAGGTGATCCGTGGTAGAGGCTATTGGCGTAATCGAGTTTGGACAGAACAAGGGAGATGGTAGCTTGGACCTTGTGTGGAAATCCCAAATGAGGGAAAATTCGTGCAGCGTTTTTTATAGTGACAAAGCTTGATCTTGCTAGTTTGTCCACTTGGGCATTCATCGACAGCTTGGAGTCCATGGTCATTCCGAGGTTTCTTACTTCCTTCGATACTTTAGGTGGTGATCCCAGTTCATCAGGACAGCTGGCAAGCGGGTCAAAATGTTTCCAATCGCCACACGTGAGTATTTCCGTTTTGGAAGCATTCAATTTGAGGTGGCTCCAAGTCATCCACTGATCCACGGCTCTGAGACAACTGAAAATTGGGGAGTTTCCAATATCTTTGGGGCATTCCAGTTGAAGGAGTATTTGTGTGTCATCTGCATAGTTATAGCACGTGAGGTGAAATTGATTGATCAGTACCGGTAATGACTTCATGTAGATGTTGAAAAGCATGGGCGAGATGATAGAGCCTTGAGGGACCCCTGCTTTTGTGGAGTATGGTTTGGATGAGAAAGGTGGGGTATGGATGACATTAGTTCTGTTTCGAAGGTAGGATGCTATCCAGTCTAGAGCAGTCCCCTCTATGCCGGCTTCATAGAGTCTTTGTTTCAACCGTGGTCAAAGGGAGCCGAGAGGTCCAAGAGGAGAAGTGCAGCAACCCCGTTGTGGTCTACTGTGTTCTTCAGGTCATCCCAGACGGCAAGGAGGGCAGATTCTGTGCCTCTTCCCGGATGGAAACCTGTTTGGAAGTCTGAAAGTATGTCATTCTCTTCAATGAATTGTGACATCTGGGCGAACGCTGCTCTTTCTATCAGTTTGCCCAGGAAAGTCCATTTGTAATGGATCTGTAGTTGTCAGGGTTCAGCGGGTCCAAGTTTGTTTTCTTCAGTAAAGGGCGTATGTATGACTTTTTGAGTTCTTCTGGAAATATTCCGGTAGTTAAGGAATCGTTGATGATTCTTCTTACTGGAGTGGCAGCAGAGGTTGTTAAAAGAATTGTCTTGAAAGTTTGTGGTGGACACGGGTCAGAAGGGCTGCCGGCAGGCCTGCTCTTTGACCAGGTCCATAAATTCATTGTGTGAGATGTGTTGGAAGGAACGGAGAGGCTGGGTTAGAGTATTCTTGGATTGTTGTTTTGTCACAGGGTTTGTGCTGGTGCTTTGTCTCTGTTTTAAGTATGAGTCCAACATGTCTGCTTTGTCAGTGTAATGATTTGCCAGTTTGTCTGTGAACTCTTGAGTAACAGGATGAGTTCCTTCTAGGCAATTTGGTTTGCGAAATTCATTGAGTATTTTATAGAATTCTTTATTTGCACATTTAGCATTTTGAATTCTGTCTGAATAGTACTTTTTCTTAGCTTTTTTGATAGCTGACTTGTATAATCTGTTAATTTTCTGTAGGTGAAGTTTGTCTTGTTTGGCGTTTGTTTTGAGCCAGGTACGTTGCAGCTTTCTAATTTGTTTTTTTTATGTCTTTTATCTCTATGTTTCTCCAAGACGCTTTTTTTCTTTTGTTCTGTTGTGTGGTTTTGAGTGGTATCAGGATGTCAAAAGTTTTCTGTAACCACTCATATAGTTTTTTAACTGAATTTATTGTTTCCAGATTTGTACTGGATGTTAGTTGTGTTTCTAAGTGTTCCAAATTGAGTTTGTTCCACGGTCAATAGGTGGATGGATGTAAGGTAGTTTTAGGTGAGTCGCTTAGTGTTGTTTTATGTTGGAAAGCAAGCAAGTGGTGGTCTGACCATGGGACTGGAGTTATAGTTTGAAAGGTAACTAGTTCAGTATTAGCAAAAATGACATCTAGGATATGTCCAGCGATGTGTGTGGGTTTGTGGACAATCTGATGCAGGTTTAGTGCGTCTAGGCCAGTGATTATTGTTTTTGGATGGGTCATATTGGGTTTGTCAAACCAAATGTTGAGGTCACCCAGAACGCATAGGTTGGAGTGTATTGTTATCAGGTTTGAAACTGTGTCTAGAAGTGCGTCTGGGAATGTCGCCTTGCTAGGGGGAGGTCTGTAAAGGAGCAGGAAGTTACAGGAGGAAGACGGTGTAGGATTGCATCTGGTGAGAAGAGCCTCACAATTCTTTATGGTGATGTCGTCAACTTTAGTGATATGTAATGTTTGCCTGAACACAACAGCTAGACCACCTCCTTTTTTGCCTATATGATTTAAGGTGATCGTTTGATAGCCTAGAGGAACGGCTTCATGCAGGACTGGAGCCATATCATCTCCCAACCATGATTCAGTTATGAATAGTATGTCTGGTTTTGCATTGATGAGAAGGTCATAGATGTGATGTTTGTTTTTAGAGAGGGATCGAGCATTTATTAGTAGACAGTTTAGAGAATGGGCTTTGGTGAGACTTTGTTTTGTAGAAGAGTGATCAGTATTGTGTGGGTTTGTAGCAGGTGTGTTTTTAGTGCTGGTATTAGCTGTGTTAGGATAGCAATCGTGTAGCTGTTCTGTATCATGTTCCTCATCCAGCATGCTAAGAAGGCATTTTGATGGGTCTGCGTGTGTGGGTGGTAGAGACGGTGTTTGAGAGTGAGTTGTTGTGCTGTGTTGTTTTCGTGGTGTAACATTGTTGTGCAGTTGACATGGGGAAACGAAGTTGTGAGGTGTGGCACGTCGCTTATATTGTTTGCGTGTGTTTAGGGTGGAAGGTGTATGAGTCAGGGGTGGTGGTGCAGCATGTGGGTCATGTAGTAAGGTTCTAAATTGTCCAATGGATGAGAGGCGTTTGGAAGAGAGTTGCTATGTTGCTGTATCTGTGTTAGATGTGGTGGAAGAGAGAAAACTTGGCATTGGCGTTTGTTCCTTTGTGTGGTTTGAAAGGTGGGTGTATGTTTGTATTTTGTGATGGTAAGTATTATGAGGTGTTGCGCTTGGAAGATCTTGTTGTGTTGGTGTGCGTGATATGTTTTGTTTTTGAGGAGTAATGAAAAGAGGTGCTGGTGTATTTGTTTCATGCGATGGATTTGTTTGTATAGTATTGTTTGTGAGAGGAGGTTGGAAGGTAGAGGGGGTGGTGATGTGTTTGAGTAGAGTGTATGTTTTGTGTAGGAGGGAATGAAGTAGAGGTAAGAGTGTTTGTCTTAGACTGGTTTGTTGCAAGAGTTAAAAAGTATGGTGTTGTGCAGTGTATGTGATGTGCGTTTGTGTTATTATGGTAGAAGGAAGAGGAGGGTGTTGGTTGGACAAATGATGGATGGCTGTTTATATGTTTGTTAGTGATAAAAAGTGGTCTGTTAGGAGTAATTAGAGCAGGGAGCGTGTGTCTGGATGGGATGTAGTTAAGTATGGTGTGGAATGGGGTGGTGTTAGTGATGAGTGGATTGGTTTGTGGTATAGGATAGAGTTGTGTATTGTTTGTAGGTGATGGCGGAAATGTGTGGTAGCTGGAATAGAAGGGTGTATAGGTGTGGTTTGTGTGGTTTTGTAGTGGGTGCTGAGACATGGATTTGTGCATAGTGTTGGTTTGTAGTAAGTGTGTGGTGTACATTTGGTGTGGTGAGTGTGTTGCTCTGTTTGTGGATGTGGATGGTGTGGGCTGGGTATTACTGAATGGGAAAATGGGCAGCATTTCTGGCCCTAGTCCCGACCAGTCTCGAACAGGCTCAAACAGGCAATTGCCCTTGTCCTCTCTGCCCTAGAGGCTCAAACAGGCAATTGCCCTTGTCCTCTCTGCCCTACAGGCTCAAACAGGCAATTGCCCTTGTCCTCTCTGCCCTACAGGCTCAAATAGGCAATTGCCCTTGTCCTCTCTACCCTTGTCCTCGACGCCCGGGCTGAGACGCCCTAAGCCTTGGCCTTCTATAGCCCTATTAATCAGGTGACCCCTTCAGCCAATGGGAACCCTAGCCCTAACACTATCCAATCACAACACTAGCCCTAAAATCTAGAACCAATAGGAGACCAGGACCTTACAGCCAATCTTAGCCCTAGTCCAAGCACCCATTCAGTTTCAAAAACCCTGATCTCTACGTCCAATAGAGGCCCTAGCCCTACCAGTAGTCCCAACCCAAGTGCAAGCAACCAATGACACAGAAAGCCCTAGTCCCTACTTCCAATAGAAAGCCTAACCCTACTCTTAGTCCCACACCTAGACCAGCAACCAATCACACCAGAAGCCCTAATCGCTACCTCCAATTAAAGGCCTAACCCTAGCCCTAGTCCCAACCCCAGTCCCAACAACCAATCACACAGGAAGCCCTAGTCCCTACTTCCAATAGAAATCCTAACCCTAGCCCTAGTCCCAACCCTACATTGATTGAGTCACAGACCCAGAAACCAATCAGAACCCTCAAATACCCAACCAATGAGGACACTAACCCTAATGCAATAGAAACACCAGATACAACCACCAATCAGTGTACACATGTACCAACCAATAGAAGACTATATAAGGTCCCAGCGACCTCAGACAAGGTTTGCTGCCAGGGAGTTGGAAGCTGCTCCTCTATTCAGAAATCTCCTAGGAGACAGACAGGCTCAATCCACACTTTGGACTTCTGCAGGTAAGGGCCTAACAAACTTGTCCTCTAACAATACTGTTTGTTTAAAACTTTACTCCCTCTCCTGGCCAAAAAGCGAATTGAGCGGGGGCTGGGGGCCTGAGCAAAAGTGGCCTCTCTTCTTTTCAGTTGTTTCACCAGTGTAAACTAATCCGTGCATTTTTTTGACCCCCTCCCCCCCCCCTTTTTTTTATAAAATTTCGTCGAAGCAGTGTTTTGCGGAAAGGCAATATGCAAATGTGGGCCACTTTTTTTTAGCGTGCCCTGGCCGATTTTTAATCCCAATAACCCTGATGGCATTTATTAGGAGAGCTCGATGGTTGAATGCCCACGGTATCTGGTGGCTGGTACCGGACCCAGCGCCATGGCCAGTGTGTGCCATCAGGGCTGAGCAGAATCGTTACCGCGGGAGATGGACTTAGTTAGCGCCGGTCCATGGCACAGTCGTTGCTTGCAGCCAGTGGGCCCGCCAATTGCCACAGTGAAGGCTCGTCGTCTCGTCAGTTGGACACACTGTGTAGTGCTAACTTTGCTATCAGGCTGCTATTTGCTTCATTCTGAGCTGCGTGCGCCCTGTACTGAGTCACACTGTCTGTCTCTGCTCAGTTTTTCAGCTGCGCTAATAGAGCACTGACTAACTCAAGTCTTCTTGGGTGGGCGTGCGACTACTAGTCACTGACTACACTAGGGCTGTGCAACTCATCTGGTTATAGCACTGCGTGCGGCGCGCCAGATGGACAACAACGATCTCCCCAGCACTGGGCGAGCTTAAAATGAATTACAGCTTCCTGCCTATCCGTGCCCTAAATGAGTGCCTCCCACTGTCCGCTTTCCAATGCAGCCCTGCTTACTGCGCATGTCGCCGGCGGCAGGCGAGTGAGTCTGCGAGTCACTCAGCTGATCATAATTAAAATATGAACGTCTTCCAGACCACTTGATCTATTTTCCGTAATTTTGGCTACAGTCTGATAAATTAAAGTTGTTTAACAATTATTTCTTACGCTCTGCAGCAATTAACTTGTAGTTTCTCGTTGCTCAAATGGTTGTACTTTCTGATATTTTTATGTTTCCCGCGTCTTCATTGCTTGATTTTGCTCGTGAGAAAGTGTCACTCATAGTTGTTGAATGTCACTCATAATTACACTGAAATTATGAAAATGTCACACATAGCAATCTGGAACCTTGGCAGCCATGTATTTATGAATTGTAGGCTCAGGTGACTGGACTTCAGATGAGCATACGCTGCACAAGCAGGGTCAAGATACAAATGTGTGTGTTTTTTGCATACAGGTCTCCAGTGTTAATCAAGTGATGAAACTGAAACAAAGGCATTACACCGGTGCACGAGTCTAAGGAAGTTTCAAATGACCTTTAAATTGATACAGATATGTAAACTTAGCCGCTGAGCAAACTAATCAGAAATGTATCCGTCTCAAATGCCACGTATGAAACCAAGTTTTTTAAATGTCAGAAATGGGCACAGCATGAACACATGGTTAGCGTGAGCAGAAGATGGCTGCTCCAGTTACAGTTCACTGAGCCGGACAAAAATGAAATCTCACAGCCATTGCCCATTGTCCATCTGCACAGGAAGTTTCATCATTGGAGTTCCCATCATCCATCTGCACAGGAAGTTTCATCATTGGATTTCCCATCATCCATCTGCACAGGAAGTGACATCACTGGTTTCCCACCCACAGTTCCCTGTGCTTGCTCCTCCCTCCTCCCAGAGCCTATTTAATGTGGCTGCAGCGTGGATGTGCAGGGGAGGCGCACAGTTAGTGCACCACTGCACGACAAAAGGAAGCCGATCTGCATTTGGACTGCGCCAAGCACCAGAAAGCCTGCTTGTCCCCCTACCCAGCTGCACTCTTCTATGCTCTTAACCACGGCCACCACTCACCGCACTGCTGCCACAACACACCACACAACATGGAAGGAGCATACCCATGCACTCTCCCACACCATATACCCACCACTCCTGCACTAACAGCACCCTGCACCTCACTCACTCACTCACACTCACGCAAACAAGCCACCCAACTTATGCTCACACACACCAAACACCACCCAAACAACACACCACACTTGCATGCATACTCCTCAACACCTGCTCACTCACCAAACATGACATGGAGATATGGGACCTACTGCACTATCATGCTCCGGACCTGCTCTTTCTCACGGAAAATGGCTAATCCCCACCCTGGGCACCAGACATCGCTACAGCCATACCCGCCAGCTACAAGAGCGCCAGGCAAAACCGTCAGCACAAGCCCGGAGATGGAGTCACCATCATATTCAAAGATACCATCAGCTGCCCACCTACACGGACACCCCTATTAGTTACATGCAACACCTCACATTCCAGGTCACATCACAGCCAACTTTTCCTTGCTAGAATCCTCATGTACAGACTGTCAGGACCCCGCACTAATTTCATCGAACCCCTTGTCATCAACACCAGCACTTTCATCCTCCTCGGCGATCTTAACTTTCACCTAGAAGACCGCACCAACCCAAACTCTACAGCCCTTCTAGAAAACCTCAGAAACCTTGCCCTCACCCACCATGTTACTGAACCCACCTACACCACTGGACACATATTGCACCCACTTTCATCCTCAATCAGCAACATCACAGTCAAAATGACAACAACTATGACCTGGAGAGACCTGGCCCCCATACTTCACCACCAGAGACCTACCACCACTGGAACCGGCTGCTGCAACTGGAACAGCACCTCAGAAGAGGAGTGGGCTTCCGCCCTCTCAGAGCACCGGCCCAAGCACACCATCAACTTGCTGAAAGCCATCAAGAACCTCTAAAGCTGGATCACCGCATGCACCAACATCCTGGCTCCTCTCAAGCGCAACCCAACGGCAAACGCATGACCATAGGCAAGCTGGTACACAAAGGAACTCAGGCTGACGAAACACCACTGCAAACAACTGGAGTACAATTGGAGAACAAGTCAGGAAACCGCAGAAAAAGACATTTTCAAATCAGCCTTAAGACACTGCCACCAGAAGATATGGAACACCAAGCACACACCTCCTGCAGATCGCATTGATGGCAGCACTAACAGCAACAAGGAATCATCGCCGTCATCAAAAATGTCACCACACCTCCAGCAACATCATCCCCTCAAAAGACCTTTCAACAAACTCTCGTAATTCTTCTGTAATAAAATCACCTCCATAAACAGCAACTTAGACCCTCAACCAGATCATGCCACGGTCGTAATTCAACTGCCCATCACAGCCGATAAATGAACCCGACCTCATGTACCGCCATCACTATTGTTGAAATTGCTGCTACCATGAAGACCATTCACTCGGGGCTCAATTCTACCCATGCCCCCACCCCGCCTTTGCCAAACGGCACCTACCGATCAGCAGAGCACTAACACCCATTTTCAACGCCTCCATCGACTCAGCCACATTCCAGGACACTTAGAAACATGCAACCGTTATGCCCCCACTAAAGAAAGCATCCGCTGACCCAGCCACACTTTCCAACTACAGAACAATCTCTCTCTTACCATGCTCAGCAAAGGTCTTAGAGAAACGAATCAACCGGCACCTAACTGACCACCTCAACAACCACCAGCTCCTTCACGCCAAGCAGTCTGGGTTCAGGCCCAGTCACAGTACAGAAACAGCACTCATTGCCACTACACATAGGTATGATCCTTGACAGAGAAGACATGGCAGCCTTCATTCTCCTGGACCTCTATGCAGCATTTTACATGGTCTCACACCCCATCTTCATCACGCACCTGCACAAGATTAGCATCCACAGACCTGCTTTCCGCTGGATCGGCTCCTTCTTAACAGATATAACACAAGCTGCCAGCCTGGCACCTTATTCCGTGGAAGCCTACAGACTCATCTGCAGAGTTCCTCAAGGTTCATCGCTCAGCTCTACCCACTTCAACGCATACATGGCCCTCCGGCCAACGTCATCCGCGCACACAACATCATTATGTCCTTTGCAGATGTCACACAACCCATACTCTCTCTCCCGGACAAGACCCCAAAACAGGAAACAAGTTCTCCACCTGCATGTCCAAAGTCGCGAACTGGATGGAAGCCAACTGTCGCAAGCTGAACACCGACAAGATGAATCTAGTGATCTTCGGCAAGAACACCTCACCATGGGACTCCAACTTGGATCCACACCCAGAATCCACGCCAGTAACCTCAGCAAAATCATGGACAGGAAACTGGACATGCTCGCACAAGTCAACACCATCATTGCAACCTGCCGCCACACCCTGAAAATGCTGACGAAGAACTCCAAATGGCTCCCAGGCAACATTTGAAAAACTGTCACACCATAGTCCCCAGCAAGTTGGACTATGGGAACATCCTCTATAGGGAGATCACCAAGTAACTCACCAGAAGATCACAAACCATCCAGAACTCGGCAGCCAGAATCATTCTCAACCTCCCACACAGAACAACCATCACACCACACCTCAAGGAAATTCACTTGCTCCTGATACACAAATGCACTCAATTCAAACTCCTCACACACGCATTCAAGGCACTTCACAACTCAAGCCCCACCTACCTAACAGTTGTATCTCATTCCACCAACCACCCAGAAACCTCCACTTAACAGAACTTCTACAGGGCACAAGGGACCTTTCTCCTTAGGGAAGGGCACAAGAGACCTCAACCCTGAGTGCAGGGCCCAGGAGACCACACCCCTGAGTGCAGGGCACAGAAGGCCACTCCCCTGAGTGCAGGGCACCGGGGGCCTCTCTCCTGAGTGCAGGGCACCGGGGGCCTCTCTCCTGAGTGCAAGACACAGGGGGCCTCTCTCCTGAGTGCAGTGCAGAGGAGAACTCTCTCCTGAGTGCAGTGTAGAGGAGACCTCTCCTGAGTGCAGGGCACCGGGGGCCTCTCTCCTCAGTGCAGTGCTGAGGAGACCTCTCTCCTGAGCGCAGTGCAGAGGAGACCTCTCCTGAGTGCAGTGCAGAGGAGACCTCTCCTGAGTGCAGTGCAGAGGAGACCTCTCTCCGGAGTGCAGTGCAGAGGAGACCTCTCTCCTGAGTGTAGTGCAGAGGACACCTCTCTCCTAAGCGCAGGGGCCATTTGACCTCTGCTCTGAATGCAGGGTACAGGAGAGCTCTCCTCTGAGTGCAGTGCAGAGGAGACCTCTCCTGAGTGCAGTGCAGAGGAGACCTCTCTCCTGAGTGCAGGACACATTTGACCTCTCCTCTGAATGCAGGGCACTGGGGACCTCTCTCCTGAGTGTAGTGCAGAGGAGACCTCTCTCCTAAGTGCAGGACACATTTGACCTCTCCTCTGAATGCAGGACACAGGGGGCCTCTCTCCTGAGTGCAGTGCAGAGGAGAACTCTCTCCTGAGTGCAGTGCAGTGGAGATCTCTCCTTTGATGTCAGGTCAGCGGAGTCCTCTCTCCTAAGCGCAGGGACCATTTGACCTCTCCTCTGAATGCAGGGTACAGGAGAGCTCTCCTCTGAGTGCAGTGCAGAGGAGACCTCTCCTGAGTGCAGTGCAGAGGAGACCTCTCCTGAGTGCAGTGCAGAGGAGACCTCTCTCCTGAGTGTAGTGCAGAGGACACCTCTCTCCTAAGCGCAGGGACCATTTGACCTCTATTCTGAATGCAGGGTACAGGAGAGCTCTCCTCTGAGTGCAGTGCAGAGGAGACCTCTCCTGAGTGCAGTGCAGAGGAGACCTCTCTCCTGAGTGCAGTGCAGTTGAGACCTCTCTCCTGAGTGCAGTGCAGAGGAGAACTCTCTTCTGAGTGCAGTGCAGAGGAGACCTCTCTCCTGAGTGTAGTGCAGAGGAGACCTCTCCCCTAAGCGCAGGGCACATTTGACCTCTCCTCTGAGTGCAGGCCACAGGAGACCTCTCCTGAGTGCAGTGCAGAGGAGACCTCTCACCTGAGTGCAGTGCAGAGGAGACCTCTCTCCTGAGTGCAGTGCAGTGGAGACCTCTCTCCTGAGTGTAGTGCAGAGGAGACCTCTCTCCTAAGCGCAGGGCACATTTGACCTCTGCTCGGAATGCAGGGCACAGGGGGCCTCTCTCCTGAATGTAGTGCAGAGGAGACCTCTCTCCTGAGTGCAGTGGAGACCTCTCTCCTGAGTGCAGTGCAGAGGAGACCTCTCTCCTGAGTGTAGTGCAGAGGACACCTCTCTCCTAAGCGCAGGGGCCATTTGACCTCTGCTCTGAATGCAGGGTACAGGAGAGCTCTCCTCTGAGTGCAGTGCAGAGGAGACCTCTCCTGAGTGCAGTGCAGAGGAGACCTCTCTCCTGAGTGCAGGACACATTTGACCTCTCCTCTGAATGCAGGGCACTGGGGACCTCTCTCCTGAGTGTAGTGCAGAGGAGACCTCTCTCCTAAGTGCAGGACACATTTGACCTCTCCTCTGAATGCAGGACACAGGGGCCTCTCTCCTGAGTGCAGTGCAGAGGAGAACTCTCTCCTGAGTGCAGTGCAGTGGAGATCTCTCCTTTGATGTCAGGTCAGCGGAGTCCTCTCTCCTAAGCGCAGGGACCATTTGACCTCTCCTCTGAATGCAGGGTACAGGAGAGCTCTCCTCTGAGTGCAGTGCAGAGGAGACCTCTCCTGAGTGCAGTGCAGAGGAGACCTCTCCTGAGTGCAGTGCAGAGGAGACCTCTCTCCTGAGTGTAGTGCAGAGGACACCTCTCTCCTAAGCGCAGGGACCATTTGACCTCTATTCTGAATGCAGGGTACAGGAGAGCTCTCCTCTGAGTGCAGTGCAGAGGAGACCTCTCCTGAGTGCAGTGCAGAGGAGACCTCTCTCCTGAGTGCAGTGCAGTTGAGACCTCTCTCCTGAGTGCAGTGCAGAGGAGAACTCTCTTCTGAGTGCAGTGCAGAGGAGACCTCTCTCCTGAGTGTAGTGCAGAGGAGACCTCTCCCCTAAGCGCAGGGCACATTTGACCTCTCCTCTGAGTGCAGGCCACAGGAGACCTCTCCTGAGTGCAGTGCAGAGGAGACCTCTCACCTGAGTGCAGTGCAGAGGAGACCTCTCTCCTGAGTGCAGTGCAGTGGAGACCTCTCTCCTGAGTGTAGTGCAGAGGAGACCTCTCTCCTAAGCGCAGGGCACATTTGACCTCTGCTCGGAATGCAGGGCACAGGGGGCCTCTCTCCTGAATGCAGTGCAGAGGAGACCTCTCTCCTGAGTGCAGTGCAGTGGAGACCTCTCTCCTGAGTGCAGTGCAGAGGAGACCTCTCTCCTGAGTGTAGTGCAGAGGACACCTCTCTCCTAAGCGCAGGGGCCATTTGACCTCTGCTCTGAATGCAGGGTACAGGAGAGCTCTCCTCTGAGTGCAGTGCAGAGGAGACCTCTCCTGAGTGCAGTGCAGATGAGACCTCTCTCCTGAGTGCAGGACACATTTGACCTCTCCTCTGAATGCAGGGCACTGGGGACCTCTCTCCTGAGTGTAGTGCAGAGGAGACCTCTCTCCTAAGTGCAGGACACATTTGACCTCTCCTCTGAATGCAGGACACAGGGGGCCTCTCTCCTGAGTGCAGTGCAGAGGAGAACTCTCTCCTGAGTGCAGTGCAGTGGAGATCTCTCCTTTGATGTCAGGTCAGCGGAGTCCTCTCTCCGAAGCGCAGGGACCATTTGACCTCTCCTCTGAATGCAGGGTACAGGAGAGCTCTCCTCTGAGTGCAGTGCAGAGGAGACCTCTCCTGAGTGCAGTGCAGAGGAGACCTCTCTCCTGAGTGCAGTGCAGTTGAGACCTCTCTCCTGAGTGCAGTGCAGAGGAGAACTCTCTTCTGAGTGCAGTGCAGAGGAGACCTCTCTCCTGAGTGTAGTGCAGAGGAGACCTCTCTCCTAAGAGCAGGGCACATTTGACCTCTCCTCTGAATGCAGGGTACAGGAGAGCTCTCCTCTGAGTGCAGTGCAGAGGAGACCTCTCCTGAGTGCAGTGCAGAGGAGACCTCTCTCCTGAGTGCAGTGCAGTTGAGACCTCTCTCCTGAGTGCAGTGCAGAGGAGGACTCTCTTCTGAGTGCAGTGCAGAGGAGACCTCTCTCCTCAGTGTAGTGCAGAGGAGACCTCTCCCCTAAGCGCAGGGCACATTTGACCTCTCCTCTGAATGCAGGCCACAGGAGACCTCTCCTGAGTGCAGTGCAGAGGAGACCTCTCACCTGAGTGCAGTGCAGAGGAGACCTCTCTCCTGAGTGCAGTGCAGTGGAGACCTCTCTCCTGAGTGTAGTGCAGAGGAGACCTCTCTCCTAAGCGCAGGGCACATTTGACCTCTCCTCGGAATGCAGGGCACAGGGGGCCTCTCTCCTGAGTGCAGTGCAGAGGAGACCTCTCTCCTGAGTGCAGTGCAGTGGAGACCTCTCTCCTGAGTGCAGTGCAGAGGAGACCTCTCTCCTGAGTGTAGTGCAGAGGAGACCTCTCTCCTAAGCGCAGGGCACATTTGACCTCTCCTCTGAATGCAGGGCACAGGGGTCCTCTCTCCTGAGTGTAGTGCAGAGGAGACCTCTCTCCTAAGCGCAGGGACCATTTGACCTCTCCTCTGGGTGCAGGCCATAGGAGACCTCTCCTGAGTGCAGTGCAGAGGTGACCTCTCTCCTGAGAGCAGTGCAGTTGAGCCCTCTCTCCTGAGTGCAGTGCAGAGGAGACCTCTCTCCTGAGTGCAGGGCACTGGGGACCACTCTCCTGAGTGCAGTTCAGAGGGGACCTCTCCTGAGTGCAGTGCAGAGGAGACCTCTCCTGAGTGCAGTGCAGTTGAGACCTCTCTCCTGAGTGCAGTGCCGAGGATACCTCTCTCTTGAGTGCAGGGCACTGGGGACCACACTCCTGAGTGCAGTGCAGAGGGGACCTCTCCTGAGTGCAGTGCAGAGGAGACCTCTCCTGAATGCAGTGCAGAGGAGACCTTTCTCCTGAGTGCAGGGCACTGGGAACCACTCTCCTGAGTGCAGTGCAGAGGGGACCTCTCCTGAGTGCAGTGCAGAGGAGACCTCTCCTGAATGCAGTGCAGAGGAGACCTCTCCTGAATGCAGTGCAGAGGAGACCTCTCTCCTGAGTGCAGGGCACTGGGAACCACTCTCCTGAGTGCAGTGCAGAGGGGACCTCTCCTGAGTGCAGTGCAGAGGGGACCTCTCCTGAGTGCAGTGCAGAGGAGAACTCTCTCCTGCGTGCAGTGCAGAGACCTCTCCTGAGTGCAGTGCAGAGGAGACCTCTCTCCTGAGTGTAGTGCAGAGGAGACCTCTCTCCTAGCGCAGGGCACATTTGACCTCTCCTCTGAATGCAGGGCACAGGGGTCCTCTCTCCTGAGTGTAGTGCAGAGGAGACCTCTCTCCTGAGTGCAGTGCAGAGGAGACCTCTCTCCTAAGCGCAGGGCACATTTGACCTCTCCTCTGAATGCAGGGCACAGGGGTCCTCTCTCCTGAGTGTAGTGCAGAGGAGACGTCTCGCCTAAGCGCAGGGACCATTTGACCTCTCCTCTGGGTGCAGTCCATAGGAGACCTCTCCTGAGTGCAGTGCAGAGGAGACCTCTCTCCTGAGAGCAGTGCAGTTGAGACCTCTCTCCTGAGTGCAGTGCAGAGGAAACCTCTCTCCTGAGTGCAGGGCACTGGGGACCATTCTCCTGAGTGCAGTGCAGAGGGGACCTCTCCTGAGTGCAGTGCAGAGGAGACCTCTCCTGAGTGCAGTTGAGACCTCTCTCCTGAGTGCAGTGCAGAGGAGACCTCTCTCCTGAGTGCAGTGCAGAGGAGACCTCTCTCCTAAGCGCAGGGCACATTTGACCTCTCCTCTGAATGCAGGGCACAGGGGTCCTCTCTCCTGAGTGTAGTGCAGAGGAGACGTCTCGCCTAAGCGCAGGGACCATTTGACCTCTCCTCTGGGTGCAGTCCATAGGAGACCTCTCCTGAGTGCAGTGCAGAGGAGACCTCTCTCCTGAGAGCAGTGCAGTTGAGACCTCTCTCCTGAGTGCAGTGCAGAGGAAACCTCTCTCCTGAGTGCAGGGCACTGGGGACCACTCTCCTGAGTGCAGTGCAGAGGGGACCTCTCCTGAGTGCAGTGCAGAGGAGACCTCTCCTGAATGCAGTGCAGAGGAGACCTCTCTCCTGAGTGCAGGGCACTGGGAACCACTCTCCTGAGTGCAGTGCAGAGGGACCTCTCCTGAGTGCAGTGCAGAGGAGAACTCTCTCCTGAGTGCAGTGCAGAGACCTCTCCTGAGTGCAGTGCAGAGGAGACCTCTCCCGAGTGCAGTGCAGAGGAGACCTCTCTCCTAAGTGCAGGACACATTTGACCTCTCCTCTGAATGCAGGGCACAGGGGGCCTCTCTCCTGAGTGCAGTGCAGAGGAGACCTCTCCTGAGTGCAGTGCAGAGGAGAACTCTCTCCTGAGTGCAGTGCAGAGACCTCTTCCTGAGTGCAGTGCAGAGGAGACCTCTCCCGAGTGCAGTGCAGAGGAGACCTCTCTCCTAAGCGCAGGGCACATTTGACCTCTCCTCTGAATGCAGGGCACAGGGGTCCTCTCTCCTGAGTGTAGTGCAGAGGAGACGTCTCGCCTAAGCGCAGGGACCATTTGACCTCTCCTCTGGGTGCAGTCCATAGGAGACCTCTCCTGAGTGCAGTGCAGAGGAGACCTCTCTCCTGAGAGCAGTGCAGTTGAGACCTCTCTCCTGAGTGCAGTGCAGAGGAGACCTCTCTCCTGAGTGCAGGGCACTGGGGACCACTCTCCTGAGTGCAGTGCAGAGGGGACCTCTCCTGAGTGCAGTGCAGAGGAGACCTCTCCTGAGTGCAGTGCAGTTGAGACCTCTCTCCTGAGTGCAGTGCAGAGGATACCTCTCTCTTGAGTGCAGGGCACTGGGGACCACTCTCCTGAGTGCAGTGCAGAGGGGACCTCTCCTGAGTGCAGTGCAGAGGAGACCTCTCCTGAATGCAGTGCAGAGGAGACCTCTCTCCTGAGTGCAGGGCACTGGGAACCACTCTCCTGAGTGCAGTGCAGAGGGGACCTCTCCTGAGTGCAGTGCAGAGGAGACCTCTCCTGAATGCAGTGCAGAGGAGACCTCTCTCCTGAGTGCAGGGCACTGGGAACCACTCTCCTGAGTGCAGTGCAGAGGGGACCTCTCCTGAGTGCAGTGCAGAGGAGACCTCTCCTGAGTGCAGTTGAGACCTCTCTCCTGAGTGCAGTGCAGAGGAGACCTGTCTCCTGAGTGCAGGGCACTGGGGACCACTCTCCTGAGTGCAGTGCAGAGGGGACCTCTCCTGAGTGCAGTACTGAGGAGACCTCTCCTGAGTGCAGTGCAGTTGAGACCTCTCTCCTGAGTGCAGTGCAGAGGATACCTCTCTCTTGAGTGCAGGGCACTGGGGACCACTCTCCTGAGTGCAGTGCAGAGGGGACCTCTCCTGAGTGCAGTGCAGAGGAGACCTCTCCTGAATGCAGTGTAGAGGAGACCTCTCTCCTAAGTGCAGGGCACTGGGAACCACTCTCCTGAGTGCAGTGCAGAGGGGACCTCTCCTGAGTGCAGTGCAGAGGAGACCTCTCCTGAATGCAGTGCAGAGGAGACCTCTCTCCTGAGTGCAGGGCACTGGGAACCACTCTCCTGAGTGCAGTGCAGAGGGGACCTCTCCTGAGTGCAGTGCAGAGGAGACCTCTCCTGAGTGCAGTGCAGATGAGAACTCTCTCCTGCGTGCAGTGCAGAGACCTCTCCTGAGTGCAGTGCAGAGGAGACCTCTCTCCTGAGTGTAGTGCAGAGGAGACCTCTCTCCTAGCGCAGGGCACATTTGACCTCTCCTCTGAATGCAGGGCACAGGGGTCCTCTCTCCTGAGTGTAGTGCAGAGGAGACCTCTCTCCTGAGTGCAGTGCAGAGGAGACCTCTCTCCTAAGCGCAGGGCACATTTGACCTCTCCTCTGAATGCAGGGCACAGGGGTCCTCTCTCCTGAGTGTAGTGCAGAGGAGACGTCTCGCCTAAGCGCAGGGACCATTTGACCTCTCCTCTGGGTGCAGTCCATAGGAGACCTCTCCTGAGTGCAGTGCAGAGGAGACCTCTCTCCTGAGAGCAGTGCAGTTGAGACCTCTCTCCTGAGTGCAGTGCAGAGGAGACCTCTCTCCTGAGTGCAGGGCACTGGGGACCACTCTCCTGAGTGCAGTGCAGAGGGGACCTCTCCTGAGTGCAGTGCAGAGGAGACCTCTCCTTAGTGCAGTTGAGACCTCTCTCCTGAGTGCAGTGCAGAGGAGACCTCTCTCCTGAGTGCAGGGCACTGGGGACCACTCTCCTGAGTGCAGTGCAGAGGGACCTCTCCTGAGTGCAGTGCAGAGGAGACATCTCCTGAGTGCAGTGCAGAGGAGAACTCTCTCCTGAGTGCAGTGCAGAGACCTCTCCTGAGTGCAGTGCAGAGGAGACCTCTCCCGAGTGCAGTGCAGAGGAGACCTCTCTCCTAAGTGCAGGACACATTTGACCTCTCCTCTGAATGCAGGGCACAGGGGGCCTCTCTCCTGAGTGCAGTGCAGAGGAGAACTCTCTCCTGAGTGCAGTGCAGTGGAGAACTCTCCTCTGATGTCAGGTCAGCGGAGTCCTCTCTCCTAAGCGCAGGGACCATTTGACCTCTCCTCTGAATGCAGGGTACAGGAGAGCTCTTCTCTGAGTGCAGTGCAGAGGAGACCTCTCCTGAGTGCGGTGCAGAGGAGACCTTTCTCCTGAGTGCAGTGCAGAGGAGAACTCTCTTCTGAGTGCAGTGCAGAGGAGACCTCTCTCCTGAGCGTAGTGCAGAGGAGACCTCTCTCCTAAGAGCAGGGCACATTTGACCTCTCCTCTGAATGCAGGGTACAGGAGAGCTCTCCTCTGAGTGCAGTGCAGAGGAGACCTCTCTTGAGTGTAGTGCAGAGATTTCTCTCCTGAGTGCAGTGCAGTTGAGACCTCTCTCCTGAGTGCAGAGGAGAACTCTCTTCTGAGTGCAGTGCAGAGGAGACCTCTCTCCTGAGCGTAGTGCAGAGGAGACCTCTCTCCTAAGAGCAGGGCACATTTGACCTCTCCTCTGAATGCAGGGTACAGGAGAGCTCTCCTCTGAGTGCAGCCACAGGAGACCTCTCCTGAGTGCAGTGCAGTGGAGACCTCTCTCCTGAGTGCAGTGCAGAGGAGACCGCTCTGCTGAGTGTAGTGCAGAGGAGACCTCTCTCCTAAGCGCAGACACCATTTGACCTCTCCTCTGAGTGCAGGCCATAGGAGACCTCTCCTGAGTGCAGTGCAGAGGAGACCTCTCTCCTGAGTGCAGTGCAGTGGAGACCTCTCTCCTGAGTGCAGTGCAGTGGAGACCTCTCTCCTGAGTGCAGTGCAGAGGAGACCTCTCTCCTGAGTGTAGTGCAGAGGAGACCTCTCTCCTAAGCGCAGGGCACATTTGACCTCTCCTCTGAATGCAGGGCACACGGGGCCTCTCTCCTGAGTGCAGTGCAGAGGAGACCTCTCTCCTGAGTGCAGTGCAGTGGAGACCTCTCTCCTGAGTGCAGTGCAGAGGAGACCGCTCTGCTGAGTGTAGTGCAGAGGAGACCTCTCTCCTAAGCGCAGGGCACATTTGACCTCTCCTCTGAATGCAGGGCACAGGGGTCCTCTCTCCTGAGTGTAGTGCAGAGGAGACCTCTCTCCTAAGCGCAGGGCACATTTTACCTCTCCTCTGAATGCAGGGCACACGGGGCCTCTCTCCTGAGTGCAGTGCAGAGGAGACCTCTCCTGAGTGCAGTGCAGAGGAGACCTCTCTCCTGAGTGCAGTGCAGTTGAGACCTCTCTCCTGAGTGCAGTGCAGAGGAGGACTCTCTTCTGAGTGCAGTGCAGAGGAGACCTCTCTCCTCAGTGTAGTGCAGAGGAGACCTCTCCCCTAAGCGCAGGGCACATTTGACCTCTCCTCTGAGTGCAGGCCACAGGAGACCTCTCCTGAGTGCAGTGCAGAGGAGACCTCTCACCTGAGTGCAGTGCAGAGGAGACCTCTCTCCTGAGTGCAGTGCAGTGGAGACCTCTCTCCTGAGTGTAGTGCAGAGGAGACCTCTCTCCTAAGCGCAGGGCACATTTGACCTCTCCTCGGAATGCAGGGCACAGGGGGCCTCTCTCCTGAGTGCAGTGCAGAGGAGACCTCTCTCCTGAGTGCAGTGCTGTGGAGACCTCTCTCCTGAGTGCAGTGCAGCGGAGACCTCTCTCCTGAGTGTAGTGCAGAGGACACCTCTCTCCTAAGCGCAGGGGCCATTTGACCTCTGCTCTGAATGCAGGGTACAGGAGAGCTCTCCTCTGAGTGCAGTGCAGAGGAGACCTCTCCTGAGTGCAGTGCAGAGGAGACCTCTCTCCTGAGTGCAGGACACATTTGACCTCTCCTCTGAATGCAGGGCACTGGGGACCTCTCTCCTGAGTGTAGTGCAGAGGAGACCTCTCTCCTAAGTGCAGGACACATTTGACCTCTCCTCTGAATGCAGGACACAGGGGGCCTCTCTCCTGAGTGCAGTGCAGAGGAGAACTCTCTCCTGAGTGCAGTGCAGTGGAGATCTCTCCTTTGATGTCAGGTCAGCGGAGTCCTCTCTCCTAAGCGCAGGGACCATTTGACCTCTCCTCTGAATGCAGGGTACAGGAGAGCTCTCCTCTGAGTGCAGTGCAGAGGAGACCTCTCCTGAGTGCAGTGCAGAGGAGACCTCTCCTGAGTGCAGTGCAGAGGAGACCTCTCTCCTGAGTGCAGTGCAGTTGAGACCTCTCTCCTGAGTGCAGTGCAGAGGAGAACTCTCTTCTGAGTGCAGTGCAGAGGAGACCTCTCTCCTGAGTGTAGTGCAGAGGAGACCTCTCTCCTAAGAGCAGGGCACATTTGACCTCTCCTCTGAATGCAGGGTACAGGAGAGCTCTCCTCTGAGTGCAGGCCACAGGAGACCTCTCCTGAGTGCAGTGCAGAGGAGACCTCTCACCTGAGTGTAGTGCAGAGGAGACCTCTCTCCTGAGTGCAGTGCAGTGGAGACCTCTCTCCTGAGTGTAGTGCAGAGGAGACCTCTCTCCTAAGCGCAGGGCACATTTGACCTCTCCTCTGAATGCAGGACACAGGGGGCCTCTCTCCTGAGTGCAGTGCAGAGGAGAACTCTCTCCTGAGTGCAGTGCAGTGGAGATCTCTCCTTTGATGTCAGGTCAGCGGAGTCCTCTCTCCTAAGCGCAGGGACCATTTGACCTCTATTCTGAATGCAGGGTACAGGAGAGCTCTCCTCTGAGTGCAGTGCAGAGGAGACCTCTCCTGAGTGCAGTGCAGAGGAGACCTCTCTCCTGAGTGCAGTGCAGTTGAGACCTCTCTCCTGAGTGCAGTGCAGAGGAGAACTCTCTTCTGAGTGCAGTGCAGAGGAGACCTCTCTCCTGAGTGTAGTGCAGAGGAGACCTCTCCCCTAAGCGCAGGGCACATTTGACCTCTCCTCTGAGTGCAGGCCACAGGAGACCTCTCCTGAGTGCAGTGCAGAGGAGACGTCTCACCTTAGTGCAGTGCAGAGGAGACCTCTCTCCTGAGTGCAGTGCAGTGGAGACCTCTCTCCTGAGTGTAGTGCAGAGGAGACCTCTCTCCTAAGCGCAGGGCACATTTGACCTCTCCTCGGAATGCAGGGCACAGGGGGCCTCTCTCCTGAGTGCAGTGCAGAGGAGACCTCTCTCCTGAGTGCTGTGAAGTGGAGACCTCTCTCCTGAGTGCAGTGCAGAGGAGACCTCTCTCCTGAGTGTAGTGCAGAGGACACCTCTCTCCTAAGCGCAGGGGCCATTTGACCTCTGCTCTGAATGCAGGGTACAGGAGAGCTCTCCTCTGAGTGCAGTGCAGAGGAGACCTCTCCTGAGTGCAGTGCAGAGGAGACCTCTCTCCTGAGTGCAGGACACATTTGACCTCTCCTCTGAATGCAGGGCACTGGGGACCTCTCTCCTGAGTGTAGTGCAGAGGAGACCTCTCTCCTAAGTGCAGGACACATTTGACCTCTCCTCTGAATGCAGGACACAGGGGCCTCTCTCCTGAGTGCAGTGCAGAGGAGAACTCTCTCCTGAGTGCAGTGCAGTGGAGATCTCTCCTTTGATGTCAGGTCAGCAGAGTCCTCTCTCCTAAGCGCAGGGACCATTTGACCTCTCCTCTGAATGCAGGGTACAGGAGAGCTCTCCTCTGAGTGCAGTGCAGAGGAGACCTCTCCTGAGTGCAGTGCAGAGGAGACCTCTCTCCTGAGTGCAGTGCAGAGGAGACCTCTCTCCTGAGTGCAGTGCAGTTGAGACCTCTCTCCTGAGTGCAGTGCAGAGGAGAACTCTCTTCTGAGTGCAGTGCAGAGGAGACCTCTCTCCTGAGTGTTGTGCAGAGGAGACCTCTCTCCTAAGAGCAGGGCACATTTGACCTCTCCTCTGAATGCAGGGTACAGGAGAGCTCTCCTCTGAGTGCAGTGCAGAGGAGAACTCTCCTGAGTGCAGTGCAGAGGAGACCTCTCTCCTGAGTGCAGTGCATTTGAGACCTCTCTCCTGAGTGCAGTGCAGAGGAGGACTCTCTTCTGAGTGCAGTGCAGAGGAGACCTCTCTCCTCAGTGTAGTGCAGAGGAGACCTCTCCCCTAAGCGCAGGGCACATTTGACCTCTCCTCTGAGTGCAGGCCACAGGAGACCTCTCCTGAGTGCAGTACAGAGGAGACCTCTCACCTGAGTGCAGTGCAGAGGAGACCTCTCTCCTGAGTGCAGTGCAGTGGAGACCTCTCTCCTGAGTGTAGTGCAGAGGAGACCTCTCTCCTAAGCGCAGGGCACATTTGACCTCTCCTCGGAATGCAGGGCACAGGGGGCCTCTCTCCTGAGTGCAGTGCAGAGGAGACCTCTCTCCTGAGTGCAGTGCAGTGGAGACCTCTCTCCTGAGTGCAGTGCAGAGGAGACCTCTCTCCTGAGTGTAGTGCAGAGGAGACCTCTCTCCTAAGCGCAGGGCACATTTGACCTCTGCTCTGAATGCAGGGCACAGGGGTCCTCTCTCCTGAGTGTAGTGCAGAGGAGACCTCCTCCTAAGAGCAGGGACCATTTGACCTCTCCTCTGGGTGCAGGCCATAGGAGACCTCTCCTGAGTGCAGTGCAGAGGAGACCTCTCTCCTGAGAGCAGTGCAGTTGAGACCTCTCTCCTGAGTGCAGTGCAGAGGAGACCTCTCTCCTGAGTGCAGGGCACTGGGGACCACTCTCCTGAGTGCAGTTCAGAGGGGACCTCTCCTGAGTGCAGTGCAGAGGAGACCTCTCCTGAGTGCAGTGCAGTTGAGACCTCTCTCCTGAGTGCAGTGCAGAGGATACCTCTCTCTTGAGTGCAGGGCACTGGGGACCACTGTCCTGAGTGCAGTGCAGAGGAGACCTCTCCTGAATGCAGTGCAGAGGAGACCTCTCTCCTGAGTGCAGGGCACTGGGAACCACTCTCCTGAGTGCAGTGCAGAGGGGACCTCTCCTGAGTGCAGTGCAGAGGAGACCTCTCCTGAGTGCAGTGCAGAGGAGAACTCTCTCCTGCGTGCAGTGCAGAGACCTCTCCTGAGTGCAGTGCAGAGGAGACCTCTCTCCTGAGTGTAGTGCAGAGGAGACCTCTCTCCTAGCGCAGGGCACATTTGACCTCTCCTCTGAATGCAGGGCACAGGGGTCCTCTCTCCTGAGTGTAGTGCAGAGGAGACCTCTCTCCTGAGTGCAGTGCAGAGGAGACCTCTCTCCTAAGCGCAGGGCACATTTGACCTCTCCTCTGAATGCAGGGCACAGGGGTCCTCTCTCCTGAGTGTAGTGCAGAGGAGATGTCTCGCCTAAGCGCAGGGACCATTTGACCTCTCCTCTGGGTGCAGTCCATAGGAGACCTCTCCTGAGTGCAGTGCAGAGGAGACCTCTCTCCTGAGAGCAGTGCAGTTGAGACCTCTCTCCTGAGTGCAGTGCAGAGGAGACCTCTCTCCTGAGTGCAGGGCACTGGGGACCACTCTCCTGAGTGCAGTGCAGAGGGGACCTCTCCTGAGTGCAGTGCAGAGGAGACCTCTCCTGAGTGCAGTTGAGACCTTTCTCCTGAGTGCAGTGCAGAGGAGACCTCTCTCCTGAGTGCAGGGCACTGGGGACCACTCTCCTGAGTGCAGTGCAGAGGGGACCTCTCCTGATTGCAGTGCAGAGGAGACCTCTCCTGAGTGCAGTGCAGTTGAGACCTCGCTCCTGAGTGCAGTGCAGAGGATACCTCTCTCTTGAGTGCAGGGCACTGGGGACCACTCTCCTGAGTGCAGTGCAGAGGGGACCTCTCCTGAGTGCAGTGCAGAGGAGACCTCTCCTGAATGCAGTGCAGAGGAGACCTCTCTCCTGAGTGCAGGGCACTGGGAACCACTCTCCTGAGTGCAGTGCAGAGGGACCTCTCCTGAGTGCAGTGCAGAGGAGACCTCTCCTGAATGCAGTGCAGAGGAGACCTCTCTCCTGAGTGCAGGGCACTGGGAACCACTCTCCTGAGTGCAGTGCAGAGGGACCTCTCCTGAGTGCAGTGCAGAGGAGACCTCTCCTGAGTGCAGTGCAGATGAGAACTCTCTCCTGCGTGCAGTGCAGAGACCTCTCCTGAGTGCAGTGCAGAGGAGACCTCTCTCCTGAGTGTAGTGCAGAGGAGACCTCTCTCCTAGCGCAGGGCACATTTGACCTCTCCTCTGAATGCAGGGCACAGGGGTCCTCTCTCCTGAGTGTAGTGCAGAGGAGACCTCTCTCCTGAGTGCAGTGCAGAGGAGACCTCTCTCCTAAGCGCAGGGCACATTTGACCTCTCCTCTGAATGCAGGGCACAGGGGTCCTCTCTCCTGAGTGTAGTGCAGAGGAGACGTCTCGCCTAAGCGCAGGGACCATTTGACCTCTCCTCTGGGTGCAGTCCATAGGAGACCTCTCCTGAGTGCAGTGCAGAGGAGACCTCTCTCCTGAGAGCAGTGCAGTTGAGACCTCTCTCCTGAGTGCAGTGCAGAGGAGACCTCTCTCCTGAGTGCAGGGCACTGGGGACCACTCTCCTGAGTGCAGTGCAGAGGGGACCTCTCCTTAGTGCAGTGCAGAGGAGACCTCTCCTGAGTGCAGTTGAGACCTCTCTCCTGAGTGCAGTGCAGAGGAGACCTCTCTCCTGAGTGCAGGGCACTGGGGACCACTCTCCTGAGTGCAGTGCAGAGGGACCTCTCCTGAGTGCAGTGCAGAGGAGACCTCTCCTGAGTGCAGTGCAGAGGAGAACTCTCTCCTGAGTGCAGTGCAGAGACCTCTCCTGAGTGCAGTGCAGAGGAGACCTCTCCCGAGTGCAGTGCAGAGGAGACCTCTCTCCTAAGTGCAGGACACATTTGACCTCTCCTCTGAATGCAGGGCACAGGGGGCCTCTCTCCTGAGTGCAGTGCAGAGGAGAACTCTCTCCTGAGTGCAGTGCAGTGGAGAACTCTCCTCTGATGTCAGGTCAGCGGAGTCCTCTCTCCTAAGCGCAGGGACCATTTGATCTCTCCTCTGAATGCAGGGTACAGGAGAGCTCTTCTCTGAGTGCAGTGCAGAGGAGACCTCTCCTGAGTGCGGTGCAGAGGAGACCTTTCTCCTGAGTGCAGTGCAGAGGAGAACTCTCTTCTGAGTGCAGTGCAGAGGAGACCTCTCTCCTGAGCGTAGTGCAGAGGAGACCTCTCTCCTAAGAGCAGGGCACATTTGACCTCTCCTCTGAATGCAGGGTACAGGAGAGCTCTCCTCTGAGTGCAGTGCAGAGGAGAACTCTCTTGAGTGTAGTGCAGAGATTTCTCTCCTGAGTGCAGTGCAGTTGAGACCTCTCTCCTGAGTGCAGAGGAGAACTCTCTTCTGAGTGCAGTGCAGAGGAGACCTCTCTCCTGAGCGTAGTGCAGAGGAGACCTCTCTCCTAAGAGCAGGGCACATTTGACCTCTCCTCTGAATGCAGGGTACAGGAGAGCTCTCCTCTGAGTGCAGGCCACAGGAGACCTCTCCTGAGTGCAGTGCAGTGGAGACCTCTCTCCTGAGTGCAGTGCAGAGGAGACCGCTCTGCTGAGTGTAGTGCAGAGGAGACCTCTCTCCTAAGCGCAGAGACCATTTGACCTCTCCTCTGAGTGCAGGCCATAGGAGACCTCTCCTGAGTGCAGTGCAGAGGAGACCTCTCTCCTGAGTGCAGTGCAGTGGAGACCTCTCTCCTGAGTGCAGTGCAGTGGAGACCTCTCTCCTGAGTGCAGTGCAGAGGAGACCTCTCTCCTGAGTGTAGTGCATAGGAGACCTCTCTCCTAAGCGCAGGGCACATTTGATCTCTCCTCTGAATGCAGGGCACACGGGGCCTCTCTCCTGAGTGCAGTGCAGAGGAGACCTCTCTCCTGAGTGCAGTGCAGTGGAGACCTCTCTCCTGAGTGCAGTGCAGAGGAGACCGCTCTGCTGAGTGTAGTGCAGAGGAGACCTCTCTCCTAAGCGCAGGGCACATTTGACCTCTCCTCTGAATGCAGGGCACAGGGGTCCTCTCTCCTGAGTGTAGTGCAGAGGAGACCTCTCTCCTAAGCGCAGGGCACATTTGACCTCTCCTCTGAATGCAGGGCACACGGGGCCTCTCTCCTGAGTGCAGTGCAGAGGAGACCTCTCCTGAGTGCAGTGCAGAGGAGACCTCTCTCCTGAGTGCAGTGCAGTTGAGACCTCTCTCCTGAGTGCAGTGCAGAGGAGGACTCTCTTCTGAGTGCAGTGCAGAGGAGACCTCTCTCCTCAGTGTAGTGCAGAGGAGACCTCTCCCCTAAGCGCAGGGCACATTTGACCTCTCCTCTGATTGCAGTGCAGAGGAGACCTCTCACCTGAGTGCAGTGCAGAGGAGACCTCTCTCCTGAGTGCAGTGCAGTGGAGACCTCTCTCCTGAGTGTAGTGCAGAGGAGACCTCTCTCCTAAGCGCAGGGCACATTTGACCTCTCCTCGGAATGCAGGGCACAGGGGGCCTCTCTCCTGAGTGCAGTGCAGAGGAGACCTCTCTCCTGAGTGCAGTGCAGTGGAGACCTCTCTCCTGAGTGCAGTGCAGAGGAGACCTCTCTCCTGAGTGTAGTGCAGAGGACACCTCTCTCCTAAGCGCAGGGGCCATTTGACCTCTGCTCTGAATGCAGGGTACAGGAGAGCTCTCCTCTGAGGACAGTGCAGAGGAGACCTCTCCTGAGTGCAGTGCAGAGGAGACCTCTCTCCTGAGTGCAGGACACATTTGACCTCTCCTCTGAATGCAGGGCACTGGGGACCTCTCTCCTGAGTGTAGTGCAGAGGAGACCTCTCTCCTAAGTGCAGGACACATTTGACCTCTCCTCTGAATGCAGGACACAGGGGGCCTCTCTCCTGAGTGCAGTGCAGAGGAGAACTCTCTCCTGAGTGCAGTGCAGTGGAGATCTCTCCTTTGATGTCAGGTCAGCGGAGTCCTCTCTCCTAAGCGCAGGGACCATTTGACCTCTCCTCTGAATGCAGGGTACAGGAGAGCTCTCCTCTGAGTGCAGTGCAGAGGAGACCTCTCCTGAGTGCAGTGCAGAGGAGACCTCTCCTGAGTGCAGTGCAGAGGAGACCTCTCTCCTGAGTGCAGTGCAGTTGAGACCTCTCTCCTGAGTGCAGTGCAGAGGAGAACTCTCTTCTGAGTGCAGTGCAGAGGAGACCTCTCTCCTGAGTGTAGTGCAGAGGAGACCTCTCTCCTAAGAGCAGGGCACATTTGACCTCTCCTCTGAATGCAGGGTACAGGAGAGCTCTCCTCTGAGTGCAGTGCAGAGGAGACCTCTCCTGAGTGCAGTGCAGAGGAGACCTCTCCTGAGTGCAGTGCAGTTGAGACCTCTCTCCTGAGTGCAGTGCAGAGGAGGACTCTCTTCTGAGTGCAGTGCAGAGGAGACCTCTCTCCTCAGTGTAGTGCAGAGGAGACCTCTCCCCTAAGCGCAGGGCACATTTGACCTCTCCTCTGAGTGCAGGCCACAGGAGACCTCTCCTGCGTGCAGTGCAGAGGAGACCTCTCACCTGAGTGCAGTGCAGAGGAGACCTCTCTCCTGAGTGCAGTGCAGTGGAGACCTCTCTCCTGAGTGTAGTGCAGAGGAGACCTCTCTCCTAAGCGCAGGGCACATTTGACCTCTCCTTGGAATGCAGGGCACAGGGGGCCTCTCTCCTGAGTGCAGTGCAGAGGAGACCTCTCTCCTGAGTGCAGTGCAGTGGAGACCTCTCTCCTGAGTCCAGTGCAGAGGAGTCCTCTCTCCTGAGTGTAGTGCAGAGGAGACCTCTCTCCTAAGCGCAGGGCACATTTGACCTCTCCTCTGAATGCAGGGCACAGGGGGCCTCTCTCCTGAGTGCAGTGCAGAGGAGACCTCTCTCCTGAGTGCAGTGCAGTGGAGACCTCTCTCCTGAGTGCAGTGCAGAGGAGTCCTCTCTCCTGAGTGTAGTGCAGAGGAGACCTCTCTCCTAAGCGCAGGGCACATTTGACCTCTCCTCTGAATGCATGGCACAGGGGTCCTCTCTCCTGAGTGTAGTGCAGAGGAGACCTCTCTCCTAAGCGCAGGGACCATTTGACCTCTCCTCTGGGTGCAGGCCATAGGAGACCTCTCCTGAGTGCAGTGCAGAGGAGACCTCTCCTGAGTGCAGTGCAGAGGAGACCTCTCTCCTGAGAGCAGTGCAGTTGAGACCTCTCTCCTGAGTGCAGTGCAGAGGAGACCTCTCTCCTGAGTGCAGGGCACTGGGGACCACTCTCCTGAGTGCAGTTCAGAGGGGACCTCTCCTGAGTGCAGTGCAGAGGAGACCTCTCCTGGATGCAGTGCAGTTGAGACCTCTCTCCTGAGTGCAGTGCAGAGGATACCTCTCTCTTGAGTGCAGGGCACTGGGGACGACTCTCCTGAGTGCAGTGCAGAGGGGACCTCTCCTGAGTGCAGTGCAGAGGAGACCTCTCCTGAATGCAGTGCAGAGGAGACCTCTCTCCTGAGTGCAGGGCACTGGGAACCACTCTCCTGAGTGCAGTGCAGAGGGGACCTCTACTGAGTGCAGTGCAGAGGAGACCTCTCCTGAATGCAGTGCAGAGGAGACCTCTCTCCTGAGTGCAGGGCACTGGGAACCACTCTCCTGAGTGCAGTGCAGAGGGGACCTCTCCTGAGTGCAGTGCAGAGGAGACCTCTCCTGAGTGCAATGCAGAGGAGAACTCTCTCCTGCGTGCAGTGCAGAGACCTCTCCTGAGTGCAGTGCAGAGGAGACCTCTCTCCTGAGTGTAGTGCAGAGGAGACCTCTCTCCTAGCGCAGGGCACATTTGACCTCTCCTCTGAATGCAGGGCACAGGGGTCCTCTCTCCTGAGTGTAGTGCAGAGGAGACCTCTCTCCAGAGTGCAGTGCAGAGGAGACCTCTCTCCTAAGCGCAGGGCACATTTGAACTCTCCTCTGAATGCAGGGCACAGGGGTCCTCTCTCCTGAGTGTAGTGCAGAGGAGACCTCTCGCCTAAGCGCAGGGACCATTTGACCTCTCCTCTGGGTGCAGTCCATAGGAGACCTCTCCTGAGTGCAGTGCAGAGGAGACCTCTCTCCTGAGAGCAGTGCAGTTGAGACCTCTCTCCTGAGTGCAGTGCAGAGGAGACCTCTCTCTTGAGTGCAGGGCACTGGGGACCACTCTCCTGAGTGCAGTGCAGAGGGGACCTCTCCTGAGTGCAGTGCAGAGGAGACTTCTCCTGAGTGCAGTTGAGACCTCTCTCCTGAGTGCAGTGCAGAGGAGACCTCTCTCCTGAGTGCAGGGCACTGGGGACCACTCTCCTGAGTGCAGTGCAGAGGGGACCTCTCCTGAGTGCAGTGCAGAGGAGACCTCTCCTGAATGCAGTGCAGAGGAGACCTCTCTCCTGAGTGCAGGGCACTGGGAACCACTCTCCTGAGTGCAGTGCAGAGGGACCTCTCCTGAGTGCAGTGCAGAGGAGACCTCTCCTGAGTGCAGTGCAGAGGAGAACTCTCTCCTGAGTGCAGTGCAGAGACCTCTCCTGAGTTCAGTGCAGAGGAGACCTCTCCCGAGTGCAGTGCAGAGGAGACCTCTCTCCTAAGTGCAGGACACATTTGACCTCTCCTCTGAATGCAGGGCACAGGGGCCTCTCTCCTGAGTGCAGTGCAGAGGAGAACTCTCTCCTGAGTGCAGTGCAGTGGAGAACTCTCCTCTGATGTCAGGTCAGCGGAGTCCTCTCTCCTAAGCGCAGGGACCATTTGACCTCTCCTCTGAATGCAGGGTACAGGAGAGCTCTTCTCTGAGTGCAGTGCAGAGGAGACCTCTCCTGAGTGCGGTACAGAGGAGACCTTTCTCCTGAGTGCAGTGCAGAGGAGAACTCTCTTCTGAGTGCAGTGCAGAGGAGACCTCTCTCCTGAGCGTAGTGCAGAGGAGACCTCTCTCCTAAGAGCAGGGCACATTTGACCTCTCCTCTGAATGCAGGGTACAGGAGAGCTCTCCTCTGAGTGCAGTGCAGAGGAGACCTCTCTTGAGTGTAGTGCAGAGATTTCTCTCCTGAGTGCAGTGCAGTTGAGACCTCTCTCCTGAGTGCAGAGGAGAACTCTCTTCTGAGTGCAGTGCAGAGGAGACCTCTCTCCTGAGCGTAGTGCAGAGGAGACCTCTCTCCTAAGAGCAGGGCACATTTGACCTCTCCTCTGAATGCAGGGTACAGGAGAGCTCTCCTCTGAGTGCAGTGCAGAGGAGACCTCTCCTGAGTGCAGTGCAGAGGAGACCTCTCTCCTCAGTGCAGTGCAGTTGAGACCTCTCTCCTGAGTGCAGTGCAGAGGAGGACTCTCTTCTGAGTGCAGTGCAGAGGAGACCTCTCTCCTCAGTGTAGTGCAGAGGAGACCTCTCCCCTAAGCGCAGGGCACATTTGACCTCTCCTCTGAGTGCAGGCCACAGGAGACCTCTCCTGAGTGCAGTGCAGAGGAGACCTCTCACCTGAGTGCAGTGCAGAGGAGACCTCTCTCCTGAGTGCAGTGCAGAGGAGAACTCTCTCCTGAGTGCAGTGCAGAGACCTCTCCTGAGTTCAGTGCAGAGGAGACCTCTCCCGAGTGCAGTGCAGTTGAGACCTCTCTCCTGAGTGCAGTGCAGAGGATACCTCTCTCTTGAGTGCAGGGCACTGGGGACGACTCTCCTGAGTGCAGTGCAGAGGGGACCTCTCCTGAGTGCAGTGCAGAGGAGACCTCTCCTGAATGCAGTGCAGAGGAGACCTCTCTCCTGAGTGCAGGGCACTGGGAACCACTCTCCTGAGTGCAGTGCAGAGGGACCTCTCCTGAGTGCAGTGCAGAGGAGACCTCTCCTGAATGCAGTGCAGAGGAGACCTCTCTCCTGAGTGCAGGGCACTGGGAACCACTCTCCTGAGTGCAGTGCAGAGGGGACCTCTCCTGAGTGCAGTGCAGAGGAGACCTCTCCTGAGTGCAGTGCAGAGGAGAACTCTCTCCTGCGTGCAGTGCAGAGACCTCTCCTGAGTGCAGTGCAGAGGAGACCTCTCTCCTGAGTGTAGTGCAGAGGAGACCTCTCTCCTAGCGCAGGGCACATTTGACCTCTCCTCTGAATGCAGGGCACAGGGGTCCTCTCTCCTGAGTGTAGTGCAGAGGAGACCTCTCTCCTGAGTGCAGTGCAGAGGAGACCTCTCTACTAAGCGCAGGGCACATTTGAACTCTCCTCTGAATGCAGGGCACAGGGGTCCTCTCTCCTGAGTGTAGTGCAGAGGAGACCTCTCGCCTAAGCGCAGGGACCATTTGACCTCTCCTCTGGGTGCAGTCCATAGGAGACCTCTCCTGAGTGCAGTGCAGAGGAGACCTCTCTCCTGAGAGCAGTGCAGTTGAGACCTCTCTCCTGAGTGCAGTGCAGAGGAGACCTCTCTCTTGAGTGCAGGGCACTGGGGACCACTCTCCTGAGTGCAGAGGGGACCTCTCCTGAGTGCAGTGCAGAGGAGACTTCTCCTGAGTGCAGTTGAGACCTCTCTCCTGAGTGCAGTGCAGAGGAGACCTCTCTCCTGAGTGAAGGGCACTGGGGACCACTCTCCTGAGTGCAGTGCAGAGGGGACCTCTCCTGAGTGCAGTGCAGAGGAGACCTCTCCTGAATGCAGTGCAGAGGAGACCTCTCTCCTGAGTGCAGGGCACTGGGAACCACTCTCCTGAGTGCAGTGCAGAGGGACCTCTCCTGAGTGCAGTGCAGAGGAGACCTCTCCTGAGTGCAGTGCAGAGGAGAACTCTCTCCTGAGTGCAGTGCAGAGACCTCTCCTGAGTTCAGTGCAGAGGAGACCTCTCCCGAGTGCAGTGCAGAGGAGACCTCTCTCCTAAGTGCAGGACACATTTGACCTCTCCTCTGAATGCAGGGCACAGGGGGCCTCTCTCCTGAGTGCAGTGCAGAGGAGAACTCTCTCCTGAGTGCAGTGCAGTGGAGAACTCTCCTCTGATGTCAGGTCAGCGGAGTCCTCTCTCCTAAGCGCAGGGACCATTTGACCTCTCCTCTGAATGCAGGGTACAGGAGAGCTCTTCTCTGAGTGCAGTGCAGAGGAGACCTCTCCTGAGTGCGGTACAGAGGAGACCTTTCTCCTGAGTGCAGTGCAGAGGAGAACTCTCTTCTGAGTGCAGTGCAGAGGAGACCTCTCTCCTGAGCGTAGTGCAGAGGAGACCTCTCTCCTAAGAGCAGGGCACATTTGACCTCTCCTCTGAATGCAGGGTACAGGAGAGCTCTCCTCTGAGTGCAGTGCAGAGGAGACCTCTCTTGAGTGTAGTGCAGAGATTTCTCTCCTGAGTGCAGTGCAGTTGAGACCTCTCTCCTGAGTGCAGAGGAGAACTCTCTTCTGAGTGCAGTGCAGAGGAGACCTCTCTCCTGAGCGTAGTGCAGAGGAGACCTCTCTCCTAAGAGCAGGGCACATTTGACCTCTCCTCTGAATGCAGGGTACAGGAGAGCTCTCCTCTGAGTGCAGGCCACAGGAGACCTCTCCTGAGTGCAGTGCAGTGGAGACCTCTCTCCTGAGTGCAGTGCAGAGGATACCGCTCTGCTGAGTGTAGTGCAGAGGAGACCTCTCTCCTAAGCGCAGGGACCATTTGACCTCTCCTCTGAGTGCAGGCCATAGGAGACCTCTCCTGAGTGCAGTGCAGAGGAGACCTCTCCTGAGTGCAGTGCAGTGGAGACCTCTCTCCTGAGTGCAGTGCAGAGGAGACCTCTCTCTTGAGTGTAGTGCAGAGGAGACCTCTCTCCTAAGCGCAGGGCACATTTGACCTCTCCTCTGAATGCAGGGCACACGGGGCCTCTCTCCTGAGTGCAGTGCAGAGGAGACCTCTCTCCTGAGTGCAGTGCAGTGGAGACCTCTCTCCTGAGTGCAGTGCAGAGGAGACCGCTCTGCTGAGTGTAGTGCAGAGGAGACCTCTCTCCTAAGCGCAGGGCACATTTTACCTCTCCTCTGAATGCAGGGCACAGGGGTCCTCTCTCCTGAGTTTAGTGCAGAGGAGACCTCTCTCCTAAGCGCAGGGCACATTTGACCTCTCCTCTGAATGCAGGGCACACGGGGCCTCTCTCCTGAGTGCAGTGCAGAGGAGACCTCTCTCCTGAGTGCAGTGCAGTTGAGACCTCTCTCCTGAGTGCAGTGCAGAGGAGACCTCTCTCCTGAGTGCAGGGCACTGGGAACCACTCTCCTGAGTGCAGTGCAGAGGGGACCTCTCCTGAGTGCAGTGCAGAGGAGACCTCTCCTGAGTGCAGTGCAGAGGAGACCTCTCCTGAGTGCAGTGCAGAGGAGAACTCTCTCCTGAGTGCAGTGCAGAGACCTCTCCTGAGTGCAGTGCAGAGGAGACCTCTCCCGAGTGCAGTGCAGAGGAGACCTCTCCCGAGTGTAGTGCAGTGGAGACCTCTCTCCTCAGCGCAAGGCATATTTGACCACTCCTCGCAGTGCATTGGAGACCTCGCCTCTGATGTCAGATCAGAGGAGTCCCCTCGGAGTACACAGGTAGTTACATCTCAAGCATGAATAGTTGAAGCAGTGGTTAAAGACCAGGGCCTTCCCAAGTTGTGCGTGAGAAGCTCCTCCAGCCCAGAGATGCAGAGTTGTGTTGTGCCAGGTGTGATTAACTCATCCAGGGGTCTCACACTGTCCCATGCCAGGGGTGAGACGCCCACGCAGACTGAGAAGCTCAAGTCTTCCAGTGTGTGGGCAGCTCACACCCACAATCCAGAGCTCTCAAGCTGTCTACCCACCCACCTTCTCAAGAGCTCCAGTTGTCCATGTCCTGTCTGGGGAGCTCGTCGTGTGCCCATCTCTGCTTTGCATGCTGGTACTTGTAGTGTTCAGTTTGTAACAAAATGAATGCAGGGCCCTTGTCAGGAGGACACTGCAGCTTGCACCACCTGCTGCCCCTATCAGTGCTGCCAATAACAGTAACAACACAGCTACTAACCATTACACGCCTACACGTTTGACAATTCAGACTGTTCAACACCCCCAAAGCTATAAAAATGGCTTGGGTGGTGAGTATTAGACATATTTAAGGTATAATGACTTAATAAACAACTGTTATTGTGCTTATCTCTAAATTAGATAAACAGCGCCTCCATGAGGCAGACTGTCCTAAGTGCCGGTATTGACAATTAGTGCCGGTTCCGAGCACCGGAAACCAGTGGCTCAAATTAAGCACTGTAAACTTGCAGTGTTACATTTATAATAAGAAAAAGAAAACTACAAATCCCAGAATACTAACAGAAAACTAGACCTGACGAGTTGCTTCTGTCTGACATGTGACAGCTGGAGGTCTTTGGGACTGTCCCAGGGCACACATAGTACATCAGTAGTGCTTCGAGGAAGGATGTGTCACGAGCCTAAAATATCCTGGGGCAGATCTACAAGAAAGTGCCGCAGCGTGGCGCTGCAAGCCCTTTGCCTGCGCCACGCTGCGGCACTTTCAGAGCACAGGAATGCGACATATTTACAAGAATATGTCGCATTCCTGTGCTCTCCCCTGCGCTGGCGCACAAACAGCTGCCAAGCGCCGGCGCAGGCACCCTTGCACCATGGTGCAAGGATGCCTGCGCCATGGGGAGATTGTTTTTGTGCAGGAAGGGGCACCTTTCTGCACAAAAACAATCAGTACAGGCTTTTCCTCTTTCAATGCGTGCTGTAGAATGCAGCACGCTTTGAAAGAGGAAAAACGAGGAGAAATGAAAACATTTCTCCTCGGTGCGCTCGCTACGCCACCTCTAGGGTGGCGTAGCATTCAGACGCATCTCCAGATTTACGATTTCTCGTAAATCTGGAGATGTGTCTTGTTCCATGGGTGTTGCGTGGGAACACCCACAGCAACACCCATGGAACGCCCCTTCAACGCAAAGTGCTGCGTGTGAAGGGACGGTATTTACAAGGAGAGGAAAAGTCACGCATGGTGGCTTTTCCTCTCCTTGTAAATATCGAGGAGCCTCTGCGCCACCAGTACGTCACGAAAAGTGACGTACTGGTGGCGCAGGGGGCTTGTAAATCTGCCCCCCTGATCGTGACTGTCTCCATGTGACTCGGCTTCGTTCCACACTGGCCGCCGACGAGCCTGCACATGCTGGCCACAACCGGTCCACTCATTTTAAAAATAAGGGCCTAATGTCTGTGTAATCCGTTCTATCCGATCCTCTGTCAGCTGCTCCCCCAGTCAGTGCAGGGTTCCCACCACCCCAGGGGGCAGGCTGCCTGCTTCCTGTGTGTGCCTCTGCAGGACAGAAAGACACTCTGGAATAAACTTCGCACATCTGTATGAACATTGTGACTTTTATAGCATAAGCTCGCATTTAATGCTGAGAAAATTGTCCTGCATAAAATATGTTTCAAGCAAAACAGCTGTCTTAATCTCCCATGCAATATAGGGTCTGCTGCCTGCCAGATTACGAGTGAAATTCTGGTCTGGTGGGTGGTGCTGCGGCGGTCTAAGGTGATGGTCTGTCAGGCTGATTGAAGAGCCTGACACGCAGACCGCCGTTCTCAGAGAGTCTATTGCACCTTCCTGCATGGTGTGGCATTCATTCCACACCATGCAGGAACAGGGGGTGCAAAGCCAGGGAGGCACTAAATGTGCTCCCCCGCATGCACCCCCAGGCCCAGGAGCAGCAGAGGGCCCTGTTAGGGCCCCTTTGTTGCCTCTCCGCCACTCTTTTCATGGCTGTCTCACCGCCCTGAAAAGGGTGGTGGACACTCAGGCAATTACTAATATGCTTGGTGGTTCCTGTAGGTGGCAGAAGTTACACACCTGGTCTCATTTTCTCCCATCGGTCTCCTTGGTGGAAGTGATGGCACAGATAATATGATTTTCTCCTATTTTTCCCAGTAGGTGGTAGTGTTCACACAGCCCACTGCAGACAAAATAAGTACAGCTTTCCCGGCCTAGATGGATGTGTTGACAAGGTTGGGATAATTTTTTCCTATTTCACCCAGTAGGTGTTAGTGTTGACACAGCTAGTATCATTATCTTCCATTGGTCCCCATAGGCGGCAGTGTTGACACAGCTAGTATCATTATCTTCCATTGGTCCCCATAGGCGGCAGTGTTGACACAGCTAGTATCATTGTCTCCCATTGGTCCCTGTAGGTGGCAACGTTGGCACAGCTAGTATCATTGTCTCCATTGGTCCCCATAAGTGGCAGTGTTGACACAGCTAGTATCATTGTCTCCATTGGTCCCCGTAAGTGGCAGTGTTGACACAGCTAGTATCATTGTCTCCATTGGTCCCCGTAAGTGGCAGTGTTGACACAGCTAGTATCATTGTCTCCATTGGTCCCCATAAGTGGCAGTGTTGACACAGCTAGTATCATTGTCTCCATTGGTCCCCGTAAGTGGCAGTGTTGACACAGCTAGTATCATTGTCTCCATTGGTCCCCGTAAGTGGCAGTGTTGACACAGCTAGTATCATTGTCTCCATTGGTCCCCATAAGTGGCAGTGTTGACACAGCTAGTATCATTGTCTCCATTGGTCCCCATAAGTGGCAGTGTTGACACAGCTAGTATCATTGTCTCCCATTGGTCCCCGTAGGTGGCAGTGTTGACACAGCTGGTATCATTGTCTCCCATTGGTCCCCGTAGGTGGCAGTGTTGACACAGCTGGTATCATTGTCTCCCATTGGTGCCCGTAGGTGTCAGCGCTGACACAGCTAATATCATGTTCTCCTGTTTGTCCAGTAGGTGTCAGTGTTGACACAGCCTACTTTAGGCAGAATTACTACATCTTCCTCCAGCCATGAGAGGGCAGGTTTTGCTGGACTCTGTGGACAGTCCCTCCTGAGCTCTGCCTGGATCTGGGAGTTTTACAAGGATGAGTGTTGGTCTGGTAAGGAGGATGGCGTGGAGAGCCTGAGAGGGGTAAATCCTTTGAGGAGGAAGGTGCCGCCGGCCTCTAGAGGTGCGCCCCTGGGAAAGCCCCATCTAGGCATGTCCCCCAAGGAATTGGACAGGACCACTGGACAGCCGGAGTGCAGGACAGGTGGGCATTAGTCCTACCATAGACTGTGCCACTAGATCTGTCTCTACTCGTCCATAGTTACTTCAAGAGAAAGAGTGGCCCTGGACACAAAGTAAACAAATAAGTGATGGATGGATGCTTGAATTTATCTCCGCCACTGGTAATCACCGGGCAGCATCCCAGTCCAGCATTATTTTTCACACCATGCCACCTCAGGTGGGACCCAGCCATATGCAAATCAGTATTTATACATTTGTGTATTGATTCCATATATCAGTGCAGCACAACAACATCTGTTATCATAAGCAAAACTGAGCATGTTTACTTGTGATAAAACAAAGGCGAAGTCCCAGAGGCTCCCGCGAGAGAACAACAACCCGGAACAAAACCGACACGTGACCTCAGAGACCACATCAAGGTCGCACTCCATAATGTGTCGAACAGCAGAGGCCTAGAGCCAAACGAAGCTACTGGGCGACCATGTGGATGGTGGGGGGAGGGGGATGGAATGAAAGTGGGGCAGGGAGAAGGGAGGGGGCAGAGGTGATATTTAAGACCCTGTACTGCGTCGGGAGGGAGACATTGAGTACCCTTTCAATGTCATTTGACTGGACACTTCTAGGGAATGTACGGGGAAACGCGTGATGGGGGGGCACGCGTGATAAGTTCCCTCAAACGGCAGATGCCGCTCCAGCCTGTGTCCACATCCAGCGGCGGCTCCTCTGCAATGGTCGAGGAGCATCGCCCCACTGGCTCAGAGCAAGCGGCTGAAAAATGATATTTTATTATGGTTTTATTTTCTAGCTGCTGGTTGAGCCAGCGTGTGCAGGGAGGAGCAGGGCTGGGCCATGGTAGGGGAGATGGGGGAGGGGAAGTGGTTGGTGCAGTTTTAATAAGTGCACATGTCAGTTTGGTTGGCCGTCTTAGGCCGACCAAACTGACATGCGCACTTAGGTTTCTCCAAACCAGCTGTATTGCACAGTTGGAGAAACAGCACAGACTCCCTGTGCCTGAGCGTGCATTGATCCAGCCCACTCAGACCAATCCCCACGCTGCTCTCATGCGGGAGAGCAGCACGGGGATTGGATGGAGAGTCCATGATGCTGTCCCAGGGACTGCTGGGACCAGGAACTGGATGCAGAGGAGTGCGAGGCGGTCGGCAGCACCAGGTAAGTCCTTTTTTATTTTTATTAAACCCCCCGCTGCGGGCTCCCCCTGCGCACTCCACCTGCGGCCCCCCGCACCTACTGCACCCACCCACCCACCACTCTTTATCTTTGTCTGCCGCCACTGTAAACATCCCTGGTGAGTGCAATCATGTAGAGTGCAGATTAAGTAAGCTTTTGGGTGTGCGATTCTGCTGCATGGAGATCACTTGTGGGGGTTGATGATGTGTGTCGTGGGGCCCGAGACATGGGGCACGAGGGAGTGTTATGATTATCATCATTCAGAAATGGAGCCCAGACTTGGAGGTAGGGTTCTACTTCGTCTTGCAGGTTGTAGATCATTTTCTCATAGGAGGCGGTCTTGTAAATTCTGTCAACCCATGCCTCGTGTGTGGGCCGATGTGGGGTGCATCAGTGGCATAGAATGCATAGCTTGGCTGCAGTCAACGCTGTGGCGAGTAAGCGGCTTTCGTGATTGGTCAAGGTAAGGACATCAGCGGTGACATGGAGTACTATCATGTGACGCAGCAGTGGCATAGGGCTAGCAATGGATCCACTTAAGAGTGGAGCCCACCTCATCCCACAGAGTGTCATTGTCAGGGAAGTCATTTAGCAAGCACATGCACAGGGTCACACATCACACTGCGGTCACCACAGAGCCAACTAGTTGAGTAACGAAGCAAGCCACGTTTTTTCAGTTTCGCTGCTGTCCAAAACTGATCTTGGAGCGCCTTAAAGAGGCAGTACTTCATTCTTGGCTCCCTAGCCCCAGGTCCTCATTAGCTCCGCCCAGTCCTCTGCGTAGTCTATTTTAAGCTATTCCTTCCTTCAGGCTCAGAGTCTCAATAGCTGGGGTTGGGAGTATAGAGGTGCCGTATAAGCAGATTGTAAAGTCTGACATTACCCCTTTAAATGGTCCCCAGCAGTGAAGGGGCAGTAGGGACAGCTGGTTGACCCATGGCAGTGACCCCAGTCTACAGAGAAGGCAGCGGCGTAGCAGTAGGTATTTCCACTGTTGACTCCTTGGCAGGTGGAATTCTTCTGCAGCTCCTCAAAAAATGTGAGAGTGGCTTGAAACAGGATATGGTTCAATTGTGTGATACCCGCCTATCGTCACTGTTCCCAGTGAAGCATGATCCTCGAATTTGGATGCTATTATTGTGCTAAAGGGGTGCCTGTTATGTATGCTGCTGCGCAAACAAATGATGGACAAAATGCTGAACAAATCAAACATTCACCCCCAATCAAGAGATCTGGGCTAAATCCATTGTTCTTTTGCTCACCACGCCACCCCAGTTCAGACCCAGCCGTATGCAAATCAGCCTTGACCCTGCTCCTCATGGGAACAATCCAGCCCGAACTGACAAGCCAGGTCTTCCCTGGACCAGAAACAAGAATCCTGGGACTGGTTTCAAGGAATCACCCCTCATCAGCCAGTGTTATATCGTTCTGTACTCAGGATCGGTTTGATGCTCGGAATGGTCCACCTCTTGATATGCCCAAGCCTGAATAGCCGTAGTGGCACAGGTCAGTGGGAGGATCAAGTGGGGGAAGGAAAGGAAGGGAACTGCAGGGAGGGAGACCTGTAACGACAACAACAATAATAACTACCCTGTTGTAATGTTACACATAAAACATATTAGATCAATGGTTTTAAATGATGCAACCGTATATACCTGTAACAAAAAAAGATAACACCTGTAGACAAGACTTTCCTAGATAGACTGTGACTTCAGTGTTGATAATACCCAGAGATGCAGTATGGCTGCAGTGAGGGAAACAAGGAACAAACACTTTTATGTAACATTCGGAATGAAACCAAATAATGGGAAAAAGCGTCACCTCATACGTAACATATAAGGAAATCACGGCCCGGAACCTACCCTGGTCTAGGCTCCACATAGCATCACAGGGATAGAGCGTAGTCCCATACCACTCAAGTTTACCCCTGTTAAATAGAACCAGAACAGTACAAAATTAAAGCCTTACTCCTTAAGGGCAATGTATGCACAAATGCACAGTTATCCTAGTCAATCCACAAATAAGGTTAATTCACCAATTTCCAAATCAGACAGTCAAAGAAACCCCAACCAAAGGGAGGAGAGGAGGTAGGAGAGCTCACCACGATAATAATCCGATTATAAGTTCTCTGAAGGCAGTACCCAAGAGACTGGAACAACGAAGTAGTAAGAAGATCTCTACTTACAGTCTGGGAAGGTGCATGTACTGCCTATAGCAAGGCGCTACCCCACCGTAGATGAGGAGGCAGATAGCGAAGCAGAAGGTTCCTTTCTCTGCACGAGCGAGAAGCTCACCAACGGAGAAGGGGAGGGATTGGTCAATGCTGGATACGGGCCGGTAGAGATGAGTAAACGGTGCTAGCACCCTTACCAGCCTTCACAACGGGAGACACCGCAGTCCGCGGCGAACAAGCAGAATTTCCGACGCCGATGCGAGCACCGCCATTCCTTTTATGGGCGGTTCCTCGCGGCATAATGCGTGTTCTCGCAAGGCTACCTGGGAACGGTAGTTTCCTGGTAGGTTGTCACGGCAACGGAGTCCAGAAAGACGCGATCGCGTTGAGCTAGCGTGCTCGATATGCAGCGCTCATGACAGTACATCCCCTCTCCAACCAGAGCGCGCTAGGGGCCGGGCTTCTGTGGGTATTTCCTATGGAAGGACTTCACTAACCTAGGCGCATGCACGCCCGAGGCGGGCTCCCAGGAATCTTCCTCTGGACCATAACCTTTCCAGGCAACCAGGTACCATAGCCCACGGCCCCGCCTCTTAGAATCTAGTACACCCCGTACCTCATACTCCGTGTCTTCTCCAACTAGTAGAGGCGGAGGTAACTTCCTCACCGGGGTATAGGAGGGCTTCAGTAAGGAGACATGAAACACAGGATGTATCCTCAAGTGCGAAGGCAGGCTCAGTTTCATAGCCACAGGACCGATACGTTTGCAGATTTTGTAGGGCCCAATGTATCTGGGATTGAATACGCTGTGTTTTTTGAAGCGTATATTCCTGGTAGATAACCAAACGTAGTCTCCTTTCTTGTATAGAGGTCCAGGCCTTCTATGTTTGTCTGCTGCAGCCTTGTACCTCACTTTGGCCATCTTCAGTTGCTCCTGTGTGTTTACCAACGTTTCTTTGATATGGGCAATTCTCTTGGATACCTCCGGTAACTTGGTATTCTCCGTGGGATGAACAAAAGGAAGGTATCTTGGATGATGGCCATAGGTGCAGTAAAACGGAGAGGCATGTGTGGAACTGTGTGTTGCGCTATTATAGGCGATTTCGGCAAGCCATAGATAGTCCACCCATTCCTCTGTGCTGTTATCCACGTAGCACCGTAGATACTGCTTGAGCGTCTGGTTCAGCCGCTCCGTTTGGCCATCCGTCTGAGGGTGGAAGCTTGTGGACAAGGCTGTATTGATGTGTAGGGAGGCACACCACGCTTTCCAGAAATGGGCCGTGAACTGCGAACCCCTATTGGACACGATGGTTCGTGGTAATCCATGTAAACGAACAACATGTCTCATCAGCATCTGTGCTAATTGGCCCGCGGTAGGTACCTGTTTGCAAGCTATGAAGTGTCCCATCTTGGTTAGGTAGTCGATGACTACCAGAATGACTGTACAACCCTTGTCCGACGGTAAACCAACAATGAAGTCCAACGATATGTTTTCCCAAGGAAGGCTCGGAGTGGGGAGAGGTTGTAGTAAACCTTGTGGGCGAAGGTGATCGGACTTCATACTGGCACAGGTTTCGCAAGACTTGATCCAGTTCCTAATGTCCACTCTAAGGGACGGCCACCAGAATTGCCTGTTGATTCGGTCCACGGTTTTTTCTACCCCCTGATGTCCAGCACTCGGTAAGTCATGACACCAGTGATACACTTGTTTCCTCAGTTTCGCGGTAGGTACTAGGAGGCGATTGTTATTCATCGGGAAACCGTTCTTTACTTGCCATTCGACATGGCTCCTTAGCCAGGTTCTCCATGCAAAAGTGTTAACCCCTTCTGTACTTCTTTGAGGAAAACATCGGGCTGTATTGCACATAGTACTTTCATGGGGTCTATGATGGGTCGCTTTTGTTCGATTTCTGTGTCCTGGATGGTCGACTGACGTGTAAGAGCGTCTGCTTTTTTGTTCTCGACTCCAGGCCGATAGGTAATGACAAAGTGGTATTCGGAGAAAAACAACATCCATCTGAGCTGGCGAGGGTGAGATGTCTGGCGGCTGTCATAAACTGTAGATTTCTGTGATCAGTATACACGGTTACCACGTGCTTGGCTCCCATCAGAAAGTGTCTCCACTCTGAGAAGGCATCCTTGATGGCCAACAGTTCCTTCTCTGCAATGTTGTAGTTCTTTTCGGCATTGTTTAGTTTTCGCGACATGTATGCCACCGGATGGAGTTGTCCCGTACAGGAGTGTCTTTGTGACAACACAGCTCCCAATGCTACATCAGAGGCATCCGCCTCTACAGTGTAAGGTATCTCCGGATCAGGGTGTGTTAAAATTGGGGCTGTCACAAAGGCTGTTTTCAAGGCAATGAATGCGTCTTGTGCTTCCTTAGTCCATTCAAACTTCTGGGCCTTTCTTAGTAGTTGTGTAATGGGTGCCACTGTCTTGGAAAACTGGTTTATAAACCGACGGTAGAAGTTGGCAAACCCAATGAAACATTGAACGTCCCAAACATTCTGTGGAGGAGGCCAGTTCCTTACGGCTATGATCTTTCTTTCGGCCATTTCCTGTCCTGATGGGGTGAGCATAACGCCGAGGAATTCGACAGTGCTAACGTGAAAGTCGCATTTACTTAATTTGCAGAACAGGTGGTGTTTCTGCAGGATCCGTAATACAGTTGCAACATGTCGTATGTGGGTGCTCTCGTTTTCTGAATAGATGAGAATATCATCGATGTACACCACAACATAGTGGTCCAGGATTTCACGTAGCACATCGTTCAGGAAATACTGAAACGCCGCTGGGGCATTACACAACCCGAAAGGCATTACTGTGTATTCATACAGTCCGTAACGGGTCTTGAAAGCCGTCTTCCACTCGTCACCACTCCTCATGCGAACCAGGTGATAGGCGCCCTTGAGGTCCAGTTTGGTGTATATTTTCGCCTTTTTCACTTGTTCCAGCAGTACAGGAATCAGTGGCAAGGGATAACGGTTTTTTACCGTGATAGCGTTCAACGCTCTAAAGTCTATACAGGCGCGTAATTCGCCATTAGCCTTCGGTATGAAAAATAGTGGGGAAGCCGCAGGAGACTTAGAAGGACGGATAAATCCCATCTTCAGGTATTTGTCCAAATAGGCTCTCAGATGGGTGTTCTCGGGCTCCGTCAAGGCATAGATTCTCCCGCTCGGTATTATCGCCCCAGGAACGAGGTCGATTTGACAGTCGTATTCTCTGTGCGGAGGTAGTTCTTCTGCCTGGACTTCATTAAACACCTCCACATACTCCTGGTATACCGCAGGCAGCCGGACTTCCTTTTCGGCGGCGGTGGCTATACTCATCCCAAAGGCCAAAGCTGTAGCGGGTCCTTCTGGTGTCATGGTTACCTCACAGCAGTGCTCTAAACAGTAGGGGAAGCCATTCGTACTGTCCTGGTCACCCAATCGATTTTAGGATTGTGTTTCCGCAACCACGGCATTCCCAGAATGATGCCGTATTGAGGGGCTCGTATGATGTTAAACGTTATAAGCTCCAGATGGTCATCTCCGTACTGCACCCTGGTTTCTTCTGAGTTATACCCAATGGGACCTGTGTCGAGTTTCCTTCCATCAACTGCATAGACTTCTTCGGGTGAGTCTTTAGGTATTAAGCAGATGCCCATGCGTTTTGCTTCTCCTATGTCCATGAACATACCCGTAGCTCCAGAATCGATCATGGCAGAAGCGTGTTTCCACTCTGCTTGTATAAGCAATAGCACTTCAATAAACAAATGTCCAGGTGTAGGGGTGTTTTCGGTACTTAATGAAGGGAGATATGCCTGACTCCAAGAAACCCCTTCTGCTTTCCTTGAGTCAGATAGTTTTCCGAAACAGTCTCCATGGCGGCTGTGGCCAGTTTTCTGTTATGGAATCTGTTAGTTTTGGGTTTCACTGGGCATTCTTTTACGAAATGACCTTTCTTGCCGCAATATAAGCAAAGTCCTTGCTTACGGCGTTGATCTTTTTCCACAGTAGTTAATGCGGCTCTTATGGTTCCAATGTCCATGGGTTCGGACCCAGAGGCGTGGTTTGACTCTGAGTATTTCGGGCGTTCACAGAGGAGCATGCCCCTCTCTTTCTTCTTGTGATCCCCTTTTCGCTCATTCATCCTATGATCCAGACGCAGCACCAGATTGATCAGATCTTCACACGTGGAGGGTTGTGGGTCAATCTGAGCGATCACATCCTTTAGTTCTTCCCTTAACCCCTGATGGAAGATTGCCGACTGTTTAGCCTCTGGCCACTTTGTTTCCGCTATTAACCTCCTGAAGGCATTTAGATAAACCAGCAGGTCTTTATTACCTTGCCTTAACTCTAATAGTTCCCTATCGGCTGTGAATGACTCAGCGCGTCTGTCAAAGACCTTCAAGAACTCGATCTTAAATGCCTCCCAATCGTCTAGAAGTGGGTCATCTCGGTTAACCAGAGATACGGCCCACTGTGCCGCATCACCGGCTAAGTACGAGATAAGAAAGGCTACTCTCGCCTGATTGGTAGGAAACGACTTTTGTTTGCAAGTAAAATGGAGCATGACCTGCGTTAGGAATACCTGTACTTTACCAACTTCCCCATGAAACCGCTCCGGGGTAGCTAACGGTATAGACACAGGCATTTCCACTACTACCGTACTAGGTGTTCCAGCCGTTTGAGCCCCTACGTTAAAAGGGTTCCTTTGCATACCCTCGACCCTGGCCTTGAGATCAGCAGTCTCCCGCCGAGATGCAGCTAACTCTGCCTGTATATTGGCGAGAACTGCTATGACATCCTCAAGAGTGGCCATTTCCAGCACAACCTTGACCGGGAGGACGATATTTCGTGGGTCGGAAATTCTGTTATATCGTTCTGTCCTCAGGATCGGTTTGATGCTCGGAATGGTCCACCTCTTGATATGCCCAAGCCTGAATAGCCGTAGTGGCACAGGTCAGTGGGAGGATCAAGTGGGGGAAGGAAAGGAAGGGAACTGCAGGGAGGGAGACCTGTAACGACAACAACAATAATAACTACCCTGTTGTAATGTTACACATAAAACATATTAGATCAATGGTTTTAAATGATGCAACCGTATATACCTGTAACAAAAAAAGATAACACCTGTAGACAAGACTTTCCTAGATAGACTGTGACTTCAGTGTTGATAATACCCAGAGATGCAGTATGGCTGCAGTGAGGGAAACAAGGAACAAACACTTTTATGTAACATTCGGAATGAAACCAAATAATGGGAAAAAGCGTCACCTCATACGTAACATATAAGGAAATCACGGCCCGGAACCTACCCTGGTCTAGGCTCCACATAGCATCACAGGGATAGAGCGTAGTCCCATACCACTCAAGTTTACCCCTGTTAAATAGAGCCAGAACAGTACAAAATTAAAGCCTTACTCCTTAAGGGCAATGTATGCACAAATGCACAGTTATCCTAGTCAATCCACAAATAAGGTTAATTCACCAATTTCCAAATCAGACAGTCAAAGAAACCCCAACCAAAGGGAGGAGAGGAGGTAGGAGAGCTCACCACGATAATAATCCGATTATAAGTTCTCTGAAGGCAGTACCCAAGAGACTGGAACAACGAAGTAGTAAGAAGATCTCTACTTACAGTCTGGGAAGGTGCATGTACTGCCTATAGCAAGGCGCTACCCCACCGTAGATGAGGAGGCAGATAGCGAAGCAGAAGGTTCCTTTCTCCGCACGAGCGAGACGCTCACCAACGGAGAAGGGGAGGGATTGGTCAATGCTGGATACGGGCCGGTAGAGATGAGTAAACGGTGCTAGCACCCTTACCAGCCTTCACAACGGGAGACACCGCAGTCCGCGGCGAACAAGCAGAATTTCCGACGCCGATGCGAGCACCGCCATTCCTTTTATGGGCGGTTCCTCGCGGCGTAATGCGTGTTCTCGCAAGGCTACCTGGGAACGGTAGTTTCCTGGTAGGTTGTCACGGCAACGGAGTCCAGAAAGACGCGATCGCGTTGAGCTAGCGTGCTCGATATGCAGCGCTCATGACAGCCAGAGATGTAATGGGAGATATTAAGGTGCCACGGTTTGTGGTCTGGTTGTGCCAGACCCATGGAAACCATAAGACCGATCAGAGCGTGGCCCATGATTGTTTTAGGATTAATTTAATTAAGAAATAAGTAAGGCGTTGTTTCTGGACTGGATGCCGTGGACCAGTGGAAAGTAAGAGTATTCCCTCTCAGCCAGGTGTAAAAGCCTCTATACGTCAAGCAGGCCATGGTGGGTTAGGACATTGCTCATGATTGCCCTATTGCTGGGTTATTGGCCACGACCAGTATTGCATCCTGGGTCAAAACCCAATCAGCCCCTGTAAACATGAGTGTGGTGCCCAGATCTGTAAGTATGCGGTTAAGCCGGAGGAGGAATGTCTTTTTCGCCCCAATGGGTGCATACTGAGCCTACACTCACCACCTATGCGGAGTTTGGCAAAGACGGACCTGCCCTCCGGATCAGTTCAAGTGTGAAGCGCTGTGCATGTGAGTATTGTCAGCAGGCGGATGGCTAACCGCATTTCCAGGGCGTGGATGGACCCTCTGTGTCTGACAGTGGTGTACGACTGCTATGTATAACCTCCCCACCCCGTCTTGTTTGAGTGTTTCAGCTTTGGTTTGAGTGAGGTGGGTTTCCTGTATGAGGGGGATCTCCTTATGCTTGGAATTAAGTTAAGTGAGCACTTTCTTATGTCTAACATTTTGCATTGAGTGTGAGTCTGGTAACGTTACAGGAGATGACAGTCAACGGTTTGACACCATCTCTCAAGGATAGCAGGTGATAGGAAGTGTGAGGGATAGTCAGCGATGCTGTGTGACGGCCTGAGCTCTGTGCAATGTAAGAGGCGCGGAAAGGATGGGAGAGGAATGGGGGACTAGGTGGAGAGGCTCAGGTGAGCCCTAGGTGCCGATGAACATGCAGCGACTCTTCCCCTGGAGAGGGGAGAAGAAACAGAACTAGTGGGCGGGCAGGAGGTGAAGGAGTGTAGGCGCAGTCAGAAGGTGGGAAATAGAGAAAGGGAAAATTCTCCCCTTGGAGGGGGTCAGAAAAAGGGACATATGAGCTGTAAAACTGAAAATGGGAGTGAGGCCAAGAACCCAGTGGGAGTCATGGGGAATATGGATCAGTGGTCAGTGGATCTAAACCTCTAGGATTAGGGTATCAGGCACCCATGAGACCCAGGGCCGGACTGGCCATAGCAGGCATCGGGAATTTTCCCAGGAGGTTGGAAGGCTGGCGACTGGTTTTTCAGCAGCGGAGGCTGGTTTTGTTACTGGGGGTCGGTTTTGCAGCGGCCCAGCAATATCCACCCCAGAAACAAAAGCAGCACTTGAGCATTCGAGCCCCCAACCCCGGGGGGTTTCTAGCAAAAAGTGCACCATGATTTGTATCCTAGCTCCGTCATATTCATACGGGCAATGTTTGAGGGTGGCGGTGAGTACCTGGTGGGCTTGTTCATGGAGGAGAAATCATGTAATGATTGGTCTGGCTTTCACATTGGTTTCAGGCCTGTAGGGGTCTATTCTATGCACCCTTTGTAGTTCCAGTGGTGAAGAGAGAAGATAAGGCCAGAAAGGCGGGGAAGCAATTTGCAGAGGATGCCCCAGACATCATCTTGTTCCACCTTTTCTGGGATGCCAAAGAAATGAGCGTTGTCCCTGTGGCTTCTATCTTCTAGATCTACTGCTTTGTCCACCAGTGCAAGAGATCAGTGTCCCACGAGGTGGAGGCCTCCATCCTTGACTCCATGGTCATCAAGTATTTGTCCACTCCTTCTATTTTGTCATGGAATGCTCCAATATCCACCCAGATGGATTTTGTGTCCACTGTGAGGGCAGTTAATTTTGTGCCCAGTCTCTGCCCCACTGCTGCAATTTTCTTGAGGATGAGATCCATCCTCATTGACTCGTAATGTCCAGACGGTGGGGGTGCGGCTGATTTACTGCGCACCATGACCTCTATGAAAAGAGAGCGTCCACGATGACTTCCCAGTGGCCATCACCGCATGGCTGGCAATGGCATCAGCGGAGGCTTCACTGTGTGCTGTGTCCCTTTAATGGCAAGGACAGCATGGTCAAAGGGCAAGTCTCATTCGATTCCCTAGTCGAGGTCTGGAGGGAGGTATTCGGCGGCTCCGGTTATCTCACCACCTCTTGCTGTTCCCACACTATCAGCCCCGCTCTCAATGCTACCGCTGCCCATGCTGCTCCGGTCGAGGGAGCTTGTTAGTGCAGAAGGTGTAGGGACGGCCCTCTGTGGGCGGTGGGTGTCCGGATAGTGGGAGGGGGCACACAGATCAGTTTGAGATTGGGATAGTGCTCTTGAGTGCCAGGATATGCAGTCTGCTGTTAGGCGTTGTGGGTGCCTCCAGCAATAGACATCAAGCGGCGAAGAATTCCGCCCGCTGGCGGATTTCGCAGAGTTTTGCCCACTCCGTGCGGAGTTCTGTAAAACTCTGCAAAGTGACGAGGAGCGGAGTTTTTTCTCTCGAGCAGCTAGCCAACGGTAAGTTGGTGAGCACTTGCAAGAAAAAATAACATGCTAGACCTCCTCCTGGTGAGATTTCTCATTGGGGGCAGTGGCGGCAGGTCGCGACCGCTTGCATTGAGGAGTCTGCCACTCACGTTGAGGAAGCTGCTGCTCGAGTAGAATGTCTACTCGAGAGGTAGGAAACAGCAGCGCCCTCTGGCGCGACGCTTAGTGCCGTTCGCGCCGATTTTAGAGTGCAGGACAAACTCCTGGCACTAAAAATCAGTGCGAGCAACGCAACTTAATTGACTCTGCCGCTGGCGGAACTCCGTGGAGCGCGGCGGAGTTTTTCTGCCACTTCGCGGAGTTCCGCGGAGTTAAACTCCGCAAACTCCACCCAGGCTTACTTCACAGGTCAAGTTCATGGCAGAACAGGTAGGCCAAGGTCCCAGTAAGGGCGGGGTTCGAAGCGTGATATGGGCACGATGCGCTACCTTTTCAGTCCCTCTGAAGCCCCAAGAAAGGGATCACAGATTCTGCAGATTCAGCAGGGCACCGTTCCAGTCATGGTGCAATCGGAGCACATACTTTAGGTTCCTGAAGTGAGGGCCCCTGAGGTCCTCAGTGAGGCAGAGCCGGGCCCTCTGAGCAAGTGGGGTCCCTCAGCCAGCTCCAGTGCCCGTAGCGGTGCTGTGTAAGCTGCAGGCTTGGGGTAGATTCATCCTGGCAACAGCGACCATTGTAGGGAGGCCCTTGTCTCCGCGGGCTAACTCTCTGCCACCTCGGGCTCACCATGGACAACTTGCGAGAGTCACAGAAGCGTCCTCGGGTGGGCGCAGCCCTTGCCTGGCTCCTGGATATTGTGGCTGCTGTCATCCTCAGGCCACAATGTGCCTCTCCGGTCACTTGAGATTGGTCGTCCCAGGGGGTTAACCATGCTGGGCCCATTGTTTGCTGGGGCACCTGCCGCCGCAGCACAGAGCTGGCTTTCCAAAAAGCACCGGAGCTCCAGAATCAGATGGCCATCTTCACCAGCGGCCTGACCCCGCCGTGCATATCAGTCTTGACCCTGCTCCAGTGGGAACAGTCCAGCCCAAACTGCCATCCCAGGTCCTCCGTGAACCAGAACACAAGCAAATCAGGATTGGTTTCGCCCTAGTTAGGGCTCATTAGCCGGGTATAGCTTGGTTTCAGTGACACAATGTGCATGATACCCACGTCTGGGCATATGCATCCGACTTAGGGCGACACACTAAAGTATACAAAAAAGCAATGGATGAATGCTTGAATTCATCTCAGCGACTTAATCACTCTGCCTGCATCCAGCGTTATTGTAAACACCACGCCATCTCAGTTTGGACCCTTCCATTTGCACAGCAGTCTTGACCCTGATCCAGTGGGATCAGTCCAGCCCAAACTGCCAGGCCAGGTCCTCCGTGAACCAGAACCCAAGCAACCCAGAACCAGTTTCGTCCTATCGAGGGCTCATCAGCCAAGTATAGCTGGTGTGCATGGGTCCCATGTCTGGGTATATCCATCCCACTTAGGGTGAACCACTAAAGTATACAAAAAAGTGATAGATCGAATGCTTGAATTAATCTCAGAACTGGTAGTTACTCTGGCCACATCCGAGTCCATGTATTTTGCACACCATGCCACCTCAGTTTGGGCCCAGCCATGTGCGAATCAGTCCCGACCCAGATCCAATGTGATGCGTTTCTGAGAAGCTCAAGTCTTCCAGTGTGTGGGCAGCTCCCTCTGTCCAGAGGTCCCGCGCTGCCTCGGGTCAGGTGTGTCTCCTTAAGTTCACCTGAAGGTTTTGAGAGTTCCCACACCGGTGTGAGTCACACCCACAATCCAGAGCTCTCAAGCTGTCTTGCCCCCGCTAGCTCCCCCCTTCTCAAGAGCTCCAGATGTCCATGTCCTGTCTGAGTAGCTTGTCGAGTGCCCATCCCTGCTTTGCATGCTGGTACTTGTAGCCTTCAATTTATAATAAGAAAAGGAAAACTACAAATCCCAGAATACTACAAGAAAACTGGACCTGCTGAGTTGCTTGTGTCTGACATGTGACAGCTGGAGGCCTTTGGGACTGTCCCAGGACACACATATCATCAGTAGTGCTTCGAGGAAGGATGTGTCACGAGCCTAAAATATCCTGATCGTGACTGTCCCCATGTGACTCGGCTTCCTTCCACACTGGCCACAACCGGTCCACTCATTTTAAAATTAAGGGCCTAATTGCTGTGTAATCCGTTCCATCCGTCCCTCTGTCTGCCAGCTGTTCCCCCAGTCAGTGCAGGGTTCCCACCACCCCAGGGGGCAGGCTGCCAGCTTCCTGTGTGTGTCTGTGCAGGACAGAAGGACAACATGGAACAGGCAGTGGGTGAGCAAAATTCTGTTTATTGCATCCTCCTGAAGGTCTGCGGAAAACTTCGCACATTTACGTGAAAACGGTGACTTTTGTAGCACATGTCCTTCTTTAAAAGCAAGAAAATTGTTTTGCATAAAACATGTTTCCAGCAAATTTGCTGTGTTGGTCTCCCGTGCAGTCTCAATATGCACAGAAAGTCTTTGGAACTGGTCGACTTGCAGAGAAATATTCTGAAACCTTTGCTATCGTTCACAGAAATGAACCTCAAAATGTAAACTTGCAGAAAAAACATCTGCATTTGTTTTCCAGCTTGGCTAGTGTGATTAGAGTTAAAATTATCTCCATATGTGAAGAAATCTTCTCATGGGTGAGGCTAAAAAAGGAAAGTTAGGGAAGTTTCTAAAGAGCATAAATTGCAGACTTTGTAAAAACTTTGTTTGTGGAAAAAAACTCTTCAGACACCCGTAAAGAGCCTCGTACTGATGATTCTATTAGCAACTAACATACAAAGATCACATTATCGCCTCGTCCAGCTTCTCACCACAGTCATTACTATATGGGCCATAGCTCCTACGGACAGAACTTTGGAAGCAAAACATTTAGCGCTCTAGTTCTTCCCATCCCTCCCAATATGGCCGACTTTCCATTCCTGTCAATCAGCATAAAAGGGAAGTCCAACCCTACCCCTCCGCCTGGATACCCTCACGGGTGATTTGCCGCACTTTATAAATCCTGATTGATTGAACCCTTTCCTCGTACTGTTTTTAACTTTCTGTGCCGGAGACCTTCAAGCAGGTTTCAGGTAAATGTGTTTCTATATTGGGTGAGGTCTGGCTGTGGTTGGTTTACATACTCTTGTAGGCGGATAACTCTCACTGTATCTCTTTCTGGACATAATTGCTCAGGTATGTGGGGGTCCCTTCTTCGGACAAGTCCCGGTTCCAGCTCTCTGATGGTGGCTCTCAGCTATCCGCAAAATCCTGACTATCCAAGCGGGAGAGACCCCCGTTGGGGCGTCCTATTTCACATTTTGCTGAACTTTGGAGCGCTTCAATTTCAGACCTGTGGGTCTTGATGGTAACAGAAGAGAGATATCAGATTGTCTTCAACTCCCCTCCACAAGAGTGTTTCGTCCCACTTCACTGCCAGCAAGTCAAACAAGAAGACAGGCACCATTGGAAGGTATTCAGAGCTTGCTTTTCAAAAATGCAATTATTAATACTATGGAGTTCTTGTATAGCGCATGGCTACCCAAGCAGCGTTCCCCCGCGCTTGGAGAACTGGTAGATCAGCCTAATAGCAGCTAAACAACCACGTTTTTAGTTCCTTGCGAAAGGTAGAGAGGAAGGTACAGCATCTTAATGACGCTGGAAGAGCGTTCCATAGCCTGGGACCAAGAAAAGAGAAGGATTGCCCCCCCATGTGAGCATACATGGCCCTCGGAACAGCAAACAGAAAACCACTGCTGGAGCGCAGGGTGCACGACGGATATTATGGGCACGCCAGTTTTTGCAAGTACTGAGGTCCTGAGTAGGAACGGATCTTATGCATATAGCATAGTGCTTTGAAATCGGTGCGCTTGATCACTGGGAGCCAGTGGAGTTGACAGAGAAGCCCAGATGTAGACAACTTTTTTGGAAGGCGGAACAAGAGACTGACGGCGGAATTCTGAACCACCTGCAGGCGTCTTAGGGAAGCCTTATCAGCCCCTACGTGTAGAACGTTGCCATAATCAAGCCTTGAAAGTATAAAGGCCTGAATGACTGTTGTTTGGGCAGAGACTGGAAGAAGCCAGAGTATCTTCTTTAGCCATTTCAAGGTTGCAAAGCACGTAGAGGCCACTTTGGTGCCTTGCGGCTTCATGGACAGGGTGTAGTCCAGCAAGAAACAGAGGTTCTTTACTTTATTGGTAGGAGTAGGTGGAGTTCCCAGCATGGCCGGCCAGTATTGAAGGTCCCAGAGTTGGTCGTTCTTGCCCAGTATCATCACCTCGGTCTTGTCGTTATTTAGCTTCAAGGAGTTGGTGTTCATCCAGGTGGCGACCAAGCCGAGGCAGGAGTTGAGATCTTCAAGTTGACTGCTTATCCTGACGACAAGGGGAAAATAATCTGGGTGTCATCAGGTTACGAAAATAAAGTCAACCCACATCTTTCGACCAGGTCCGCCAACGGGCGGACATAGATGCTAAAGAGCAAAGGGCTGAGGGTAGAACCCTGGGGAACACCCGAGGACAGGAGGAGAGATTTCAACGCTGTATTAGTTGAGAAGACCTGGAATGTGAGGTTTCACAGGAAGGAGGAGAGCCATGCCAGAGCTGAGCCCTGGATGCCCAATAGGATCAGTCTAGCTAAAAGAATAGCATGGGACACAGTGTCGAACCCCGCTCTAAGAGCCAATAGGATCAGCGCGGCTGTGCCGCCGAAATTCACAAGGCGTTTTATGTGTTCACTAACTCCCAGAAGGGTAGTTTCAGTACTGTGTCCTGCGTGGGAACCGGACTGGGAGGGGTGGAAAGCGTCCTGAGTTTCCACAAATGAGGTGAGCTGAGAATTAACCTGTTTCTCGAGTATTTTAGAGAAAATAGGGAGTCGTGAGATAGGTCTGAGATTAGACAGATGGGCAGTGTCAAGATGAGGCTATTTAAGCAAGGGGAGGACCATAGCGTGCTTCCAGGCCTGGGGCAACAGCCCACCACTTAGGTAGATATTCAAGAGGCTGCAAAGCTTGTGGGCTTAGAGTGCTTAGTTTGTCTGGGAGAAGAGGGTCTAAGGGTGACCCTGTTTTAATAGAAGCCAGAAGTCTGTCAGCCGGGGTTGGTCCAGTGGAATAAAAGACTACGACCCTGCTGGTGACTTGCATGTCCCTGAGGCGATGATATCCCTAGAGAAGGGTGGGATCGAAAGAGGACTGGGTCTCTCGAGCTTTAAATTAAGGTTGTCGGCTCTAGCAGCAGTAAGACTGGCCTGAATATAACTTACCTTTTTAATGAAAAAGTCAGCAAGCTCCTGGCATTTAACTTGGGACAGTGAGGGGGAGGAGAGGTGTGATTCGGACCAGGAAGGTCTTGGACCACTTTGAAAAGGGTTTTTGAGCAGTTTTGAGCCCAAGAGATTTTTTCAGAATAAAACAGGGCATGTGCCTTGCTACAGTGTAAGTGGTACTAGCTCAGGGCGGTTTTGTATTTGGTTTTCGAGTCAGAGTCATATAGCTTCCTCCATGCTCTCTCTAATCGCTTGCAGAACTTCCCTTTTTAGGTCTCGCGCCTGCGTTGCAGTGCGCAGCACTGCTCGCGCAGCGCGAGACCTCTAGAAAGGGCTTCTGAAAACGACCCACACGCTCGTACGTGTGGTTTTGTTTTCAGAAGCCCTCATTGGCTGTTGCGTGCGTTTTTTTAGAAAAAACGGCACGCGATTGGGCAAAGGCGGGCGCATGTCCCGCCTTCGCTCCTCCCATTCCCGACGGTGGCCAGAACGCGCATCAGCGCGCGGCACAGACAGGCTCCCTCGCCCCCCCCCCCCCGCTCCTCTGTGGTGCGCACGCACCACTGGTTTTAATCTTGAGACCTGTTGTGGTGTCAGCATTCCTTCAAGCTGAGTAGTAGAAGAGAGATTCACGTGCCGTTTGCTGACTTCACCCGTGAAGTGTTCATGGCAGATTTTAGCACATTTCATGGAAATTTGTAACGGGGACTTCCAGGAAAACGACGCGCGCCGCTTTCGGCTTTTAATTTGTTCGGCGGAGACGTATTATGTTACAAGCGGTAGTGCTGGAGTGATCAAGGAATGATCTTTCAGTTAAGTGGACGGCCGTGCCTCTGCTCTTAACCTTTCTGTGCACGCGCGCACCCATATTAAAAGCGTGGAATACTTCCGACAGACTGACCGTAGTGGTGGTATTTTAATGCACTAGAGGAAAACGGCGAGGCGGTCGGCTCTGGCAGTTATTGCAGCAGAACCGGAATTCAAACTCAGTTTTCAAGATAATAGCGTGCCCCGGGTCGAAAACACAAGGAGCCGTCCAGGTAATAATGTTTAATTCAGCTGAACTGTATTTTCTTTTATCATATGACGTACTTCCTGTTTAGCCATGCTATATTGCTAACTATTTGCATATCTTAGCGTACTGGTGGTCCACCAGTCACGAACTGGCCTATATTTTTGGAGGCATCCGCCCAATGGACCGTCCCAGATAATCAAAGTTCTGAAAAGTGTATCTGTTTCATTAATTAACGAGATTAGTGGGGTGCAGGAAAATATTTTACTTTGCCTAGAGTGCCACTGCCTTGAAAACAATGCATCAAACTGTATTGAGGGCCGGAAATGTGTCATGGCATCATGGCAGTTTGTTAGTTCTCAACTTCTTAAGAGAACCTGAAAGTTAAAATGTACCAATTAGTGGCCAATCGTGAGGGTATTTTGTGTGAGCTTATTGACAATGGACAACTGAGGGCCACCAAAACCCTTGTTATGTTTCTAGATGATTTGAACTCAACTTTATTTCTGTTATGTTGCACTCAAGGAACCGTGGACCGGTTTAAATAAGTTCTTACTCAGTGCATATTTAATCTATAATTTCCATGAGTCATGCGAACTAATCCACATTGTGCAGAGTAAGTTGTGAGTGTGTAGTGCAAACTGTGCAGGCTGCCATGCTCATAGCTGCCAAGGTTTCAGATTGTTATGTGTGACATTTTAATAATTTCAGTGTAATTATGAGTGACATTTCAACGACTATGAGTGACACTTTCTCACGAGCAAAAATCAAGCAATTAAACATATAAATATCAGAAATTACACCCATTTGAGCAAGAAGAAACTCTACTTCAATTACTTAAAGTGCACCAACGGGGGTGTGCAAAAAGCGACATCGAGCTGCTCTGCCAATCAGTGCGCCCATGCTGAGTGGTGGCCTGAGTAAAAGCATCCATGAAAACTAAAAATAAGCCAAACATAAGCAAATGCTCGACTTACAATATGTGTAGAGAGAAGATCCAGTATATTCAGGACAATGTCGGCGACTTAGCCGCCCATTACACCATCCCTAATACAAACAATGTTTTCCTCCAAGCAAAGTGATAGTCCGCAAACTCGTCATAAACAACACAGGTAGAAACAATCCTTTTAAACATGCGGCGGAGTTAATGTACAAACATGTGACTGCAACCTGAGCCAAGAGATAAAAAAATACGTGACTCTCTGCAGTGATACTTTGCTCATTCTCCATGTTTACTACGTGAAAATGATACCAAGCACAATGCAAAGGAAAAGCGATAATCAAAACAACTGTAAACAGCCCAAAATGCAGTGATTGCTGCCTAAATTAACAATAAATTATTACCTTAAACCTGATGATGCAGAACCCTCACAATCTCAATTCAAAATATAAATGATGAAAATACTTTGGTAGTGCGTCAGACACCAATGTTTAAATGCACCCTTTAGTTGAAAACAAAACCAAAAAGAAAAAAAAATGAAACCATGCATAATTATTCACCATTTGGTGTTGTATAAAGATGACTCCTGCTTATGCACAGAATGCAACTCGATTTTTCCAGGAGGCCTCTGATTTTTCGTAATATGTAACTGCTATTTCAAACGCTCAGGGTGCAACATAACCAGGCGGGACAGAATAAGAATGAATGGTCCGAATGCACTCAATTTTTTCCCCAAAACTTTTCTTAGATGCTCGAAGGCATGAAATTTCAGGAACGAGACCCCAGAATGACCGCCCGGCGTGACTGGACTAGTATGCCCAGTGAGCCTCCAACAAATTGAGCAGATGAATCATAATGTTTATGAACCGGCGAGGGCGGTTAAGTGTGCCCCGCTGCGCCAACATGCGAAGGTCTGTGTAAAGACCACAACACCAGGATAAGGTAAGCGAAGCAGTCTTTATTAAAAGTAAAGCCCTGACGCCAATGGGCGTCTCATCAGAACAGCAGTCCTCTTCCAACTGCCACCCTCGCCCAAGGTTCTATAATAGAACTAGAAAACGTCATAGTACAGTGGGCGAGGGCGCGCGGCAAGAGGACAGCGCGAGGCAGAGCGCGAGACCTAGAACAATAGTAAACACAACACATCTCCTCATTTACAGAAATTTGCAAATTGACGCAAAAGGAGAGGGAAGGGGGAGGAGTGAGGAAGGGGAGGTACAAAGGAGAAAATAGGTTAATCACATACAAAATCTTGTAACTTTTTAGGTAGAATTATTTCTCTGCCATGTCTGCTTGTGACAGGTTCCTTGACCATGGTCCCGCCAACCTGGGAACCATGGGGAGGTGAACAATATTGTGTAATGTCAGAAGTTCCAGCCTGAGGTGTGTCATTAGCACTGTAAGTGATGGAGTCACGTGGAGTGCTAACGAGGGTTCCTTCAACGGGAGTGTCAGTAGTGAGGTCATCTTTGGGAAACACGCTCGTGGGGTCACTTAACCTAGTATCACTCTCTGCAAGGTTGGAGCTCTCATTAGTGCCCTCACCCAGATCGCTCAAGGGAGCCCTTACTCTAACCTCACACTCTTCAGGGTTAAAACTCTGACTGGTGTCCTCATCAAGAATCCAATCGTATCTAGAGGAGGTGGGGGTACTCCTATGCTCTTGACTTGGGTGCTGCAGAGCCGTGCTCCCATCCCCTCGGCACAATGATAAGGACGAAAAGTGCCATACCTTTCCGTCATTTAAGAGTGCGGAATTACAGAAGATTTTCTTTACCATAAGGGGTAGACAATAACGGTCGAGTCCTTTCTTAACAAAACCACTACTTTTAACTCTGACCCACTCACCTACGTGAATGTTGACAAGTTTGCAGGCGTGTTTGGAGTCATAATAATTCTTACTAGTTTGTTGAGTGTGTGAAATTCTGCTGTTGACTGTTTCCATGGACCAGTCCACTTTCTTAGGAGTTAACCACCCAACAGTGTCTGGTGATAGGTGTTCTGCCTCTCAATAACACAAATGGACTAGAACCGGTGGACTCACAGGCTGTGACACGGAAAGCCCATAAGTTGTGTGTTAATTCCTTCCTCCAGGAAAGGTTGTTATGATTAGCTAGTTGTACAATTCCTTTAACAACGCGATTAAATCTCTCTACTGCACCATTACCCGCTGGGTGGTACAGAGAGGTAGTTTTGTGAGAAATGCCATTGTCCTTGACAAATTTTAAAAAAATCTCAGAAATAAATTGTGGACCGTTGTCGGTTACAATACATTTGGGTAACCCTTCTCTCAAGAACAATGTTTTTAAGAACTTGATGATGATTTTGGCATCAGCACTGTGTACGATTTCTACTTCGGGCCATTTTGAGAAATGGTCCACCAGAACAATAAGGAAGACTTGTTCACCATTTTCCCAAATTCGACCACAAATGTCTATTCCTAATCTGGTCCATGGCATACAAGGATTGGACAATGGTTGGAGTGGTGGCCTAAAAGTGCGCTGGGACTTGTCTGAGTTCTCACAAGCAGGGCAGTTCCTCACCCTCCTCTCTATTTCCAGGTCCAACCAGTATGAGTTTTTAACTCTACTTTTTGTTTTTCCAATACCAAGATGCCCTTCGTGGCAAATGTCAAGTAGTTTGGGTCGGAGTGAGGTAGGGGTATAACTTTGCCATTTCTCAGGATAAGACCGCCTTCAGACGACAATTCGTGCCTTAACTCCCAGAAAGTGCGTAAATGGTGGGGTAAGTCTCTTTTGATAGGCCAACCATCCATGATATACTTTCCTACCTGGCACAAAATGGTATCAGTTTCTTGGGCCGACAACCAATCATGTTGTGAAATACAGGGTACCTCATCAAGTATATTAGCTACACAGAAGGATTCAATGTCTACAGTGGAATCACTCGTACAAGGTAAGGGTAAACGACTTAAACAGTCTGCAACAACATTCTTGAACCCAGGAACATATTGTACATTGTCATTGTAGTCCATCATCCTGACTGATATGCGTGCAAGGCGGGGAGAGGCACTTTGTAAACCTTTAGTGGTTAGGACTTTGACCAGGGGTTTGTGATCACTTCTAAGGGTAATGTGAAATACCCATATGTACTGTCTAAAGTGTTCTAAACCCCATGCCAAACCCTCACGCTCTATAACAGAGTATCTCTCCTCTGTAGGTGTGATGGAGCGTGAGGCAAATGCGACAGTCCTTTCATTGCCTAAGTTGTCAATCTGGCTCAAAACAGCTCCTAGACCCCTACCATCCGTAGTGACTATACTGTGTAAGGAGGGGTTAAAACCTTGCAACGGTGGGACATTGCAAATGTTGTTTTTAATGTTTGTAAATGCCTCCTCACAATTGTCAGACCACACGAATTTACACCCCTGTTTCACAAGCTGTCTAAGTGAGAAGGTTTTTGAAGAGAAGTCTTGAACAAATTTTGCATAAAATTCAGATAACCCCAGAAAGGCCTTCACTTCATCTCTGTTTTTGGGGGAGGGAGCCTCTCTTATAGCGGATAACAACTCTTTTTTTGGCTTAATGCCTTCCCCACAAATCTCATGTCCCAAGTAGGTGACACTGGTCTCAGCAAATTTGCATTTGTGAAGGTCAGCGGTGAGACCGTAATTCTCCAAAGTCCGTAGTATTCTGTTTAGATTAGCATCATGCTCCTCCCTGCTGACTCCCATGAACATAATGTCGTCTTGAAAAATCAAAAGGTTAGGCTCATCTTTAAATAGTATGTGCATAAGTCTTTGAAACATGGCCGCAGCAGAGGCCAGTCCAAAGGGAACCCTTTTAAATCTAAAACACCCAAAGGGTGTTACAAAAGTAGTGAGGCTTCTGCTGTCGGGGTGTAGTGCAACCTGATGGTATGCTGCGGTCAGGTCAACAGTTGAAAACCATTTAATGCCATTTGTACGAGACAACATCTCGCTGATTCTTGGCAAGGGGTACTGGTCAATGAGAAATGTTTTTATTAAGGTCGCGGAGGCCCACACACAAGCGGAGTTTGCCGTTGGATTTTTGGCGCAAACCAAGGGTGCGACCCATTCCGCAGACTCCACAGGTTCAATGATACCAGACCTCTGTAGTTTGATGAGTTCAGATTTGACTTCCTCTCTGATGGAGAAAGGGATATTCCTAGATTTGTGTGTGCAAGGGACTGCATCCTTTTTGAGTTCAATCTTATGATGGAATCCCTTCAATTTCCCTATTTTTTCAGAAAATACACAGGGAAATTTATTGACGATGACTTTCTTATACTCATCCTCGGATTGCAATGAAAGTACAGGATCCGGGCTGTTGGGGTCCAGGATTATCCCAAGTTTCCCCAGGTCCATCCACCCTAGTACTGAAGGACCGATGGCAGATACATACAACTTGCTTACGGTGTGTCGGTCTTTGAATAGGAAAGGTAGTTCCTTGTAGCCCAAAACATCAATGGGTTCCCCTGTAAATGTTTTGGGGGAGATGGCGGGACTAGTGAGATTACGGCCCAACACAGGTACAAACTTTTCTTCCCAGACACTCTTGTTAACGATGGTATAGGGTGAGCCTGAATCTGCTACAATAGAAATGTCCACCCCACCAATATTTAGTTCACACATGGCATTATTAAAGTTTGAGCTATTGGTGTTGCATTATTTAGCAATGCCAATAGCTCAAACTTTAATAATGCGAGACCTATTGCATTGCAAATGCTTGTTGATTGTAGGGACTTGTTAAACCAAGGAGCGGGTGGATGGTGTCGGGACAAAGATTTTAGTTTGGCTGGTAGTGTCGTGTTTAGGGAAGCTCGGAGCCAGTCATCAATCACAGGTTGATCTAGTTCAGCATTGTGGGTTACTTAGGAAAGCGTCCTTAGCAGGCAGGCATTGAGCGTGGGGATGTCCAATTTGGCCCAGTTTCTAATCATGGCCTTTGGCCTGACTGTCGTTGCTAAACCCTTGGTCAGAGTTCAAATGAACAACATGTTATTGGAAGAGTGGGAACTGTATGCGACAGGGGTGCCCATTGTCACCCATATTGTTTGCGTTTGCCATAGAACCTCTAACATGCAGACGGCGAGAAGCGCTGGCCAACTGGGCGACCCCCCACCTGGGATAGCGGACATGTGGTGTCTTTATACGCTGATGACCTACCGATCTACTTGACAAACCCAGCAGTATCCCTGAGCATCCTACTCGATAAGCTGGACCGATATGGGCAGCAGTCGGGCTTAAATGTCATTAAGCAAAAATCAGTGATTTATCCAGTGGGCGAGCTGAGTGGTGCGACGAGAGAGCGTCTTCCGTAAATGGGAGTTGAGTTCCCTCCGCTATTTGGGAATTCAAGTGACCAATGACCAGGACAGCTCGATCACATTAAATCCACATAAGCTCCTAGCAGATATACTGAGCAAGATAAATTATTGGGGTTCACTACCCCTGTCCGTGGCGGGTAAAATAGCCATTGTAGAAACGCTGGTGCTCCCTAGATGCTTATATTTGTTTCTGTGCACTATATTCCCTGTCCCTCATAACAAACTTAAGAAACTCTAGTCGGCAGTGATCAGTATTGTATGGGGGAGCAAAGGAAGCAGAGTCAAGATGGAGACGGTGCAATGCTCATATGAGCACAGCAGGGTTCGGGTCCCGGATCTGGAGACGTATTATCTGATGACCGAGTTGCAGTTCATGGCGAAGTGGTATAGTATGGACAGTTCTATAAATAGAACACTATTGGGGGAGCAAGAACTCATGCTGAAAGGGCATGAACCATTCATATCTGGATGGCCTCCCAGGTACTTAGAGAGACAATATTACAATTATCACTGTATGCCTGGGCCCTGTTTGGGGGCCGATGGGATTGCAGACTACCCTACTCCTAAAAATTACCACTGTAGGGTCTCCCTGAACCTCAGCACCTAGATGGAGAGTTTAATATAAGGCAATGGAAGGAGGGAGGCTGCTCTAAAGCAGGAGACTTGTAAGAAAATGGACAGAGGATTACATGGGAGCAGGTGAAAGATCATTTTCAGCTAGAAAAGGACAGTGCTAAATTTGCAAAAAGTGCTAGGGCACTCATCAGGAGGCCTCTGCAGATTGCAACACCCATTGTCCCTCCCAGCGCTGCCAATGGCAGAACCAACTCAATTACTAATCATCACACTCCTACAAGTGTGACTATTCAAACTATTCCAGGCCACCAAAGGTATAAGAATGGCTTGGGCGGCAGTCAATCGTCATTTTTAATGTACATTGAATTAATAAACAACTGTTGTTGTGGTCATCTTTAAATTAGACAGAGAGCGCCACCATGTGGCAGACTGTTACAAGCCTGGTGTTGACAATTAAGTGCAGGTGCCAAGCACCCGAAACCACTGGCTCAAATTAAGCAGTGGGAGAGGGGCAGCACTTGCATTACGGGGCGATTTGCTGGGTAGCACAGAAAATATGGGTCACACATGGGGCTGAACCAAGGAGCTCAGATACATTGACATTAGTCTTGCCAATGGATGAGGGTGGAGGAGTGACAACCTGCATTCACCAGGCGGTCCGAGCAGGCACGTGTGTGCCCCGATTACATGCCAAACTGAAATGGGACCCAAAGGTAATGAGCTTTTCCCAGACACACAATGGCCGGAGGCGGTCAATCTCATTAGCACCTCAACTAGCAATAGCAGATTCCGTATGATACAATTCAGTCTTGTGAATCTCACTTATATCACAACGGCAATGCTTCACAGGATGGATGCCCCGAGGTCACCTCACTGCCCTATATGTGGACAGGACGAAGTGACCTATCACCTCACGTGGACGTGTACTGACATTCAGGGTTACAGAGGCGTAGCTTCAGGGGGGGATGTTTGGGGTGTTACACCCCCTAATAAATTTATTCTGTAGTAAATAGTTGGGGGCAAGTGCTTTAAGTCGGGTCTGGTGAGGTTGGGTCTGGTGAGGTGTCTGTCAGATTTCACTTGGGATTTTTACATACACATGCAGACAAAATCACACACACACACTCTTGTCTCTGTTTTAAAGGTCTTAAAAATGGTTCTTTTACAAAATATGGAGGTATAGGTACCCCTCACAATCTACGCTTCTCTTCCTTCCTGCTGCTCCATAAGGCCCCCTCCTGCCCAGCTTCTTATATAATGTATTTTAACCAGTGTGATTGTTGGGAAATGTTAAGCTCACACCCCCCAATCTTACTGACCAAGCTACATCCTTGCAGGGTGACTTGGCACAGCTGGCACGTATATACAAAGACAGGATACTAATAGGATTACAGAGTAACCCTCAGGTCATTTACTGGGTATGGGAGCGTAGCGCACGAAACATCTCATCAATAAAAAGTTCATAGAATCCACTTTGCTATTGGCTAGAAGGAGTCTGGCGATCCACTGGCTCACTAACACACCCCCATGGTGGAAGGGTGCTTGAAAGACGTTGTTGAGTGGTGTGCCGCTGAAGAAGCTAGAATGAAACTGGTATGGTTTGATCCCAAGCTTAGGGATGATTTAGAATTATGGCATGAGCTGGCCAGGGCCTTCAGGTTCCTACCAGATGAGCACCCGCCATGAAGGGGGCGTCGGCTAACGGCATAAGCCAGTATTGATATTACCTACTAAGACGTTGTTACATGGGCAGCTGCATCGAGTGCGATGTTGAACTCCCCAGATGCCATGGAGGTATGTGAGTTGCCTCGGACCTCAAGGAGAGAACTGTATTATGCAAGGAATGTTTTCTGCCCAAATCTCTAGCCAGAGGTTATTGTTTAATGTTCAGTTTTTCCTTACATATTTGATTGTACTGCACAGTTATAGAAATACATGCAATATTTGACATCTGAACATTGCAGATCTGTGTACAGTGAAAAACATAAACAAAATGTAATATAAAAATATTTAAACAAAGGTGTCCCAATCTCAGAGCAGGTCAAGTGGTCTTTAGACTGGCCGTTGATGGAGGTCCTCTCTTTCATGTAGTCCCCTCAAGAGTTGTGACCCCGGATGACAGCAGGCTGGGCTGGGCTGGGGCGCCACTGTAGACCCTTGGGAGATTCAAGGGAAGTGGATAACACTGCAGGCTTCCTGTGCATGGAACTTCAGCGAGCTCCAGGCAGTCCATCTAGCTTTGAAGGAAATTGCCCCTCAGTTGCTAGGCCATCATGTCCAGATGAGGCTGAGCCACAGAGTTGTGATGGGGTACATAAGCCATTAGGGTGATTGCAGAGTTCAATCCCTTTGGCTATTGACACAGGAGAATTGTGCTTGGGCCGAACAAAACTTTGATTCTCTGAAGGGAGGGTTATAGAGGAAATGAAATATGAAGAAATTACGCTACAGCAGACATCAGTAGAAAACTATATACAATTATACGTTGTGAAAGACCAGCAGGGGCCTAAATCTCATGCAGATGCCAGAGAGGTGAAGAGTTCACTAGAAAATAGAGTGCATGACCTGCAAGGCCCTAGTTAAAGGAAAACCCATGTTTGTAAGCTTGAAGGAATTTATGGTCTCAGCACACAGGCATGTATTCTGTTGTCCCAGTAAATTGAAACCATGATTGAAGAATTGGAGCAGGAGACAGAATTAGCCAAACGTACACAGAATCTGATAAGAAGCCTTGGAAGCAGAACGATAAAACACACATGCAAATATACATGCATTCAAAAGAAGTAAATACCTGGGTTCTTAAGCATTGTTGGAATTACATTGAAGAATGTGTAGGAAATCGGTTAAGAGGTTAGGGACACAGGTGACGTGATGTTTTCTGTAACTAATATGTTATTTCTAAGCAACTCATTATTTGACCATTTGTAACAAGCATTTTGTGAATAAGAATAAAAGTGGTTGCCTGTGAAGCAGCAAATTGAGACCAGCTGTTTACCTGTGTGGAGATAGCTACTCTCCCTGTCGCGACAGTAAAGAGCTGTGTTTGTCTTGCCTAGAGGAGTCTTGTCTTTTTTCTTTATTTTAAGTTACCCTGGAACAGAAGTGTATAGTCTTGGGAAGGGAAACAGGACAGCAGTCAACCTGAGCCAAGTATTTCCTCCAATGAGTGCATTATCGTTAAAGAGGAATGTGTTCCACCAGTTGTAGAAGAGTTTTGGGTGTCCAATGATCGACCTTTTTGCCACCACGGAGAATGCTCTTTTCTCACGGTTCAGCATAATTATTTTCTGTCTAGCAGTGTGTAAGTTGGACACCATGTCGTTCAATCGACCGCCTGACCTGCTGTATGTTTTCCCTGCTATTCCTATGATTCCTAGGGTACTTTAAAAGATCAAGGAAGACAGGGCCATAGTTCGTCTTATAGTTCCAGGGTGGGAGAGATGCTCTTGATATCCACTGTTTTTGGAAATGGCAGCTCACCCTCATTGGTAGCCCTGTTCATCTGTACCATCTAATACCGACTCCCCTTCCTCTCTTGGTGGTATGGAAGTAATGGCTTCAGGCTTGGCTTTTAAGAGTTTAATCCTCTAAGCTAAAGGATGTGCTTCTGAGGTGGTAGAGTTAATTTAGAACTCCAGATGCCTGGCTACCCTTAAAGCCTATTCCAGAACACCTTTATGGAACAGTGCAAGCTTGGAGGTTATGAATTTGTGTCTGTAGGGCCTATCAAGCGCTTGGATTTTTTTATCTGATGGTTTCATTTTTGGACTTGTTACTTCTACTCTTCGGCCCAGTGGGCAGTGGTGAAGGCTTTCCGAAGTCCCCAATTTGATCATGTTGAACCACTTGTGTCTAGACTAACAAGAAGGTTTTTTTTCTTAAAAGACCATGGGTGCTGTGTCCTTTTCCGTCATGGGATCTGCCTTTAGTGCTAAGGACATTCCATCTCTCACACTTTTTGCCTTCGAAGGAGAAGGTGGGTATTTTGTTTTTGACTCTTAAGGTTGTGTGTTTGGTGGCCATTTCTTCTGCCAGGAGAATAGGGGAATTAGGGTCATGTTTTAGGTCAGAGCCTTTCCTAAGGTATTTCCAGACAGAGTGGTGTTAAAGCTGAACCTTAAGTTGATGCCCGAGATCCCCTCTGTTTTTCAAAGATCTAGGGAGCTTGTGCTACTAGTTTTTTCCCTAATACTCAGTCAGAGGAGGAATCATTGTTACACCTGTTGGATGTAAGGAGGACTGTTTTAACCTATCTAAAGAGAACAGAGGGTTTACGGAAGGACAATAGCCTATTTGTGATGTTTGGCCTACTAGGAAATTGTTTGAAGCCGTCTAATTGTAGTTTGAGAAGCCGGATCAAGCAGATGCTTGTACTAGCTTATGAAGCTCCAGATGGATGTTTGGGTGCCCTTATCCAGGCTAGGTCGACAAGAAGTGTCTCCACCTTGTGGGCATCTTTTAAGGGGGTTTTAAGGTTGTTTCAATAGAAGAAGTATGTAATGCTGCCACGTGGTCATCTCTACACACATTCATAGATCACTATAGACTTGAAATAGGGGGCAGCACTTCAAAGAATGATTTGCCTTTGCTGTTTTGAATGTACGTGTTAACATATAATGTGTGAATATAACGAATATGCGATGTTACATCGCATGCGCTACAATGCATGCGATTACAACGCGGTCGTTACAACGCAAACCATTACATCGCAAGTTGTTTCTACGACTTGCTGTAGGGGGCGCGCTGGACTTAGGAATAGTATAATTTACTATTCCAACTCCAGCGTGTGCAACAGTAGGGAAGGTGTGGGAATAGTGAATTATACTATTCCTTAGGTTAGTGCGCTTCTACAGCAAGTCGTAGAAACGACTTGCGATGTAATGGCTTGTGTTGTAACAACGCGGTCGTTGTAACGACCGTAGTTGTAATCGCATGCGTTGTAGCGCATGCGATGTAAAGGCTGTTTCCCGAATATGACATAATGAAATGTAGAAGTGACATTGTTTATTAATGATTAAAAGCTTTATTTCTTTTGACATTGACATCATGCTGTGTTCGTGTGAGATATTTTGGATGTCATTAAGCTGATTTATGATTTGATATCAGCTCATATAGTTATGACTGTGTCGAGGAAGATGGCCGAGGGGGTAATGCCCCTGTAACTTATTGCTAGTCTTCATTACTCCGAATCCAAGTCTTTCTCGACCACAGTCAAGGTTCCCCATCCTTTTCATCCCAGTATTGTGTTTCGGAGGCTTGTTAAAATAACAGGAGGAGGAAAGGGTTGGACTTCCTTTTAATGTTGATTAAGGGGAAGAGGGAGACGGCCATATTGGAAGGGACGGGAAGAACTGTTATTGTTTTGTTTGAAAGTTTCTGTCCATAGGCGCTATTGCTCATATAATCATAACTGTGGCGACGAAGATTTGGACTCAGAGTAATGAAGATTACCAGTAAGTAACCAGGGCATCAACACGGAGTCCTAGTTGGATACTGGAGTGCCCAACTGAGCCATGGGACCATGGCCTGTGGAGCAAGGTACCTGCTGCAAGTGTGTCAGGCCATTAAAGTTAACGGGGTGACCCTGTGTCCCCCAGAACCTGGGTATTTGTAATATAAAGAACAAATGGTTCTGTTGGGTAGTACAATTGCTGTGATCTATGTATTCAATACAAGAGCAACAATGTATCTCAGTTTGTTTACAATAAATGAAAAACAAATTTAAAAAGAAGGAATGAAACCAGATGGTAGGAACACACCAAACAAACAAGCTTTGCCAAAAACAGTTTTTTACTCTTTTGTTATTTACGATAGAACTGAATATGGCTGTCATAAACAAAACTAAATTACGGCGATGCAATAGTGACTATTGTGAAATAAGTGACATGTAGTGACAAGTGAAGTCAATAGTGCATTATATACATAACATACATAAGTGACATAAATAAATGCAGAGTTTTTTGTGTCCTGTCCCTTAATTTTTTTAAACATGTAATACGTGACCCAATGATGATTACAAGTTAGGGTCAAGGAAACCGTGCGGACATGTATGACAATAACGTCGACGTTTTGACCCTGGAAATAGCGCAGAATGGTATGCGTCAAAGCGGGTCTTCTTCAGGACTGAGAAAAGGCCGGAATGGACAGCCACATAGGCGGGAATTCCATACAATTTAAAACAGAAGAGAAATGTGATCCTAATGGAACAATCACTAGGAATCGGAGATCCAAATCCCTGCTGAAAGTCAGGGCGTGATTGGGATCCTGCAAAGGTATCCAATGGTAAGATAGTTGGTAAATTCAATCATTAATCATCACCCGGTACACGTCTTCAAAGCTTGAGCTGAAGAGCTTGGGAGCGCCTGCTTGCCCTGAGTGGAATTGTGCCTGTGAAAATTAAGTGCAAAAACAACAATTGATGGACAGAATGCAGAACAATGTCATACATTCACCCCAATACAGAGATCTGGGCCTAAATCCATCGTTTTTTTGCTCACCATGCCATTCCAGTTTGAACCCAGCCATATGCAAATCAGTCTTGACTGCTAAGTCAGGTCCTCCCTGGACTGGAAACAAGCATCCTAGGACCGGTTTCGGGGTTTCACCCCTCTTCAGCCAGGATAGCTTGATTCCAGTGGCATGGAGAGCACGGGACCCACGTCTGGGCATACCCGTCCCACTCGGGGTGACAAATGCAAAAACAACGTGGGTCCCGTGCTCACTACACCACTGGATTCAAGCTAGCCTGGCTGAAGAAGGGTGATGCATTGAAACCGGTCCCAGGATGCTTGTTTCTGGTCCAGGGAGGACCTGGCCTGGCAGTTCAGTCTGGACTGTTCCCACAAGGAACAGGGTCAGACTGATTTGCATATGGCTGGGTCCAAACTGGGGTGGTGTGGTGAGCAAAAGAATGATGGATTTAACCCAGATCCTTGTGACTGGGGGTGAATGTTTGCATTGTCCAGCATTCCGTCCATCAATTGTTTCTTTTGCATGTGAAAATTAAGTGGCAGCATGTCCAGCAACCTACTAACTTTTTCCCTACTGATGACGGAGGAATCCAGAAACATGTGTCTAGGGATACACTACTAAAAATATGGCATTAGCCAATTATCATTTCGAACTTTGTATTGAGCGAAAAACAATGTACTACATCGACCAAGATGCCTAGAGGTAATGACGCTGAGACGTGATGGCAGTGTGCTCCTATCCCCTTTGACAGCTATTATCATTGTCTCCCATTGGGCCCTGCAGGTAATGGCATTGACACAGCTAGTATCTTTGTCTCCCATTGGTCCCCGTGACAGTGTTGACACAGCTAGTATCATTGTCTCCCACTGGTCACCGTAGGTGGCAGCGCTCACACAGCTAGTATCATGTTCTCCTGTTTGTCCCAGTAGATGGCAGTACTGACACAGCTAGTATCATTGTCTCCCATTGGTCCACTTTGGTGGCAGTGTTGACACAGCTAGTATCACTGTCTCCCATTGGTCCCCATAGGTGGCAGTGTTGACACAGCTAGTATCATTGTCTCCATTGGTCCCCGTAGGTGGCAGTGTTGACACAGCTAGTATCATTGTCTCCCATTGGTCCCCATAGGTGGCAGTGTTGACACAGCTGGTATCATTGTCTCCCATTGGTCCCGTAGGTGGCAGTGTTGACACAGCTAGTATCATTGTCTCCCATTGGTCCCCGTAGGTGGCAGTATTGACACAGCTGGTATCATGTTCTCCTGTTTGTCCAGTAGGTGTCAGTGTTGATACAGCCTACTGCAGGCAGAATTACTACAGCTTTCCTCCAGCCTTGAGAGGGCAGGCTTTGCTGGGACCTGTGGACAGTCCCTCCTCAGCTCTGCCTGGATCTGAGTGTTTTAAAGGGGTGAGAGTTGGTCTGGTAAGGAGGATGGTGTGGAGAGCCTGAGAAGGGTAAAACCTTTTAGGAGGAAGGTGCCACCGGCCTCCAGTGGTGCACTCCTGGGAAAGGCCCCATCTCAGAGGATCTTCCAAAGATTTGGACAGGACCACTGGACTGCCTGAGGGTAGGACAGGTTGCATTATGTTATGTGGATTTGTATGGCACAGCTTATCACCTGTGAAGGTTAGGCTGGACCACTACATCTGATTCTACTGATCCAAAATTACTTCAAGAGAAGGAGTGGGCATGATGTCAAGATTCCAGCAGATGCTCTGGATGTTACGTCAGTTTCCAGCAGGGGCGCAGTACGTGATGTCAGATTTCTGAAGGGGCGCAGTACGTGACAAGGCAGGCTGGTGACCACAATGGGTCACGAACCCTTGGGTGGCACTGTACAATCCTCTCCCGATCCCTTAGGTAGATGCTGACCTCTGTGCTTGTGACCTGCCTGGTGGCATCCATCCATGCATAAGATTATAGACTGCTATTTATTAGAGGGAATAACCAATCCCAGTATGCATTGCGATGTTGGCTAAAAACCTTGGACCGACTGAAAGTGGCACACTGGACATGGGAATCTTGGCAGCTATGCTGATGAAGACTGATGTCACTTTGATGGCTCAATGTCTCAGTGAGTTAAAGACTCCACTGTGTACTGCACTTTGTTGTCTGCAGCGCAGCTGGGCTCAGTCAGTCCTTCATCCCTCACGGCCGGTAAACTGAGTGCCATTAAGTTGGTAAATCAATATAACACTTGTTTGCAATTAGGCCTGGGCAGAGTTCTGCTCTGCGGAACTCAGCGAAGTGCCGAAAAACTCCACCACGCTCCGCGGAGTTCCACAAGCAGCGGAGTGTGGTAAGTCGCGCTGCTCGCACTGATTTTTAGCGCTGGGAGTTTGTCCCGTGCTGTAAAATCACCGCAAACGACACTACGCATCGTGCCAGAGGGCTCTTTTTCTTTCTGCTGCTCGACTAGATATTCCACTCGTGCAGCACCTGCCTCAATGCGAGCGGCAGATTTCTAAACGCGAGCGGTCGCGATCTGCTGCAACCCCCCCATGATGAGAAATCTCACCGGGAAGAGGTTTAGCACACAATTTTTCTCTGTTGCGCTCACCAACTTAACTTTGGCGAGCCGCACAAGAGTAAAAACTCTGATCTGTGTCACTTCACTGAGTTTTACGGAACTCCGCACTTGGAGCGTGGAGTGGGCAAAGCTCTGTGCACTCCGCCAGAAGAGTGGAATTCTTCGCCCACCCCTATGTAATGTCAGCAAAACAGCGACATCAAACGGAACAATGAAAACAATTTATAATTTTATATGACATACCAGAAGAGACCCGTGCTTAGCAGCACAGGAAGTGGATGACGACATACATTTACGCTCCCTGCTGACATCTGCTATGAACTACAGGCCATCGGTTTTAATCCTACCAAGGCCAACACACGCTCCTACGCTTACAAGACATGGTTGCCATTTTACACAGGGCAAATGTCAGTCATTTTTTCATGTTTTGGGGGTCCGGAAAGGACAAGAGCTGCAACTTGAATAACAGTTTGTCAAAAATCCTCTGCCTTGTTTATAAACACAGCAATGTTGCCTCCAGCTGCTATAACAATCAGGAAAAGACTAGACATCGCTTATGGTGAACCGTACCCGAAAGGCTGCCTGCTTCATCCTCAGCCCTCTTTCTCATCAGAAGACGTGAGCCCTCCCTGGCCACCCTGGGGTGCCTCCTCCTGCTGCTCAAGGGGGTAATGGGGGGGTTCTTCTGGTGCCAGGTAAACCAGGTCGACGGTCCCTCCACGCTTTGGCTGTGATCCTCCTCACTACATATATAGGGCCACATATATGGGGCCACAGTTCTGGCCAGGAGGGCCCCCTGTGTGTGCCGGAGGGTGGCCTGTGACGCACGGGCGCCGCTCTCTGCAGCCGGCACCTCATGGGTATGCAGATCACTGCGGCATGGCTCCTCACTACATACATGGGGCCACGGCCCGCGAGAGGGGTGGAGGCCACAGCTCTGGCCAGGAGGTGCCCCTGTGTGTGCCGGAGGGTGGCCTGTGACGCATGAGCGCCGCTCTCTGCAGCTGGCCCCTCATGGGGATGCAGATCACTGCTGCATGGCTCCTCAGTACATACATGGGTCCACGGCCTGCGAGAGGGGGTGGCGGCCACAGCTCTACACTGGAGGCCCCCCTGTGTGTGCCGGAGGGTGGCCTGTGACGCACGGGCGCCGCTCTCTGCAGCCGGCACCTCATGGGTATGCAGATCACTGCTGCATGGCCTCTCAGTACATACATGGGGCCACGGCCGGCGAGGGGGTGGAGGCCACAGCTCTACATTGGAGGCCCCCCTGTGTGTGCCGGAGGGTGGCCTGTGACGCACGGGCGCCGCTCTCTGCAGCCGGCACCTCATGGGTATGCAGATCACTGCTGCATGGCTCCTCACTACATACATGGGGCCACGGCCCGCGAGAGGGGGTGGCGGCCACAGCTCTACACTGGAGGCCCCCCTGTGTGTGCCGGAGGGTGGCCTGTGACGCACGGGCGCCGCTCTCTGCAGCCGGCACCTCATCGGTATGCAGATCACTGCTGCATGGCTCCTCACTACATACATGGGGCCACGGCCCGCGAGAGGGGTGGCGGCCACAGCTCTACACTGGAGGCCCCCTGTGTGTGCCGGAGGGTGGCCTGTGACGCACGGGCGCCGCTCTCTGCAGCCGGCACCTCATCGGTATGCAGATCACTGCTGCATGGCTCCTCAGTACATACATGGGTCCACGGCCTGCGAGAGGGGGTGGCGGCCACAGCTCTACACTGGAGGCCCCCCTGTGTGTGCCGGAGGGTGGCCTGTGACGCACGGGCGCCGCTCTCTGCAGCCGGCACCTCATGGGTATGCAGATCACTGCTGCATGGCTCCTCAGTACATACATGGGTCCACGGCCTGCGAGAGGGGGTGGCGGCCACAGCTCTACACTGGAGGCCCCCCTGTGTGTGCCGGAGGGTGGCCTGTGACGCACGGGCGCCGCTCTCTGCAGCCGGCACCTCATGGGTATGCAGATCACTGCTGCATGACGCGGGGCTCCTGGGCGCCGGCCTCCAGCACAGGTGTCCTTGTAAATAAAACAACAGCGGGGCCTGTGGGCAGGGAGCCCCAGTTACGGACACCAGAGCCTTGCTCAGAAACAGCCCTACCCGGTACTCATTGGCAACGAGCTCTGTCCCACAGCCTGCGCCTCATTCACAGTTTCACGCACAGCCCAAGCCGCACTCATTCTAAGCCTTGCCCCTGTAGCCAGGCCACTGGAATTGCGTAATTTCGCATAATAATTAATCCACCATCTGCAGCGTAATTTACAGACTTTTACCTAAAATGTTTGTGGCTCAAACGGATCAAAAGTTACTAAAATGCTTCTACGTGTGTTGCTCGGCTGTGGCGGCCCTTTGCAAAGGTTGCCTGGTCACCTTTCACTTGTTGTTTTTAGGTGTTAAACTGAAACTGATGAGTTGAAACTTTGGCAGGATTGTGTTAACGAGTAAAAATACCATCATGAAGTAATACTGCCACAAATGTGCCTCGTTGTGCCGCATAATTTGAGGTTTCTTGCCACATAATTTAGTCAACGCTACAGCATAATTTGACCCTCACCTGCCGAACAATTCCAGTTCCCATGTCTGTAACTTAGGACTCAATGAGGCACAGCTCTACCCTCCCTCCTAGGTACCCGAGTCCTGCCCCACAGCCTAGAGCCTCACTCAGAACCAGTCCAGGCCTCGAGAAGACCAGACCTCATTCACTGAAAGAGCAGCAAGCCCTACTCATAACAGACCAGGCCTCACTCATTGATAGAGGAGCAGGCCCTACTCATAACAGACCAGGCCTCACTCATTGATAGAGGAGCAGGCCCTACTCATAACAGACCAGGCCTCACTCATTGATAGAGGAGCAGGCCCTACTCATAACAGACCAGGCCTCATTCACTGATAGAGGAGCAGGCCCTACTCATAACAGACCAGCCCTCACTCACTGATAGAGGAGCAGGCCCTACTCATAACAGCCCGGGCCTCATTCACTGATAGAGGAGCAGGCCCTACTCATAACAGCCCGGGCCTCATTCACTGATAGAGGAGCAGGCCCTACTCATAACAGACCTGGCCTCACTCACTCATAGAGGAGCAGGCCCTACTCATAACAGCACGGGCCTCACTCACTGATAGAGGAGCAGGCCCTACTCATAACAGCACGGGCCTCACTCACTGATAGAGGAGCAGGCCCTACTCATAACAGCACGGGCCTCACTCACTGATAGAGGAGCAGGCCCTACTCATAACAGCCCGGGCCTCACTCACTGATAGAGGAGCAGGCCCTACTCATAACAGCCCGGGCCTCACTCACTGATAGAGGAGCAGGCCTTACTCATAACAGCCCGGGCCTCACTCACTGATAGAGCAGCAGGCCCTACTCATAACAGCACGGGCCTCACTCACTGATAGAGGAGCAGGCCCTACTCATAACAGCCCAGGCCTCACTCACTCGTAGAGGAGCAGGCCCTACTCATAACAGACCAGGCCTCACTGATAGAGGAGCAGGCCCTACTCATAACAGCCCAGGCCTCACTCATAGAGGAGCAGGCCCTACTCTTAACAGCCCGGGCCTCACTCACTCATCGAGGAGCAGGCCCTACTCATAACAGCCCAGGCCTCACTCACTGATAGAGGAGCAGGCACTACTCATAACAGCCCGGGCCTCACTCACTGATAGAGGAGCAGGTCCTACTCATAACAGCCCAGGCCTCACTGATAGAGGAGCAGGCACTACTCATAACAGCCCGGGCCTCACTCACTGATAGAGGAGCAGGTCCTACTCATAACAGACCAGGCCTCACTCACTCATAGAGGAGCAGGCCCTACTCTTAACAGACCAGGCCTCACTCACTCATAGAGGAGCAGGCCTCACTCATAACAGCCCAGGCCTCACTCACTCATAGAGGAGCAGGCCCTACTCATAACAGCCCAGGCCTCACTCACTGATAGAGGAGCAGGCCCTACTCATAACAGCCCAGGCCTCACTCACTGATAGAGCAGCAAGCCCTACTCATAACAGCACGGGCCTCACTCACTGATAGAGGAGCAGGCCCTACTCATAACAGACCAGCCCTCACTCACTGATAGAGGAGCAGGCCCTACTCATAACAGCCCGGGCCTCACTCACTCATAGAGGAGCAGGCCCTACTCATAACAGCCCGGGCCTCACTCACTCATAGAGGAGTAGGCCCTACTCATAACAGCCCGGGCCTCACTCACTGATAGAGGAGCAGGCCCTACTCATAACAGCACGGGCCTCACTCACTGATAGAGGAGCAGGCCCTACTCATAACAGACCAGCCCTCACTCACTGATAGAGGAGCAGGCCCTACTCATAACAGCCCGGGCCTCACTCACTCATAGAGGAGCAGGCCCTACTCATGACAGACCAGGCCTCACTCACTCATAGAGGAGCAGGCCCTACTCATGACAGCCCAGGCCTCACTCACTGATAGAGGAGCAGGCCCTACTCATGACAGACTGGGCCTCACTCACTCGTAGAGGAGCAGGCCCTACTCATGACAGACCAGGCCTCACTCACTCATAGAGGAGCAGGCCCTACTCATAACAGACCAGCCCTCACTCACTGATAGAGCAGGCCCTACTCATAACAGCCCAGGCCTCATTCACTGATAGAGGAGCAGGCCCTACTCATAACAGCCCAGGCCTCATTCACTGATAGAGGAGCAGGCCCTACTCATAACAGCCCGGGCCTCATTCACTGATAGAGCAGCAGGCCCTACTCATAACAGACCAGCCCTCACTCACTGATAGAGGAGCAGGCCCTACTCATAACAGCCCAGGCCTCATTCACTGATAGAGGAGCAGGCCCTACTCATAACAGCCCGGGCCTCATTCACTGATAGAGCAGCAGGCCCTACTCATAACAGCCCGGGCCTCACTCACTGATAGAGGAGCAGGCCCTACTCATAACAGCCCAGCCCTCACTCACTGATAGAGGAGCAGGCCCTACTCATAACAGACCAGGCCCCACTCACTCATAGAGGAGCAGGCCCTACTCATGACAGACCAGGCCTCACTCACTCATAGAGGAGCAGGCCGTACTCATAACAGCCCGGGCCTCATTCACTCATAGAGGAGCAGGCCCTACTCATGGCAGACCAGGCCTCACTCACTCATAGAGGAGCAGGCCCTACTCATAACAGCCCGGGCCTCACTCACTGATAGAGGAGCAGGCCCTACTCATAACAGCCCAGGCCCCACTCACTCATAGAGGAGCAGGCCCTACTCATAACAGCCCGGGCCTCACTCACTGATGGAGCAGCAGGCCCTACTCATAACAGCACGGGCCTCACTCACTGATAGAGGAGCAGGCCCTACTCATAACAGCCCGGGCCTCATTCACTCATAGAGGAGCAGGCCCTACTCATGGCAGACCAGGCCTCACTCACTCATAGAGGAGCAGGCCCTACTCATAACAGCCCGGGCCTCACTCACTGATAGAGGAGCAGGCCCTACTCATAACAGCCCAGGCCCCACTCACTCATAGAGGAGCAGGCCCTACTCATAACAGCCCGGGCCTCACTCACTGATGGAGCAGCAGGCCCTACTCATAACAGCACGGGCCTCACTCACTGATAGAGGAGCAGGCCCTACTCATAACAGCACGGGCCTCACTCACTGATAGAGGAGCAGGCCCTACTCATAACAGCCCGGGCCTCACTCACTCATAGAGGAGCAGGCCCTACTCATGACAGACCAGGCCTCACTCACTCATAGAGGAGCAGGCCCTACTCATGACAGCCCAGGCCTCACTCACTGATAGAGGAGCAGGCCCTACTCATGACAGACTGGGCCTCACTCACTCGTAGAGGAGCAGGCCCTACTCATGACAGACCAGGCCTCACTGATAGAGGGGCAGGGCCTACTCATGACAGCCCGGGCCTCACTCACTCATAGAGGAGCAGGCCCTATTCATAACAGCCCGGGCCTCACTCATTGATAGAGGAGCAGGCCCTATTCATAACAGCCCAGGCCTCACTCACTCATAGAGGAGCAGGCCTCACTCATAACAGCCCGGGCCTCACTCATTGATAGAGGAGCAGGCCCTACTCATAACAGCCCGGGCCTCACTCATTGATAGAGGAGCAGGCCCTATTCATAACAGCCCAGGCCTCACTCACTCATAGAGGAGCAGGCCTCACTCATAACAGCCCGGGCCTCACTCACTGATAGAGGAGCAGGCCCTACTCATAACAGCCCGGGCCTCACTCACTGATAGAGGAGCAGGCCCTACTCATAACAGCCCGGGCCTCACTCACTGATAGAGGAGCAGGCCCTACTCATAACAGCCCGGGCCTCACTCACTCATAGAGGAGCAGGCCCTACTCATAACAGCCCGGGCCTCACTCACTGATAGAGGAGCAGGCCCTACTCATAACAGCCCGGGCCTCACTCACTCATCGAGGAGCAGGCCCTACTCATAACAGCACGGGCCTCACTCACTGATAGAGGAGCAGGCCCTACTCATAACAGCCCAGGCCTCATTCACTGATGGAGCAGCAGGCCCTACTCATAACAGCCCGGGCCTCACTCACTGATAGAGGAGCAGGCCCTACTCATAACAGCCCGGGCCTCACTCACTGATAGAGGAGCAGGCCCTACTCATAACAGCCCGGGCCTCATTCACTGATAGAGCAGCAGGCCCTACTCATAACAGACCAGCCCTCACTCACTGATAGAGGAGCAGGCCCTACTCATAACAGCCCAGGCCTCATTCACTGATAGAGGAGCAGGCCCTACTCATAACAGCCCGGGCCTCATTCACTGATAGAGCAGCAGGCCCTACTCATAACAGCCCGGGCCTCACTCACTGATAGAGGAGCAGGCCCTACTCATAACAGCCCAGCCCTCACTCACTGATAGAGGAGCAGGCCCTACTCATAACAGACCAGGTCCCACTCACTCATAGAGGAGCAGGCCCTACTCATGACAGACCAGGCCTCACTCACTCATAGAGGAGCAGGCCGTACTCATAACAGCCCGGGCCTCATTCACTCATAGAGGAGCAGGCCCTACTCATGACAGACCAGGCCTCACTCACTCATAGAGGAGCAGGCCCTTCTCATAACAGCCCGGGCCTCACTCACTCATAGAGGAGCAGGCCCTACTCATAACAGCCCGGGCCTCACTCACTCATAGAGGAGCAGGCCCTACTCATAACAGCCCAGGCCCCACTCACTCATAGAGGAGCAGGCCCTACTCATGACAGACCAGGCCTCACTCACTCATAGAGGAGCAGGCCGTACTCATAACAGCCCGGGCCTCATTCACTGATAGAGCAGCAGGCCCTACTCATAACAACCCGGGCCTCACTCACTGATAGAGGAGCAGGCCCTACTCATAACAACCCGGGCCTCACTCACTCATAGAGGAGCAGGCCCTACTCATAACAGCCCGGGCCTCACTCACTGATAGAGGAGCAGGCCCTACTCATAACAGCCCGGGCCTCACTCACTGATAGAGCAGCAGGCCCTACTCATAACAGACCAGCCCTCACTCACTGATAGAGGAGCAGGCCCTACTCATAACAGCCCAGGCCCCACTCATTCATAGAGGAGCAGGCCCTACTCATGACAGACCAGGCCTCAATCACTCATAGAGGAGCAGGCCCTACTCATAACAGCCCAGGCCTCACTCACTGATAGAGGAGCAGCCCTACGCATAACAGCCCGGGCCTCATTCACTGATAGAGGAGCAGGCCCTACTCATAACAGCCCAGGCCTCATTCACTGATAGAGGAGCAGGCCCTACTCATAACAGCCCGGGCCTCACTCACTCATAGAGGAGCAGGCCCTACGCATAACAGCCCAGGCCTCACTCACTGATAGAGGAGCAGGCCCTACTCATGACAGACCAGGCCTCACTCACTCATAGAGGAGCAGGCCCTACGCATAACAGCCCGGGCCTCATTCACTGATAGAGCAGCAGGCCCTACTCATAACAGCCCGGGCCTCACTCACTGATAGAGGAGCAGGCCCTACTCATGACAGACCAGGCCTCACTCACTCATAGAGGAGCAGGCCCTACTCATGACAGACCAGGCCTCACTCACTCATAGAGGAGCAGGCCCTACTCATAACAGCCCGGGCCTCATTCACTGATAGAGGAGCAGGCCCTACTCATAACAGCCCGGGCCTCACTCACTGATAGAGGAGCAGGCCCTACTCATAACAGCCCAGGCCTCACTCACTCATAGAGGAGCAGGCCCTACTCATAACAGACCAGGCCTCACTCACTCATCGAGGAGCAGGCCCTACTCATAACAGCCCAGGCCTCATTCACTCATAGAGGAGCAGGCCCTACTCATAACAACCCGGGCCTCACTCACTGATAGAGGAGCAGGCCCTACTCATAACAGCCCAGGCCCCACTCACTCATAGAGGAGCAGGCCCTACTCATAACAGCCCGGGCCTCACTCATTGATAGAGGAGCAGGCCTAACTCATAACAGCCCAGGCCTCACTCACTGATAGAGGAGCAGGCCCTACTCATAACAGCCCGGGCCTCACTCACTCATAGAGGAGCAGGCCCTACTCATAACAGCCCGGGCCTCACTCATTGATAGAGGAGCAGGCCTCACTCATAACAGCACGGGCCTCACTCACTGATAGAGGAGCAGGCCCTACTCATAACAGACCAGACCTCACTCACTGATAGAGGAGCAGGCCTCACTCATAACAGCCCAGGCCTCACTCACTGATAGAGGAGCAGGCCCTACTCATGACAGCCCAGGCCTCACTCACTGATAGAGGAGCAGGCCCTACTCATAACAGCCCAGGCCTCACTCACTCATAGAGGAGCAGGCCCTATTCATAACAGACAATGCCTCACTCATCGAGGAGCAGGCCCTACTCATAACAGACCAGCCCTCACTCACTCATAGAGGAGCAGGCCCTACTCATAACAGCCCAGGCCTCACTCACTCATAGAGGAGCAGGCCCTACTCATAACAGCCCAGGCCTCACTCACTGATAGAGGAGCAGGCCCTACTCATAACAGCCCAGGCCTCATTCACTGATAGAGGAGCAGGCCCTACTCATGACAGCCCGGGCCTCATTCACTGATAGAGCAGCAGGCCCTACTCATGACAGACCAGGCCTCATTCACTGATAGAGGAGCAGGCCCTACTCATGACAGAACAGGCCTCACTCACTCATAGAGGAGCAGGCCCTACTCATAACAGCCCGGGCCTCACTCACTGACAGAGGAGCAGGCCCTACTCATAACAGCCCGGGCCTCACTCACTCATAGAGGAACAGGCCCTACTCATGACAGACCAGGCCTCACTCACTCATAGAGGAGCAGGCCCTACTCATAACAGCCCGGGCCTCACTCACTGATAGAGGAGCAGGCCCTACGCATAACAGCCCGGGCCTCACTCACTGATAGAGCAGCAGGCCCTACTCATAACAGCCCGGGCCTCACTCACTGATAGAGGAGCAGGCCCTACTCATAACAGCCCGGGCCTCACTCACTGATAGAGGAGCAGGCCCTACGCATAACAGCCCGGGCCTCACTCACTGATAGAGGAGCAGGCCCTACGCATAACAGCCCGGGCCTCACTCATAGAGGAGCAGGCCCTACTCATAACAGACCAGGCCTCACTCACTCATCGAGGAGCAGGCCCTACTCATAACAGCCCGGGCCTCACTGATAGAGGAGCAGGCCCTACTCATAACAGCCCGGGCCTCACTCACTCATAGAGGAGCAGGCCCTACTCATAACAGCCCAGGCCCCACTCACTCATAGAGGAGCAGGCCCTACTCCTAACAGCCCGGGCCTCATTCACTGATGGAGCAGCAGGCCCTACTCATAACAGCCCAGGCCTCACTCACTCATAGAGGAGCAGGCCCTACTCCTAACAGCCCGGGCCTCATTCACTGATGGAGCAGCAGGCCCTACTCATAACAGCCCGGGCCTCACTCACTGATAGAGGAGCAGGCCCTACTCATAACAGCACGGGCCTCACTCACTGATAGAGGAGCAGGCCCATACTCATAACAGCCCAGGCCTCACTCACTCATAGAGGAGCAGGCCCTACTCATAACAGCCCGGGCCTCACTCACTGATAGAGGAGCAGGCCCTACTCATGACAGACCATGCCTCACTCATCGAGGAGCAGGCCCTACTCATAACAGCCCGGGCCTCACTCACTCATAGAGGAGTAGGCCCTACTCATAACAGCCCAGGCCTCATTCACTGATGGAGCAGCAGGCCCTACTCCTAACAGCCCGGGCCTCATTCACTGATGGAGCAGCAGGCCCTACTCATGACAGACCAGGCCTCACTCACTCATCGAGGAGCAGGCCCTACTCATAACAGCCCAGGCCTCACTCACTCATAGAGGAGCAGGCCCTACTCATAACAGACCAGTTCTCATTCACTGATAGAGCAGCAGGCCCTACTCATAACAGCCCGGGCCTACATATATAAATGTATAAGCAAATTCTGTAAACCCACCTGTAATTCGGATCATGTGCTATAGGTACCTTGTATAGGACAGCATAACAATAAACATTCTATCCACAACTTGTTCCTTTTTGAACAAAACCACTTTTCACTTATCAATTGCTGCAATATGTTACAAAGAATTTAAAGAATGAAAGATGCATCAAACTATATATTGTTTTTATTTAAAAACGTTTTATTTATAGATTTTTTAAATATAATTTTTTTTTAAAACCTGGACTTTACGACACGAAATCTGGCCGTTCTGAACCAATAGGCGACCAGAATAGGTAGGTTATATTTACGCCCTATAAAGCAAATCATTTTGCGCTATTTCATGAAAGAAAGAATTTAATGGTATCATCATTATTATTTCCTTTGATAGAATCCAGTATGAATGAAGGATACGGCTCTTCTCTTTTGGGTGTTTGGCTATTGATAGCATGAGACGACCCGGTTAGGTGTCTCCATATAAGAAATTAGGTAGGTTTCTTTTAATTCTCTTTTTAATTTTAGATTATGGATAAGTAAATCGTAAACCATTTAATCTTGTGGATCATGTGCTATACGCACATTTGTTTGGAGAGTCACTCCATGTTGCTGCTGTACAAATAATTTTTGGTAGGCGAATCACTGTTTCATGTGTAAAGATAATTCACATTTTTGCGCTGCTGTTTAGAATAATGTGTTACAAACAATTACAGTTTTTTATGAATTTTTGGCTTCATTATAATGTTTTTTGTTACTCAGATAAACTGAAAAATGTGTTTGTCCTGAAGAAGGTGAAGATCAATCAAACTTTCACCGAAACGCCACGTCGACAGTTTTTCTGTGTATATATATTTTTTTTTTAACACTGTGGATTTTTAAATTTGTATTTTAAAATGTGTACTTGTTATTGGTGTTTAAATAGAGAAAGAATATGATGTTTATGTACCAATGAAAATCAATGTTTTTGAAATATTGTCTAACTTTTGCACTTCAAGAACTTAACACAAACAGGGTCTTATTAATAATAAAAACAGTTTTTAAATAAAAACAATATATAGTTTGATACATCTTTCATTCTTGAAGTTCTTTGTAACATATTGCAGCAATTGATAAGTGAAAAGTGGTTTTGTTAAAAAAGGAACAAGTTGTGGATAGAATGTTTATTGTTATGCTGTCCTATACAAGGTACCTATAGCACATCATCTGAATTGCAGGTGGGTTTACAGAATTTGCTTATACATTTAGTCCACTTATTTTCTATCATTCTAAAAAAAAAGGGAGTTTGTTTGTTTCTGTCTTGTATACCCGTCCATTTTCCAAATATTGGGGTACCTCCCTCATTTTTTGGCACCCTACTCATAACAGACCAGGCCTCACTCACTCATAGATGAGCAGGCCCTACTCATAATAGCCCAGGCCTCACTCACTCATAGAGGAGCAGGCCCTACTCATAATAGCCCAGGCCTCACTCACTCATAGATGAGCAGGCCCTACTCATAATAGCCCAGGCCTCACTCACTCATAGATGAGCAGGCCCCACTCATAATAGCCCAGGCCTCACTCACTCATAGATGAGCAGGCCCTACTCATAACAGATGATTACCACCAACAGGGGAAGCCCTATAACCCAAACCTGGGGCGTATAAACAATATATATGCTACAATGGTTCGGATACGCAACCTACTCATAACAGACCAGGCCTCACTCGTTGAGGAGCAGGCCCTACTCACAACAGACCAGGCCTCAGTCACTGTTAGAGGATCAGTCCCTACTCATAACAGACCAGACCTTACTCACTGATAGAGGAGCAGGCCCTACTCATAACAGACCAGCCCTCACTCACTGTTAGAGGATCAGTCCCTACTCATAACAGACCAGACCTCACTCACTGATAAAGGAGCAGGCCCTACTCATAACAGACCAGACCTCACTCACTGATAGAGGAGCAGCCCTACTCATAACAGACCAGCCCTCACTCACTGATAGAGGAGCAGGCCCTACTCATAACAGACCAGACCTTACTCACTCATAGAGGAGCAGGCCCTACTCATAACAGACCAGACCTTACTCACTCATAGAGGAGCAGGCCCTACTCATGACAGACCAGGCCTCACTCACTCATAGAGGAGCAGGCCCTACTCATAACAGACCAGCCCTCACTCACTGATAGAGGAGCAGGCCCTACTCATAACAGACCAGGCCTCAGTCACTCATAGAGGAGCAGGCCCTACTCATAACAGACCAGACCTCACTCACTGATAGAGGAGCAGCCCTACTCATATCAGACCAGCCCTCACTCACTGATAGAGGAGCAGGCCCTACTCATAACAGACCAGCCCTCACTCACTGATAGAGGAGCAGGCCCTACTCATAACAGCCCGGGCCTCACTCACTCATAGAGGAGCAGGCCCTACTCATAACAGACCAGACCTTACTCACTCATAGAGGAGCAGGCCCTACTCATGACAGACCAGGCCTCACTCACTCATAGAGGAGCAGGCCCTACTCATAACAGCCCGGGCCTCACTCATAGAGGAGCAGGCCCTACTCATAACAGCCCAGGCCTCATTCACTCATCGAGGAGCAGGCCCTACTCATAACAGACCAGTTCTCATTCACTGATAGAGGAGCAGGCCCTACTCATAACAGCCCAGGCCTCATTCACTCATCGAGGAGCAGGCCCTACTCATAACAGCCCAGGCCTCATTCACTCATAGAGGAGCAGGCCCTACTCATAACAGACCAGGCCTCACTCGTTGAGGAGCAGGCCCTACTCACAACAGACCAGCCCTCACTCACTGTTAGAGGATCAGTCCCTACTCATAACAGACCAGACCTCACTCACTGATAGAGGAGCAGCCCTACTCATAACAGACCAGGCCTCACTCACTCATAGAGGAGCAGGCCCTACTCATAACAGCCCGGGCCTCACTCATAGAGGAGCGGTCCTACTCATAACAGACCAGGCCTCACTCACTCATCGAGGAGCAGGCCCTACTCATAACAGCCCAGGCCTCATTCACTCATAGAGGAGCAGGCCCTACTCATAACAGACCAGGCCTCACTCGTTGAGGAGCAGGCCCTACTCACAACAGACCAGCCCTCACTCACTGTTAGAGGATCAGTCCCTACTCATAACAGACCAGACCTTACTCACTGATAGAGGAGCAGGCCCTACTCATAACAGACCAGACCTCACTCACTGATAGAGGAGCAGCCCTACTCATAACAGACCAGCCCTCACTCACTGATAGAGGAGCAGGCCCTACTCATAACAGACCAGACCTTACTCACTGATAGGGGAGCAGGCCCTACTCATAACAGCCCGGGCCTCACTCACTGATAGAGGAGCAGGCCCTACTCATAACAGACCAGGCCTCATTCATCGAGGAGCAGGCCCTACTCATAACAGACCAGGCCTCACTCACTCATAGAGGAGCAGGCCCTACTCATGACAGACCAGGCCTCACTCATAGAGGAGCAGGCCCTACTCATGACAGACCAGGCCTCACTCATAGAGGAGCAGGCCCTACTCATAACAGCCCGGGCCTCACTCACTGATAGAGGAGCAGGCCCTACTCATAACAGACCAGGCCTCACTCACTGATAGAGGAGCAGGCCCTACTCATAACAGCCCGGGCCTCACTCACTCATAGAGGAGCAGGCCCTACTCATAACAGCCCAGGCCTCACTCATTGATAGAGGAGCAGGCCCTACTCTTAACAGACCAGGCCTCACTCACTCATAGAGGAGCAGGCCTCACTCATAACAGCCCAGGCCTCACTCACTCATAGAGGAGCAGGCCCTACTCATAACAGACCAGGCCTCACTCACTGATAGAGGAGCAGGCCCTACTCATAACAGACCAGGCCTCACTCATCGAGGAGCAGGCCCTACTCATAACAGACCAGGCCTCACTCACTCATAGAGGAGCAGGCCCTACTCATAACAGCCCGGGCCTCACTCACTGATAGAGGAGCAGGCCCTATTCATAACAGCCCAGGCCTCACTCACTCATAGAGGAGCAGGCCCTACTCATAACAGCCCGGGCCTCACTCACTCGTAGAGGAGCAGGCCCTACTCATGACAGCCCGGGCCTCACTCACTCATAGAGGAGCAGGCCCTACTCATGACAGACCAGGCCTCACTCACTGATAGAGGAGCAGGCCCTACTCATGACAGACTGGGCCTCACTCACTCGTAGAGGAGCAGGCCCTACTCATGACAGACCAGGCCTCACTGATAGAGGGGCAGGGCCTACTCATGACAGCCCGGGCCTCACTCACTCATAGAGGAGCAGGCCCTACTCATAACAGACCATGCCTCACTCACTCATCGAGGAGCAGGCCCTATTCATAACAGACCAGGCCTCACTCACTGATAGAGGAGCAGGCCCTACTCATAACAGCCCAGGCCTCATTCACTGATAGAGGAGCAGGCCCTACTCATGATAGCCCGGGCCTCATTCACTGATAGAGCAGCAGGCCCTACTCATGACAGACCAGGCCTCACTCACTCATCGAGGAGCAGGCCCTACTCATAACAGCCCGGGCCTCACTCACTGATAGAGGAGCAGGCCCTACTCATAACAGCACGGGCCTCACTCACTGATAGAGGAGCAGGCCCTACTCATAACAGCCCGGGCCTCACTCACTGATAGAGGAGCAGGCCCTACTCATAACAGCCCGGGCCTCACTCACTCATAGAGGAGCAGGCCCTACTCATAACAGCCCGGGCCTTACTCACTGATAGAGGAGCAGGCCCTACTCATAACAGACCAGACCTCACTCACTGATAGAGGAGCAGGCCCTACTCATAACAGACCAGCCCTCACTCACTGATAGAGGAGCAGGCCCTACTCATAACAGACCAGCCCTCACTCACTGATAGAGGAGCAGGCCCTACTCATAACAGACCAGCCCTCACTCACTGATAGAGGAGCAGGCCCTACTCATAACAGACCAGGCCTCACTCATCGAGGAGCAGGCCCTACTCATAACAGACCAGGCCTCACTCACTCATAGAGGAGCAGGCCCTACTCATAACAGCCCGGGCCTCACTCACTGATAGAGGAGCAGGCCCTATTCATAACAGCCCAGGCCTCACTCACTCATAGAGGAGCAGGCCCTACTCATAACAGCCCGGGCCTCACTCACTCGTAGAGGAGCAGGCCCTACTCATGACAGCCCGGGCCTCACTCACTCATAAAGGAGCAGGCCCTACTCATGACAGACCAGGCCTCACTCACTGATAGAGGAGCAGGCCCTACTCATGACAGACTGGGCCTCACTCACTCGTAGAGGAGCAGGCCCTACTCATGACAGACCAGGCCTCACTGATAGAGGGGCAGGGCCTACTCATGACAGCCCGGGCCTCACTCACTCATAGAGGAGCAGGCCCTACTCATAACAGACCATGCCTCACTCACTCATCGAGGAGCAGGCCCTATTCATAACAGACCAGGCCTCACTCACTGATAGAGGAGCAGGCCCTACTCATAACAGCCCAGGCCTCATTCACTGATAGAGGAGCAGGCCCTACTCATGATAGCCCGGGCCTCATTCACTGATAGAGCAGCAGGCCCTACTCATGACAGACCAGGCCTCACTCACTCATCGAGGAGCAGGCCCTACTCATAACAGCCCGGGCCTCACTCACTGATAGAGGAGCAGGCCCTACTCATAACAGCACGGGCCTCACTCACTGATAGAGGAGCAGGCCCTACTCATAACAGCCCGGGCCTCACTCACTGATAGAGGAGCAGGCCCTACTCATAACAGCCCGGGCCTCACTCACTCATAGAGGAGCAGGCCCTACTCATAACAGCCCGGGCCTTACTCACTGATAGAGGAGCAGGCCCTACTCATAACAGACCAGACCTCACTCACTGATAGAGGGAGCAGGCCCTACTCATAACAGACCAGCCCTCACTCACTGATAGAGGAGCAGGCCCTACTCATAACAGACCAGCCCTCACTCACTGATAGAGGAGCAGGCCCTACTCATAACAGACCAGCCCTCACTCACTGATAGAGGAGCAGGCCCTACTCATAACAGACCAGCCCTCACTCACTGATAGAGGAGCAGGCCCTACTCATAACAGACCAGCCCTCACTCACTGATAGAGGAGCAGGCCCTACTCATAACAGACCAGACCTTACTCACTGATAGAGGAGCAGGCCCTACTCATAACAGACCGGGCCTCACTCACTCATAGAGGAGCAGGCCCTACTCATAACAGCCCGGGCCTCACTCACTGATAGAGGAGCAGGCCCTACTCATAACAGCCCAGGCCTCACTCACTGATAGAGGAGCAGGCCCTATTCATAACAGACCAGACCTCACTCACTGATAGAGGAGCAGGCCCTATTCATAACAGACCAGGCCTCACTCACTGATAGAGGAGCAGGCCCTACTCATAACAGCCCAGGCCTCATTCACTGATAGAGGAGCAGGCCCTACTCATGACAGCCCGGGCCTCATTCACTGATAGAGCAGCAGGCCCTACTCATGACAGACCAGGCCTCACTCACTCATCGAGGAGCAGGCCCTACTCATAACAGCCCGGGCCTCATTCACTGATAGAGGAGCAGGCCCTACTCATGACAGACCTGGCCTCACTCACTCATAGAGGAGCAAGCCCTACTCATAACAGCCCGGCCTCACTCACTCATAGAGGAGCAGGCCCTACTCATGACAGACCTGGCCTCACTCACTCATAGAGGAGCAGGCCCTACTCATAACAGCCCAGGCCTCACTCACTCATAGAGGAGCAGGCCCTACTCATAACAGACCATGCCTCACTCATCGAGGAGCAGGCCCTACTCATAACAGACCAGGCCTCACTCACTCATAGAGGAGCAGGCCCTACTCATAACAGCCCGGGCCTCACTCACTGATAGAGGAGCAGGCCCTACTCATAACAGCCCAGGCCTCATTCACTGATAGAGCAGCAAGCCCTACTCATAACAGCCCGGGCCTCACTCACTGATAGAGGAGCAGGCCCTACTCATAACAGCCCAGGCCTCACTCACTGATAGAGGAGCAGGCCCTACTCATAACATCCCGGGCCTCACTCATTGATAGAGGAGCAGGCCCTACTCATGACAGACCTGGCCTCACTCACTCGTAGAGGAGCAGGCCCTACTCATGACAGCCCGGGCCTCACTCACTCATAGAGGAGCAGGCCCTACTCATGACAGACCAGGCCTCACTCACTGATAGAGGAGCAGGCCCTACTCATGACAGACTGGGCCTCACTCACTCGTAGAGGAGCAGGCCCTACTCATGACAGACCAAGCCTCACTGATAGAGGGGCAGGGCCTACTCATGACAGCCCGGGCCTCACTCACTCATAGAGGAGCAGGCCCTACTCATAACAGACCATGCCTCACTCACTCATCGAGGAGCAGGCCCTATTCATAACAGACCAGGCCTCACTCACTCATAGAGGAGCAGGCCCTACTCATAACAGCCGGGGCCTCACTCACTCATAGAGGAGCAGGCCCTACTCATAACAGACCAGGCCTCACTCATTGATAGAGGAGCAGCCCTACTCATGACAGACCAGGCCTCACTCACTCATCGAGGAGCAGGCCCTACTCATAACAGCCCGGGCCTCATTCACTGATAGAGCAGCAGGCCCTACTCATAACAGACCAGGCCTCATTCACTGATAGAGCAGCAGGCCCTACTCATAACAGCCCAGGCCTCACTCACTGATAGAGGAGCAGGCCCTACTCATAACAGACCATGCCTCACTCACTCATCGAGGAGCAGGCCCTATTCATAACAGCCCAGGCCTCACTCACTCATAGAGGAGCAGGCCCTACTCATAACAGCCCGGGCCTCACTCACTGATAGAGGAGCAGGCCCTACTCATAACAGCACGGGCCTCACTCACTGATAGAGGAGCAGCCCCTACTCATAACAGCCCGGGCCTCACTCACTGATAGAGGAGCAGGCCCTACTCATAACAGCCCGGGCCTCACTCACTCATAGAGGAGCAGGCCCTACTCATAACAGCCCGGGCCTTACTCACTGATAGAGGAGCAGGCCCTACTCATAACAGACCAGACCTCACTCACTGATAGAGGAGCAGCCCTACTCATAACAGACCAGCCCTCACTCACTGATAGAGGAGCAGGCCCTACTCATAACAGACCAGACCTTACTCACTGATAGAGGAGCAGGCCCTACTCATAACAGACCAGGCCTCACTCACTCATAGAGGAGCAGGCCCTACTCATAACAGCCCGGGCCTCACTCACTGATAGAGGAGCAGGCCCTACTCATAACAGCCCGGGCCTCATTCACTGATAGAGGAGCAGGCCCTATTCATAACAGACCAGACCTCACTCACTGATAGAGGAGCAGGCCCTACTCATAACAGACCAGGCCTCACTCACTGATAGAGGAGCAGGCCCTACGCATAACAGCCCGGGCCTCACTCATAGAGGAGCAGGCCCTACTCATAACAGCCCAGGCCTCACTCACTGATAGAGGAGCAGGCCCTACTCATTACAGCCCGGGCCTCACTCACTGATAGAGGAGCAGGCCCTACTCATAACAGCCCGGGCCTCACTCACTGATAGAGGAGCAGGCCCTACTCATAACAGACCAGGCCTCACTCACTCATCGAGGAGCAGGCCCTACTCATAACAGCCCAGGCCTCACTCACTGATAGAGGAGCAGGCCCTACTCATAACAGCCCGGGCCTCACTCACTGATAGAGGAGCAGGCCCTACTCATAACAGACCAGGCCTCACTCACTCATAGAGGAGCAGGCACTACTCATAACAGCCCGGGCCTCACTCACTGATAGAGGAGCAGGCCCTACTCATAACAGCCCGGGCCTCATTCACTGATAGAGGAGCAGGCCCTACTCATGACAGACCAGGCCTCACTCACTGATAGAGGAGCAGGCCCTACTCATAACAGCCCGGGCCTCATTCACTGATAGAGGAGCAGGCCCTATTCATAACAGACCAGGCCTCACTCACTGATAGAGGAGCAGGCCCTACTCATAACAGCCCGGGCCTCACTCACTCATAGAGGAGCAGGCACTACTCATAACAGCCCGGGCCTCACTCACTGATAGAGGAGCAGGCCCTACTCATAACAGCCCGGGCCTCATTCACTGATAGAGGAGCATGCCCTATTCATAACAGACCAGACCTCACTCACTGATAGAGGAGCAGGCCCTACTCATAACAGCCCGGGCCTCATTCACTGATAGAGGAGCAGGCCCTACTCATAATAGATCAGGCCTCACTCACTGATAGAGGAGCAGGCCCTACTCATAACAGACCAGGCCTCACTCACTCATAGAGGAGCAGGCCTCACTCATAACAGACCAGACCTCACTCACTGATAGAGGAGCAGGCCCTACTCATAACAGACCAGCCCTCACTCACTGATAGAGGAGCAGGCCCTACTCATAACAGACCGGGCCTCACTCACTCATAGAGGAGCAGGCCTCACTCATAACAGACCAGACCTCACTCACTGATAGAGGAGCAGGCCCTACTCATAACAGACCAGCCCTCACTCACTGATAGAGGAGCAGGCCCTACGCATAACAGCCCGGGCCTCACTCATAGAGGAGCAGGCCCTACTCATAACAGCCCGGGCCTCATTCACTGATAGAGGAGCAGGCCCTACTCTTAACAGACCGGGCCTCACTCACTGATAGAGGAGCAGGCCCTACTCTTAACAGACCGGGCCTCGCTCACTGATAGAGGAGCAGGCCCTACTCATAACAGACCAGCTCTCGCCCACGGTGGGCTCTGGCATCAGCCACTGACAGTGTCAGGTCTAGCTGATAAACAGGCCACATCTCACTCACAGACAGTCTGGTCTTCACCCACAGACCAGCCATCGCTTTGAGGTTACCCCGGTCTGTCACTGACAGCCTTAACCTCACTGGTCATCCACAGACCACCCATCACTCTGAGGTTACCCTAGTCTCAGTCACTGACAGTCTGCACCTCAGTGTTCATCCACAGACCAGCCGTCACTCTGAGGTTACTCCGGTCTGTCACTGACAACATGCACCTCAGTGGTCATCCACAGACCAGCCGTCATTCTGAGGATACTCCGGTCTGTCACTGACAGCCTTCACCTTTGTGGTCCTCCTTGGACCAGCCATCGTTATGAGATTACTTCGGTCTGCCACTGACAGCCTTCACTTCAGTAGTCATCCACAGACCAGCCATCACTCTGAGGTTACCCCGGTGTCAGTCACTGAGAGTCTTCACCTTAGTGGTTATCCACAGACCAGCCATCACTCTGAGGCTACCCCAGTCTGTCACTGACAGGCTGCACCTCAGTGGTCATCCACAGACCACCAATCACTCTGAGGTTACCCCAGTCTGTCACTGACAACATTGACCTCAGCGGTCCTTCTCAGACCACCCGTCACTCCAAGGTTACCCCGGTCAGTCATTTACAGCCTGCACCTCAGTAGTCCTCCACAGACCAGCCCTCACTCCGAGGTTACCCCAGTCTGTTGTTGCTTGGATATGAATTTACCTTAAAGAAATTAAAAGACAATGCATTTGGCAAAACAGGAACAAGTTAGTTTAATTAGACTCAGCAGCCGGCAGAGTCTCTATAGAGTGCGTCTGAAGAAAGCCTCTCGGTGTACAAAGTTTTTACCGGTTTTATACACATTTTTTGGAGTACCATAAACCAATTTCTCCATTCTTAAAAGGCATTGCAGTGGTAAATTAACAAGGTTGAGCAACTTGATAAGAACACAGATGGCTCTCGATCTTGAGGAGATCTAGGGTGGGCCAGTGTGTATGTGTCCAGATGTCCGGCATGAGGAACGCATGATCACTACGTGTGATGTGCATGTCGAGTCCTGATTGGCTGAGTGTTTCTATCTACATGTGACATCTAGCTTAGTGGTATTTTTGGGGACGCGAGAAATTGACCAAATGTGTTTTATTGAGGCCGATTGTCACAGACCTGTTTGTGGTGCAACTATCTATCTGTGGGATCGCTCAAGGTATTCCATGGGTGTGCGTTTATCTTTGGATTAAGACAGACCCCACCTGTGACATGTTATTCAATAGGCATGGGGTGGGGTCGCAGGGCCTGTCTGACCTCGTATCTCTGACTCGGAGTTGATGGGGAGGTCACCGTGGGTGAATCTGACAGCAATGATACAAGTTCACTGGAACTCCTAAAAATAATATGGCAGTCACTGGTGTCATTTTTATCGACATTCCCAACATTGTGTGTACAGATGTCATAGCGTACATCAATATTGTGTTTACTGATATTGACATGGTTTTGCATTCCTAGATCATGACGTACATTGGCATTGCTTTTACTGGTAACAACATTGTGGTTTGTACATGGATTATGGCATTGACATCGCTACTGCCGATATCATGGCTGTTGTGCAGGCATAGATATGACATACATTGACATTGTATTGATGAGTATTGACATTGTCATACGGGCACAGGTTGTGGCACACGTTGACATTGCATTTATTGGTATTGTCGTTGTCGGGCCTGCACACATCGTGGTACACATTGACATTGTATATACCCATTCCATCATTGTCACTGACAACATGTACACCAGTGGTCCGTCACAGGCCAGCTCAGAGACATTTTGAGGCAGGGGCAAAATGGGCTCCAGCCGAGGGCCCTAGCTTTTCAGAGGGCCACATAACAGAGTCTTCTCACTTCTCCACCTGAGACAGCTGCCTCATTCTGACAGTCCTGATCTGATAACCTGGTTGCTGCTTACACATACATTTCTTTCAGTAACATTAGTTTATGTTTTTAGTGTAGGGGAGACTTGGTGATCTGGGAGTTCATTAGAGAAATTTTGCAGAGAAATGTACATACGTTTTTGGGCCCCACACAACACTCAAACAATTTCTTAGTTATGAGTAACGGGAGGGGGCACAGAGCCTATTTCTAATAACACTAGTGAGCTGCGTCTGGTATCATAATAATGAAAATTCAAATAATACCATTTTTCCTGCTGCAGTGGCGTGGGCACATATACAGATGTTGTTTTGTATACTATTCTTCACATACTTCATGCTACATAACATTTATAAAGTGGCATATGATGCTGCCCCTTACAAGGGCTTCAAAAATCAATTCTGAGAGCACCTTTTTCACAAGGAAAGAAAAATATATTCAATTCTCATTCTATTTACAAGTGTGGTGCATAACTGTTCTGCTCCACTTGCTCAGACTTTGTCACTTTGTGTGGGAAAAACGCTTGCTTGGTGTCTGCCCAGTTGCTGACCCAGCTCTGCCTGTGAAGTAGCCTGCGACGGATCCCATGTGTGTGCGAGTGCAGGGCCGGCTTTAGCATTGGCGATGCCGGGTGGCGCAATCTTTGTTGGCACCCCCACCTTCTTCATAGATTCCTTCACAAACACCCTCCATTGGTGCTCTCATCCCTCCCTGGCCCCTCCTACATGTGTTTATGTTATAGCGCTTCCCATCCCAATGTATAGTGTCAGAGCGCTTTACATCACAAACATATTATACTGAGACTGTGAGTCATATGTGTGTAAATCAATGTATAGGAAATGTTACTTAACACAATGAGAACTGCGAGTTGTAGAAGTCACATGTCATCCATCCTGGTAGACATTATAGGCGAAGAGGGATTGGTCTGAGGAAATGGAAGGGCAGATTTACTACGTTTTCACGCAGCACAGTACCCAAAGTGGGTGCGCTGCATCGCATGGAAAGGAGAGAACGCACCTTTGGTGCTGTTGCTCTCCTCTCGTGCTGGCGTCCTGAGGCTGCCTTGGGCCAATGCACACAACCTTGTACCATAGTGCAAGGGTGTGTGCGAGATGTCAAACATAGGCTTCGTGCTGGAAGGGTACCCTTCCGGCACAAAATTCTATGCCTTGACAAACTTTACCACTTTACCACTTTGTATGTGTGCTGGACCCCGCAGACCACATGCACAGTTAGAAAGGTTTGGAGAAAATATTTTTTTTCCCCAACTTGAAAAGTTGGTGACTTGGGTAGTGTCACCCACGCCTCCTTGACGTACAGTAGCACTCGGTTCTACTTTGTGTTACTTTAGGGCTACTTTCCAACACAATTCGGGATTTGCACTGGAAAGTAAACCCCAAAACAACATTTTGCACCAGGTTCGCATCACTTTTGGGATGCAAAGTTCGTAAGCCCTCCCCATAAACTCAGGATTTGAAAGGTAACATAGTGATTGGGGGTGTCATTGATAAAATTGTATCACTACCCAAAGGAACCCTTTGTAGCAATCTTACAATTATGAAGGGTTGAGGAAAAAAACCCAATAAGGTTCTAACCCTATGCTTGCAATTTGCATGTAGCGCTTTGATGCCACTTCATAGTTTAATGTGAATGTGCCGGATTAGAAGGATGTGACTTATGAACTCCCAGTAGCAAAAGGATCTCTCTGACGAAAGCAGCAACCCGCTGAGATCTGCATGTTACACGTTGTGCTGTGCAGCGGGAACATTAACCTTCTCTGCTACTTTACCATGAGTCAAAACTGTGACTAGACAAACCACGTATCTCTCCATCAATGGACAGCCTGCACCACAGTGGCCGTCCACAGACCAGCCATCACTCTGGGGCATTAACCCCCAGAGTTATCATGCCATTGTTGTTATCCCCTGAACAATGTTGGGCACACTAAGATCTCTGCAGTTACTCTTATCTCGCCTCAGCCTGTCATGCAAAGGGCGCCCTCTCGAGCTTGGTGCCCTGTGCGACGGCACCGGTTGCACGACCCTAAAGCAGGCACTGTGTGAGTGAGTGCTGCAGTTGATGTTGCCTGTACAGTGTGGGGGTGCTTGAACTCCTGGTGCATCTTCCATGTGCAAGGAATGATTGTAGCTCTGAAACCTACACATTGGTGTTTTGTGCGTGTGATATGAACTTGCAAACTTGATCGTTCTGAGAGAAACTCGCACTGGTGATGCCTCTTCTGTGTCTATAGGAATCTTGCACTATTTTTGCCTGTTCTTTATTGAGAGTGACGTATCCACTACTCCTTTCTGGGCTGGTAAGTGATGTTTGTTCTGCTGCCGCATGCACTGGGCCTGTGCTCTGTGTGAAGGAACATTAGAGAGCTGCTGCCTTAGAGTGTCTTCTTCCAGTGGCGGCCGGCACGGATCGGTGATGGTGGGCGGGGGGCGGGCGGGTGGTGGGGGGGACAGACGAGGTGTAAATTAAATAAATAAATTCAACGTACCTCCTCGCCGCATCTCTCCTCTGCTGGCCGGAAAAAGCAACCGGAAGCACCCAGTCTGAAGCTCTCCATAGCCAATCACAAAGCTGCACTGCAGCATTGTGATTGGTCTGAATGCCAAACCACGGCGCTCAGACGGGGATAGGGAGCCTGGGCATGTTCTTCACCCAGGCTGTAATGCAGCCTGGGGGGAGAGCATGGTAAGTGCGCATGAATGTTAGGCCGGCTCCAGGGGGCCGACCAAACATTCATGCGCACTTTAGGGAGTGCAAACCACTCCTCCCCTCCCCTTCTCTGTCAGCAGCCCCGCCCCGCCTGGCAAAGATGCCGCGCCTGCAATAGGAAAAAAAATGATAATAACTTTCAGTTATTATTGTTTTCCTTCCTCTGCTTCATGAAAGGGCGATATAATATCTGTTAGAACATTGGAATGTTGGGAGCTCCATTGAAGACAATGGAGTAGCTCCGGGCTTATAAAGGCTGGTATAAGCCCAGCGCTCCAACATTCCAATGTTTGTCTTTTTGTTTCTCCATTTTTAATTTAGAACATTCTACCCTTAGTGGGTGGAATGTTCTAATAGCCTTATAGCCCTTCTGCCTCAGGCTATACCAGTTGTTAAAGGCCCTCTCCCTCGTTATAGGCCAGTGCCTATAACTCGGGATCAGGGCCTTTAACAACTGGTATAGCCCTCGGCAGCGGGCTATAAGGCTATAGTATTCATCTAAGGCTAAACCGTCTCAAGGACAGATGTATGGACCTCGTGTAAAAGCTACATTTGGCCACCAATGTTGCTTTTCTTTTAGGTATTGTTTCGGGGGTTTACAAATGGATCAGTTGCATTGTAAACATTTTTGTTTACTTATTTATTTATTTATAGAAATTTATATAGGGCGAACAAGACCACAGCGGGTGACAGAGCTCTTTACAGGAATAGCGAAGGTAGTTATGATACAGCTGGTAAGCGGGATACATGTACATGGTATAAGACATGAAGACAGTAGTTACCAAGCAAAATGAAACAAAATACTGATATAGGCAGAAATCTATAGGGAGTCCGGTGAGTGTGTAAGGGTTTGGAAGCGGAAGCGACATGGCAGTTCTCAGTGGTATGGGCGGAGGCATGGTAGTATGGAACTTCAGGAGCCTATGAGGAGAAGGAGGTGTGGCCTCCATGTGAAAAGCCACACCCCAGACAACTGTTGATTTTAAAAGTTTGCCATTCATAATAGTGTGCAAATTGTAGCCCTCCTTGCTTAACCAGGAATCGGTATGAGGAATGGCATCTTGGGCATTTGGAAATTAATAATTTGCACCACTTATTAAAGCGAACTTTGCTTATGCAAATAAGGGATGGAGGACTATCCTTCCGTTATCCCCCCACTCCCCACCCCCAAAAGAGAGTATACAGGCCCTGGAGACCCTTTACTCAAATAGACTCTGACCTCTGCGACCCCCCAAACAGTTAACTAGGAATGAACTTCGACTTATTATATTAAACTTTCAAGCAACTATGTGCAACAGTTTGTATGTTACTGCTGTTAAATGTACTGAGAACGTTAATAAAAATGATAATAAAAGAGAAAGATGGGATGGAAGTTGTTATGGTTTATGCGTCAAGGGCATTAAGACAATCTGAGCACAGTTCCTTGGTGGTAGAAAAATAAACTCTGGCCTGCTATTGGCGAGGTGACATACATCAGATAATATGTTTAGGGCAGTATATTAATTGTCCGCACTGACCTTGAACCACTGGTGGACTTGATTTCTATAAAGAAGCCAGTAAAGCAACATCTCGCGAAAGGAAATGGCTTTTCGGATTGAAGGAATTTGTATTTCGGGTTGAGTATGATCCTGGGAGAAGACATGTAATGGGTAATTGCTTTTCGCGCTTACCCCTGTGGGATGAAACGTAGGATGATGTGGAAGCAGAATGTGTGGTAGTAAATGTGGATTTGGAGAATGCCAAGTGTGTGTCTCAAGTGGAATGGATGATGGAGATGCAAAGTGATGAAGTGTTGAGTAAGGTTACCGATTAGAACAGGTAAGGAAAGCCCTAGACAAGAGATCTGAAGAAGAAAGAGAAGTCTTGTGAAAAAGTGAAGGAGGAACTGTACTGTCAAGAGAATGTTGGGAGGAGAAATGGCGTCTTAGTATTTCTGCTCGGACTGAGGAAAAGAGTGATAGACCATGAAGGCCATGTGCGATGAAGTGGAGGTTGAGGCCAGATTATTGGTGGCCAGGAATAGGTAGAGGGTATGGTGATGTAATGTGTTGACTGCCTCATAGATGAGTTATTCGTGAGGGAGGGTGTACCGATGGAGACCATCACAGACAATGGAGTTCACTTGGTATTCATGTAAATGAAGAGATCCTTGAATAAACTATAGATCCACCATGTCAGGATATCGATGCATTACACCCAAACCAATGGGCTTGTGGATAGGTGGAATGGAGAGTTAACGGAAAGGTTACAGCTGGCCTTCTGTGAAGGTGACAACTGGTCATATGTAGTATATAGTTGGTCTGGGTTTATTGTATCATGCATAACGCAACCAAAGGTCATAATCCATACAAGTTGATGCAGGGCAGAGATTTTTGTTGCTAAGCTCAAATTTGGATTTTTGGGGAAGTGGTATTTTAAAGGGGGTTGTGATGGTAACAGAAGCCACTCCAAGAGTTTTAAGTTTAAAGTTTATGACTGTCATAGTCAAGCCTGTTCCTAGCATCCAGAAAGGAGTTTCTTGTTTTTCAAAGCCCCTAAAAGTGCGAAGAGTGTAAGAATGCGTTTTTGAAGTGTCCGATGGGAACATGTGGAATGCGAAGAAGGTTGTGTGAGTTGCTGAGTGCGTAGTGGGGGTTTTACCTGACGCTGATGGCATGTGTTCGGAAAGGTTGGTAGAAACAATGCAGACCATGGAACAAGAGTCAGAAAATGCTATTGTGGTTGAGGGAGTACAGCAGGTCATAATTATGGCGTGTGGCTAACTTGCTTTTATGTTTTACAATTGGGTTCTTGAGAACAGAATAGAAATTTGTGATTTTTTGTGGCCTTTGCATAAGATCTCTAAGGTCACCAGTAGAAGGTACATTATCCACCTCATTTATTTGCTTCTTCTGCCAACTTGTTTATTAAACCTGATGCACAGGGAGCGGACTCTGTATCTCATATACATTCTTACATTTGGGGCACAGCATTCAGTGTGGTCTAAACTTTGGTGGCCTGAGACCTGTGGCCCGTTACCCTCACTGGTTGAATCTGCTAAAATCTTGGGGGTTATTTTGATAACACTCTCACTTTTGATGCTCAGGTCAGCAAGACTGTGAGTTCCCGCTTCTTCATTTTTAGAACCTTGAAAAAGATCTTTGCTCTTATTCCATCTGAACTCCTATTGGCAGTGGTCTTCTTTCTAACTACATCTCTCTTAGACCACTATAACGCTTTATATTTGAACATCAACAAGTCCTCGCCAAACAGATTTCAAGTCATTCCGAATGGGGCAGCCCGCCTGGTCCTGAATGTGCCTAAACATCTCTCGGTGAGGGAAGGTATTCGCTCCCCCCACTGGCTGCCAGTCAGGCAGCGGATGACATATAAAGCTCTTTGCATGGTCTATTTGGCTTGTCCCCATCAAGGGCCTGTGCCTTTCAGAACAGCGTTCCACGGGTACACCCCTTAAAGACGGCTCAGAACATCATCTTTCACGAAGGCGACCATCCCCAGATTCCGCAAAGTCAGGTGGGGCTGCGGCTCCTTCTTAGTAGCGGCGGCTAAATTATGGAACACTGCCTGCACATATTGCAAGTCTGGACTCTTTCTTGGTGTTCCGTAAGCAACTTTATACCTGGCTTTTTTTCCTCTCCTTGATTGCTGCTCCTTGGTCTCCAGGTCGTTTTCCTTACCGGCTCTAGGGCTTTAACACCTTTGGGTTTAGTGCGCTTTACAAATACTATTCCATTCCATTATCTCAGTCTGCGTCTTATCTCAGATACATTCTGATGTCAGTCACATCTTATCTCAGATACATTCTGATCTCAGTCACATCTTATCTCAGATACATTCTGATCTCTGTCTCATCTTATCTCAGATACATTCTGATCGTCTGATGTCACTCTACATCTTATCTCAGATACACTCTGATCTCTGTCTCATCTTATCTCAGATACATTCTGATCGTCTGATGTCACTCTACATCTTATCTCAGATACACTCTGATCTCTGTCTCATCTTATCTCAGATACATTCTGATCGTCTGATGTCACTCTACATCTTATCTCAGATACATTCTTATCTCGTTCTGCATCTTCCCTCAGATATGGTCTCATCTCACTCTGCATCTTATCTCAGGCACGTGTTTCTCTCCCTCTGCTTCTCATCCTAGATGTGTCCTTGCCTCTTCCTTTATCTCATACGAATCATTGTTATTTCAGCCTATGGCTTATCTGTGATGAAATCTTATCTCTCCATGTGCAGTAACTCAGTATCTTATCTCAGATATATTCTTATCTTGTCTAAAACATATTGGTATCTTTCCCTGTATATAATGTGAGATCTGAGTGTTTTAGCCACGGAACGTGCCACGGAGCACGCCTAGAGAACGTTCTCATTACAACATGTATTTTATCTCAACTGCATGCTTTCCTCGTCCAGTCTTTAGGTCACATATGTTCTTATCCTGAGTTGTGTCTTATAGATGTGTATTAATATATCCTCACAGGTATGTCATTGTCTCTTCTCTTGCCTTAGCTCAGATGTGTCCTTGGTCACCCCCTGCGGAGTGGGTGATCTGTCTCAATGCATCATCCAAGATGTGGAAGAGTGGCAGAGGCTCAGAAGTCACTGGCCGAGTAGATGTGGAAGAGTGGCAGAGGCTTAGAAGTCACTGGCCGAGTAGAGGTGAAAGAGTGGCAGAGACTTAGAAGTCACTGGCCGAGTAGAGGCAGAAGAGAGGGTAGAGGCTTAGAAGTCACTGGCCGAGTAGATGTGGAAGAGTGGCAGAGGCTTAGAAGTCACTGGCTGAGTAGAGGTGGAAGAGAGGCTTACAGGTCACTGGCCGAGTAGAGGCGGAAGAGTGGCAGAGACTTAGAAGTCACTGGCCGAGTAGAGGTGGAAGAGTGGCAGAGACTTAGAAGTCACTGGCCGAGTAGAGGCAGAAGAGAGGGTAGAGGCTTAGAAGTCACTGGCCGAGTAGAGGCAGAAGAGAGGGTAGAGGCTTAGAAGTCACTGGCCGAGTAGAAGTGGAAGAGTGGCAGAGGCTTAGAAGTCACTGGCCGAGTAGAGGTGGAAGAGTGGTAGAGGCTTAGAAGTCACTGGCCGAGTAGATGTGGAAGAGAGGCAGAGGCTTAGAAGTCACTGGACGAGTAGATGTGGAAGAGTGGCTAGAGGCTTAGAAGTCACTGGTCGAGTAGATGTGGAAGAATGTCTAGAAACATGGCAATCACCGATCAAGTAGAGGTGGAAGAGTGGCCAAAGGCTTAGACATTAGTGGCCAAGTAAAGGTGAAAGAGTGGCAGAGGCTTAGAAGGCACCGGCCATGTAGAGGCAGAAGAGTGGCTAGAGGCTTAGAAGTCACTGGCCGAGTAGATGTGGAAGAATGTCTATAAGCATGGCAATCACTGATCAAGTAAAGGTGAAAGAGTGGCAGAGGCTTAGAAGGCACCGTCCCTATAGAGGCAGAAGAGTGGCTAGAGGCTTAGAAGTAACTGGCCAAGCAGAGGCAGAAGAGAGGCTTAGAGGTCACTGGCCGAGTAGATGTGGAAGAGTGGCTAGAGGCTTAGAAGTCACTGGCCGAGTAGATGTGGAAGAGTGGCAAGAGGCTTAGAAGTCACTGACCGAGTAGAGGTGGAAGAATGTCTAGAAGCATGGCAATCACTGATCAAGTAGAGGTGGAAGAGTGGCCAAAGGCGTAGACATCAGTGGCCAAGTAAAGGTGAAAGAGTGGCAGAGGCTTAGAAGGCACCGGCCCTGTAGAGGCAGAAGAGTGGCTAGAGGCTTAGAAGTCACTGGCCGAGTAGAGGCGGAAGAGTGGCTAGAGGCTTAGAAGGCACCGGCCGAGTAGAGGTGGAAGAGTGGCTAGAGGCTTAGAAGTCACTGGCCGAGTAGAGGCAGAAGAGTGGCAGAGCCTTAGAAGTCACTGGCCGAGTGGAGGTGGAAGAGCGGCCAGAGGCTTAGAAGTCACTGGCCGAGTAGAGGCGGAAGAGCGGCCAGAGGTTTAGAAGGCACCGTCCGTGTAGAGGCGGAAGAAAGGCTTGAGCCTTGACATCCTTTAGCTGGGTGTGCACACTACCATAGTCTATGTATTCACATAATTGAGCCAAACATAACATGTATTTGTAAAGCACATGTTCACTGTTACCCAACTCGATTGTGCTAATTTATCAACCTCAGAAGAATGAAAGGCTAAGTGAACCCGCCAGGCATATGAACCTCTTGCCATGAGCTCAAACACAGGTTTCTGGAGTGAATGCATTAGTCCACTTAGCCACCAAACCCAGCTAGAAAGAGCCCTTGGCTCACTCACAAGTATCCCAGGCCGAGCTCAAGCATTAACTCCATAAAAATAGTAAAAACATAATTACTATGAATGTGTGAAACTGTATTATTATTGTGCAAGTCTAGTTCAGAAGCAATGCAAGCACTTCACAGATGATGGGAGCACAGATAACGCTATTAGCAGGTAGAGTGCCAGGGTGTGTGGTGGCAGAGTCCTAGACAGAGATATGTATTGAGTTTCTCTCTGCATTTCAGAAGGACAGGAACAGTTCTGATGTAGGTGTGGATGATGTTCAGGATACTGAGGGGCTTGTTTATGAGAGCCTTGTGTCACTTTTGCACCATGTAAAGTGGTACATGCGTCACGCAGGGCTCGCATAAAGATTTATGAAGCCGCGCAAAGCCACCCTGCGTAGCTCTGAGTGGCCTCATGAATCATGAGTAAGGCAACGCAGCGCAAAACGCTGCGTCGCATTACTCTGCCCTGGAGAGGCATTGCAGGGAGTTTTCCCACGCAACACACATGGAATGTGACGCTGCCCCAGATTTACAAAGTGATGTAAACCTGGGGAAGCGTCAAATCCGTACGCCTCCCGAGGAGAGGCCTAATAAGGAGAAAGATGTTACTTTCTCCTTGTTTTTTCCTCTTTCCATGTGTTGTGCATTCTGCAGCACACATGGAAAGAAGAAAACGTCTCATAGGATTGTTTTTATGCACGAAGGCTGAAAGGATGGGAATGCCCCATATTGCTTATACAGTGCATTTTGCCCTTTCAGTTTAGCATAGGGCAGCGAAACAAGGCGATTTGCTGCGCTACCCTATGCCAAATTGCCATAAACGAGGCCCTGAGTGTGTAGACAGAGAGGGCCTGTCTTCAGGTCTTCTCCTTGCATTTCTTTGCCTCCAGTCCAGCGAGGTCATGCCCCTACTGTAGTGCTGTCCAGCTGGGGTAGATGCTTTCTCAGCCTGTTCTTCCTGTTGGCCTTGTAGGTGGTGCAGCTGGTCTTGTACAAGATACAGGTCCAGAGAGGGAGCCACTGTAGTTCCTTGGGCTTTGGAGTGATATGGTAGGGCGTGCGTCTGTATAGTGCAGATATTCAGTCGAGTATAGGATACTTTTCATGTTTCACGTGTGCTTGTGAGTGGGCCATTGACCAGAGCATTGCCTGCATCCACGCCGGAGAGGACCCAGGCTTGTAATGTTGTACTCAAGTAAGATCCTGCAAGAAAGAATTGCCCTTTTTTCAAGGTGGGAGATGACATTGTGCTCTGAGTTTTCTTATTGATGTCTTCTTTGAAGGCGTGGTGTGTGTCATAGACCTCCCAAGTGATGTTGCATTGGCTGGGGGCTTAATCTATTTAGGTTAATTTCAGAACATTTGTGGTCAAATCTGTGTTTTTTGTCTCTTATGATGAAAAAGAGCAATTTAGTCTTTGTAGGGTTGAGCTTCGGTGGGTGCTTAACATCAAACTCTTGCTTAGTTCAAGGCAGGTTTGAGTGAGTGACTGTCAGCTGAAGAGGAGGGGTGGGTGATAAATTCTGCTCCGCCAGCAGAGTTCGCAGAGTTTGGGTCACTCCGCCTTACATCTGTAACGCAAAGTTCTAGCCAAACTCTGCCAACCGCCGTGTGGTGGAGTTTTCTCTTGCGTGTTGTTTGCCAACGGTAAGTTGGCAGGCGAGAATTGGCATCCTCTAGTGCCTTTTTCGGGCGCTAGGAGGACACCGACAAGATTTTCTCAATGCGGATGGTCGCGACCATTCCTGGTGAGAAAGCTGACGCTCGAATATAAAGCTACTCGAGCGGCACCAAAGAAGCCGCGTCCTCTGGTGCACTCCGTGGTGCCGTTCGCACTAATTTTGCAGCGCTGAATAAGCTCCCGGCACTAAAAATCGGCGTGAGCCATGTGACGTGCCAATTTCCACCCACTCGCGGAACTCCACAGAAACTTTCAGAGTTTTCATGTAACCCCGCAGAATTCAGAGGAGTGAAACTCCGCGTGTTCCGCCTACCCCTACCGAAGAGATTTTGAGGTAGGTTCGACTGTTGTCCCCCACTGAGGGACCTTGATTCTGTTGGTGAGTACGGCTCAGACGAATTCCAAATAAAGGCTGAAGATGGTCAGAGAAAGAACGGATCCCCAGGAGACTGGGATAGAAAAGATCCCTAAGAGACTGGGATAGAATGGATCCCTGGGACTCTGGAATAGAATGGATCCCAGGGATACAGGGTTATAATAGATCCCTGAGAGACTGGGATAGAATGGATCCCTGGGATACAGGGTTAGAATAGATCCTTGAGAGACTGGGATAGAATGGATCCCTGGTATACAGGGTTAGAATAGATCCCTGAGAGACTGGGATAGAATGGATCCCTCGGACTCTGGAATAGAATGGATCCCTGGTATACAGGGTTAGAATAGATCCCTGAGAGACTGGGATAGAATGGATTCCTGGGACACTGGGATAGAATGGATCCCTGGGATAAAGGGTTAGAATAGATCCCTGAGAGACTGGGATAGAGTGGATCCCTGGGATACAGGGTTAGAATAGATCCCTGAGAGACTGGGATAGAATGGATCCCTGGGATACAAGGTTAGAATAGATCCCTGAGAGACTGGGATATAATGGATCCCTGGGATACACGGTTAGAATAGATCCCTGAGAGACTGGGATAGAATGGATCCCTGGGACTCTGGAATAGAATGGATCTCTGGGATACAGGGTTAGAATAGATGCCTGAGAGACTGGGATAGAATGGATTCCTGGGACACTGGGATAGAATGGATCCCTGGGATACAGGGTTAGAATAGATCCCTGAGAGACTGGGAAACATGGATCACTGGAAGACTGGGATAGAATAGATCCCTGGGAGACTGGGATAGAATGGATCCCTGGAAGACTGGGATAGAATAGATCCTTGGGAGTCTGGGATAGAATGGACCCTCTGGGAGGCTGGGATGTAACGGATCCCTATGAGACTGGAACAGAATTGATCCCTGAGAGATAGGGTTAGAATAGACCCCTGAGAGACTGGGAAACATGGATCACTGGGAGACTGGGATAGAATAGATCCCTGAGAGACTATGATAGAATGGATCTCTGGAAGACTGGGATAGAATAGATCCTTGGGAGTCTGGGATAGAATGGACTCTCTGGGAGGCTGGGATATAACGGATCCCTATGAGACTGGAACAGAATTGATCCCTGGGAGATAGGGTTAGAATAGACCCCTGAGAGACTGGGAAACATGGATCACTGGGAGACTGGGGTAGAATAGATCCCTGAGAGAATATGATAGAATGGATCTCTGGACACTGGGATAGAATGGGCCCCTGGGAAACATGGTTAGAATAGATCCATGAGAAACTGGGATAGAATAGATCCCTTGAAGAATAGGATTGAGTAGTTCCTTGGGAGACTGGCATAGAATGGATCCCTGGGAGACTGGGATATGATAGATTCCCAAGAGACTGGGATAGAATGGATCCCTAGGAAATGGGATAGACTGGATCTCTGGAAAACTGGGATATATTAGATCCACGGGAGTCTGAGGTAAAATGGATCCCAGGGAGACTGGGATATAACAGATTCATGAGAAACTGATACAGAATGGATCCCTGGGAGACTGGGATAGAATGGATTCCCAAGTGACTGGGATAGAATGTATCCCTGGGAGACTGGGATAGACTGGATCCCTGGAAAACTGGGATATATTAGATCCACGGAAGTCTGAGATAAAATGGATCCCAGGGAGACTGGGATATAACAGATTCATGAGAGACTGATATAGAATGGATCCCTGGGAGACTGGGATAGAATGGATTCCCAAGTGACTGGGATAGAATGTATCCCTGGGAGACTGGGATAGACTGGATCCCTGGAAAACTGAGATATAATAGATCCATGGGAGACTGAGATACAATGGATCCCTGGGAGACCGGGCTATAACAGATTCATGAGAGACTGAGATAGAATGGATCCCTGGGAGACTGGGATAGAATGGATTCCTGGGAGACTGGGTTAGAATAGATCCCTGGGAGACTGGGATAGAATGGATTCCTGGGAGACTGGGTTAGAATAGATCTCTGCGAGACTGGGATAGAATGGATTCTTGAGCGACTGGGATAGAATTAGATCCCTAAGAGACTGCTCTAGAGTGGATCCCTGGACAGTGGAATAGAATGGATCCCTGGGAGACAGGGTCAGAATTAAATCCTGCAAGACTTAGAATGGATCTCTGGGAGACTGAGATATAATGGATCCTTTGTAGATTGGGACAGAAGGTTTACCAGGCAGATGACAGCAGTCCCTCTCCAAAAGGAGGGGTGCACTTTTGGTGACCCTCTGGATCACAAACCCAAGCTCTGGGTCTCAAACCATCACACATGCCTCCGGCAGCGAGCACCATTGTGCGCCGTGTAGCAAACACCAAAAGCCAAGAGAGGCTCATGTGAAGGAGCTCATCGGGGTGCACGGATCCATGCAGTGACATTCCCATGCCAGATTATTCCTTCGGATCGGATCCTGCAGTCAAGTGAGATCGGTTACTTAGATGATTTCTAGGATGAAAGAAAGGTGGGGACGTGGAGGTAGGTGACAGGTGGTCTCGTTACAGGCTTTCTTTAGCAAGGGGATTCCTTGCTAGATTCTGAGGATTCCTCAAAGAAAGCAGCAGATTTCGCTATATTCTTCGATGAAAAGGTCAAAGCTCTGGTGGATAAGGTCGCCCACCCCCCCCCCCATGGAGGAGCGGAAATCCTTGGTCACCTGGCAGAACTTTGACGTCATCTCGGAAGATGACCTCCTCAAATGCATCCGCGAAACTAAACCCTCCAACCATTCCTCCGACCCCATCCCTAGCGACATCGCCATCGATTTCTATACCTATACTCTCTCTTACTGGACCAGGCTAGTCAATCTCTTCCTCAGTCAAGGCTCCCTCCCAGTTACCCTCAAATCAGGTCAGGTCACCCTTCTTCTAAAAAAAACCGCCGCGGATGCGAACGACCTCAACAACTTCCGCCCTATCTCCAACCTCCCTTTTCTGTCGAAAATCACCGAAAAATGTGTCGCGAAACAACTTTCCTCACATATTATGGACAATAACCTCCTCGACGTCTTCCAGTCGGGCTTCATCCAAAACTGCAGCACTGAAACAGCCATGCTGCAAGTGATTGACGATGCGCTGCATATACTCGACTCTGGGGAATCGTGTCTTCTGATTCTTCTGGACCTCTCTGCAGCCTTTGACACTGTTAATCATAGCACCCTCCTCAACACTCTTCAACAGAGAATGGGACTGGATGGCACAGTGCTCAAATGGTTTGCCTCTTTCCTCTCGGACAGATCCCAAATGATCAAGATAGGGAACAGTCTTTCATCTCCTGTTGCCGTAGGTCAAGGCGTCCCTCAAGGTTCTATCCTGGCACCCACCTTGTTTAATCTCTACCTGGAACCTTTAGGCAACCTCCTAAGCAAATCTGGGATCCTTTACCATCTGTATGCGGACGACACGCAAATCTACCTTAAGGTGTCCTCCGCACACGATCTCTCCCTACTCAATTCTACCCTCAACTCTATTCACAACTGGATGTCTGCTCACCAACTCATTCTGAATCCCGCCAAAACTGAATTCCTCCTCCTCTCTACCTCTCTCTCACCTCCTCCTGTTCAATCTTGGATGGATCAGCTGAACCTTCTCAACAACAAACCCATCATTGTTGACAGCGCTAAATCCCTAGGTGTCATTCTCGACAAAAGACTCAACCTAATCGCCCACATCAACTCTATTGCTAAGAATGCACGGTACCAGCTGCGCCTTCTGTGGGGGATCCGTCGGTTCTTCCCGGAGAAAGACTTAAAAACCTTGGTTCAATCTCTGGTTCTCTCAAGACTGGATTACTGCAATTCTCTTCTGACTGGCCTACCCAAATCCCACCTCTCCCCTCTCAAATCCATCCTCCATTCAGCAGCTCGCTTCATTTCAGGGTCTAAACGAAGCGACCACATCACTCCTATCCTGTCCTCTCTGCGATGGCTTCCGATCGAGGCAAGATCTATTTACAAAACTGCCTGCATCACACACAAAGCCTTACACACGTCCTCCCTCGTTACCTGGCGAATAAACTGAAATTGTCCGGTGGCTCTCGCCCTTCTCGCAATGCGGAAAAGCTTCTGCTTGAGCCCCCGTCTTCAAAAGGGAAAGATCGATGGCTCAATCCTTCTCGGGCAATGCGGTGAGAATCTGGAACTCGCTTCCCCCACTGCTCCGTGCCACCTCCTCTACCCGGATCTTCAAAGCTGACCTCAAGTCTCTTCTATTCCAAAGACACTTCCAGAACTAATACGTTCGTTCTCAGGCCCCTCTAGGAAGTCCGCTCGTCAGTATAAAGTTGTACTTGTGTCTGTTCATTCCTTATTTTATGTGTTGTGTTGGTTTTTATGTGCGTGTTCCCCCCATTATAAGTCCCCTGTGAAGTCACGCCCTCTCTACTACCTCAAGGAAGCTCTTCCATGATAGGAATTCTGTATTCCAAGCCTATAGAAGGGCCTTCTCAGTGTGCTTCGAGTTACTGCCACTTATTACAGTATTTTGCCTTTAGTGTATTTTGTACCCCATGTATCATATATTTTGTACCCCATGTACCCCCTGTTGAATCCACGCCCTCTCTACTACCTCAAGGAAGTTCTTCCACTATAGGAAATTCTGTACTCCAAGCCTATAGAAGTGCCTTCCCAGTGTGTCATGTGTGACTGCCATTTATTGCAGTATTATACCTCCATTTGTATTTGGTATCCCATGTTTAATGCACATCTGTCACTTTTTCCTATTGGAACTCATTCCTCTTTTGTATTTGGTTTGTTTGTTTTTGCACAATTGTCACTTTTTCCTCATGCAATGTAACGCTTGTCTTTGTATTATGCTCATTTGTATCCTCCTCCTTATGTAATGTTGCTGATCCTGTTGTGAAGCGCTCTGACACCCTCGAGTAAAGTCCGCGCTATATAAAAACGCATAAATAAATAAATAAGGGGAGGGTCTCTCCTTTCTTGTGTCCAGGGATGATTCTGGGCTCATGGAGGAGTTGGCGATGTAGCGGAAGCTGGGGATCTGGGCTGTAACACACGGGGTCTGGCCTGTAACACACGGGGTCTGGGCTGTAACACACGGGGTCTGGGCTGTAACACACGGGATCTGGGCTGTAACACACGGGGTCTGGGCTGTAACATGTGGGGTTCTGGGCTGTAACACACAATGTCTGGGCTGCAACACACGGTGTCTGGGCTGCAACACACATGGTCTGGGCTATAACACGGGGTCTGGGCTGTAAGACGTGGGGTTCTGGGCTGTAACACACGGGGTCTGGGCTGCAACACACGGGGTCTGGGCTGTGACATGCAGGGTTCTGGGCTGTAACACACAGGGTCTGGGCTGTAACACACGGTGTCTGGGCTGTAACACATGGGGTCTGGGCTTCAACACACAGTGTCTGGGCTGTAACACACGGGGTCTGGGCTGTAACACACGGGGTCTGGGCTGCAACACGTGGGTCCCAGAATTCAAGGAAAAAACCTGGCCTGGCGCTGCGCATCACGCATGGACCTGGGCAACTTGGCAGCTATGGACGGTCTGGGCTGTAACACGCAGGGTTCTGGGCTGTAATACACGGTGTCTGGGCTGCAACACACGGTGTCTGGGCTGTATGTGTACTTGAATCTGACTGTGTTTTTTTACCTTTTATTACCGAATCTGATTTTTAAAGCACGTTATTACTACAAGGCTCAGTTCCTTGGGAGGCCATTTTGTGGGTGCCTCACGGTACTATCGGTTAGCGTTCTAGACTTTGACGCTACGTTACACCTCGGCCCCCTACTTAATGGCCCGGGACCTGACGCGCAGCGCCTGGTAGGCTTCACTATCATTTGAATTGCACTTCATTACTTTTAACCTTCGTACTGCCGATAATCTTTGTGTATGTGTACTTGAATCTGACTGTGTTTTTTTTACCATTTATTACCGAATCTGATTTTTAAAGCACTTTATTACTACGAGGCTTAGTTCCTTGGGAGGCCATTTTGTGAGTGCCTCACACTACTATCGGTTAGCATTCTAGACTTTGACGCTACGTTACGCCTATGCCCCCTACATAATGGCCCGGAAGCGGATGCGAAGCGGGCGTGCCAAATTTAAGCCCGTCTGCGCCTGACGGGGACCAGGCGCCACAACCCCTGGTCCAAATAATTCAATGAGATTAGTTTACTCTGCAAAACAACTGACCGAGTTGCGTCAGGTTTTCTCTGCCAATTGCAATACTTTAAACTTAGATGAAGTCCCCTCTGACTGCCAGCATTGTATGTTCTCCCTCACTCGTTCCATTCATGGCAATGAACTCAATGGAAGGGTTGGACATAAACCTAGTGAAGTAGGAAAACTTAATTATACAGGGAATCCGAACAGGACTACACTTAGATGTACACTTTCATCTCACGAAGAATTTACATTCTATCACATTAATTGCCGTTCACTCCCTAAACACCAAGCCAACATTATTGATCTCCTGATTAATAATCAGCCTGATGCTGTCTTTTTAACAGAGACCTGGTTACAGGAAAGCTCGGGCCCTGACGTGGCGGCGGCTCTTCCACCCAACTACTCCATTATAAGGAAAGAGAGGAAGATGAAAATGGTGGGGCGGCATAGCGATTATTTATAAAAGCTTTCTCGAATTTTAAAACTGAAGATTTTACAGCCATTGACTGTGAAACCTTATTATTTAAAATTGCACTTACGCCTAATTTCACATTCTCTGGAATACTGGTGTATCGTCCCCCGGGCTAAGCTGGGCCTCGGGTGCTTTCCTTCCCCAATCAAGAAGCCCCGTATATTTTGAAGGCTGCCAATTTTACTATATTGGGAGATCTGAATCTCCATCTCGATGATCCCAAATGTACCAAAAGTTCGTCGCTCATAGCTGACTTAGAAGCGATGAACGTTCAATTATGTCATTCAGTCCCTACCCATATAGTGGCCCATCTGCGAGATCCTATTTTTTCTAATCTGCCCGACCGTAGTCGTGTCCCTGCTCTTCCTTTGTGCTGGTCCGATCACTTTGCTGTGGCTTTCTTGTTGAAAGTAACGTCCTCTCCTCCTCCGATCTGTCTGGTGCCTGAACAAAAGATTAGAAGTTGGGCAAAGCTCGATGTCCTGGCTCTAAACAAACTTCTAGTTGACAGTAGACCAGGTGTTGAACAGATCTCGATTACTGATCTTGGTCTTATCCAAAATTGGATTCTACAAGCAGTCGATACTTGCCTCCCTCTGTCCAACAAGCGCTCTAACAGACATCTGCCACCAGCCCCCTGGTTCACTGAAAGGCTTAAAAGTGAAAAGTCTAAATGTAAAACACTAGAAAGAGGCTGGAGGAAACACTACAATGAAGACGCCAAAGTTGCATATAAAAAAGCCCAAAGTGAATACCATATCCTTTGTACGGTAGCCCGTGCTGAGTCTTTCTCACATAAAATCTTTCAAGCACTAATCTGCTCCAAAATGCTTTTCAAGGTGGTAAAAGAACTATCCGGCTCGGAGACCCAGACTACTCCCCTTGCTCTTACTTGCACTCAATGTGAAGAACTTGCTCTCTATTTTACGGAGAAAGTCGAAAAGATACACTCTGCGCGGCGAAGTAAAAACTCTCAAAATATTTCATTAGACACCGAGACTTTTCCTAATGCTATTCTGGACCCTATGTTGACAGAGCTCCACAACAAGATTACATGTTCCTGCAAACTGGAAACTTAGACCCTCTTGGAATCTAGCTCCTTTAACCACCTTCTGGCAAACATTAAATCTGGTTCCTCCCCCGTGATTTACTCCCCACTCATGTGCTTAAACAGCTAGACGCTTCTATACTTGCGATTATTATGGAACTTTTAAATGCCTCTTTACAGGAGGGTGTGGTTCCGCTGGAATGGAAACATGCTATGGTGCTCCCTCTTCTTAAGAAAGCCAATGCGGACCCTGCTATGCCGTCTAACTTTCGTCCCATCTCGCTGCTTCCAATTTTTTCTAAAATTCTGGAAAAGCATGTTAATGGTCAGCTGACCTCCTTTATTGAATCTCAGAACTTTCTTCACACTTCGCAATCGGGGTTTAGAGCGGGTTTCTCCACTGAATCCACTCTCCTAGGCGTCACTGAAATGTTAAGGCACCGGTTAGATGAGGGGGAAACAGCGGCACTTATCTTGCTAGCCCTTAGCGCCGCTTTTGACACGGTGTCCCATTCTGTCTTGTTGAGAACTTTGCAGTCCTTGAGCCTGGCGGGTACTGCCTTGCAGTGGCTCGGTTCTTTCCTAACGGACCGAGCTTTCCAGGTTGTCTCTGCTTCGGCTAGCTCCAACTCTTATCTGTCCCCTTATGGAGTTCCACAGGGCTCTGTGTTGAGCCCACTACTATTTAATGTGTATGTCCGGCCTTTAGCAGATGTTGCTGAAGAGGTTGGTCTATGCCGATGATACCCAGATCATCTTTTCCCTTTCCTCCTCTAAAGGGTCAGAATCCTCTGTTCTTCAGTTAGGTCTGAACAAAGTTGCGTCCTGGCTTCAAAACAACCTGCTCAAATTAAACGGGGACAAGATTGATCATGATCTTAGGGAAAAAACATGACCTTTGGGGACCTCAACACTGGCCCTCTGAAATGGGTGCTTTACCCTTGCTGGTACATCATGTCCGCAATTTGGGCTGCATCGTAGACAAACATCTATCGATGAAACAAGTCACCAAGGTGTCCTCTACCTGTTTTACTGTTCTAAAATGGTTAAAGAAGATTCTATGGATGATTCCCCTCTCAGCACAGAGAACAGTAGTTACCTCTAGGCTAGGCTACGGCAATGTTCTTCATCAGGGCTCCAATAAAGCAATGATACAGAGACTTCAAGTGGTGCAGAATGCGGCTGCGAGACTGCTGTGTCATGTGCCTCAGTCTTCCTCTGTCTCAGGCTTCCTTCGCGACCTACACTGGCTGACGGTGGAGAATCGAGTCAAATTCAAATCCTTGTGCTATATGTTTAAAATTAAAACTGGAGTGGCCCCAAAATATTTGCAAGAACTAGTTAAGCGCTATCAACCCTTGCGCCTTCTCCGCTCTGCTCAGCAGACAAGCTTTATTGTCCCTAAAGTTAGACTCTCTCGCAAGCGTGGTCGGTCCTTTTCTTATTTAGGAGCGACCCTGTGGAACTCTCTACCTGTCTCCCTACGCGAGGAAACCGTGTACGGTGTATTCAGCAAAGGTTTGAAGACTTGGTTTTTCAACCTCTAATGCCTTTTCTTTCATTTTTTACCTTTTCTTTCCTACCGGGACGGCGCCGGGAAACCCTTTGGGGTATCTGTGCGCGCCCTACAAATTCAATTTAGTAATAATAATAACACACGGGGTCTGGGCTGTAACACACGGGGTCTGGGCTGTAACACACGGTGTCGGGCTGTAACACGGGGTCTGGGCTGTAACACACAGGGTCTGGGCTGTAACACACGGGGTATGAGCTGTAACACACGGGGTCTGGGCTGTAACACACGGGGTCTGGGCTGTAACACACAGGGTCTGGGCTATAACACACGGAGTCTGGGCTGTAACACACAGGGTCTGGGCTGTAACACACGGGGTCTGGGCTGTAACACACAGGGTCTGGGCTGTAACACACAGGGTCAGGGCTGTAACAAATGGGGTCTGGGCTGTAACACGCAGGGTTCTGGGCTGTGACACACAGGGTCTGGGCTGTAACACACGGTGTCTGGGCTGTAACACACAGTGTCTGGGCTGTAACACACAGTGTCTGGGCTGCAACACACGGTGTCTGGGCTGTAACACACAGTGTCTGGGCTGTACCACACAGTGTCTGGGCTGCAACACACGGTGTCTGGGCTGTAACACACGTGGTCTGGGCTTTAACACGGGGTCTGGGCTGTAACACACGGGGTCTGGGCTGTAACACACGGGGTCTGGACTGTAACACACGGTGTCGGGCTGTAACACACGGGGTCTGGGCTGTAACACACGGGGTATGAGCTGTAACACACGGGGTCTGGGCTGTAACACACGGGGTCTGGGCTGTAACACACGGGGTCTGGGCTATAACACACGGAGTCTGGGCTGTAACACACAGGGTCTGGGCTGTAACACACAGGGTCTGGGCTGTAACACACAGGGTCTGGGCTGTGACACACATGGTCTGGGCTGTAACACACGGGGTCTGGGCTGTAACACACAGGGTCTGGGCTGTAACACACAGGGTCAGGGCTGTAACAAATGGGGTCTGGGCTGTAACACGCAGGGTTCTGGGCTGTGACACACAGGGTCTGGGCTGTAACACACGGTGTCTGGGCTGTAACACACAGTGTCTGGGCTGTAACACACAGTGTCTGGGCTGCAACACACGGTGTCTGGGCTGTAACACACAGTGTCTGGGCTATAACACACAGTGTCTGGGCTGCAACACACGGTGTCTGGGCTGTAACACACGTGGTCTGGGCTTTAACACGGGGTCTGGGCTGTAAAACGTGGGGTTCTGGGCTGTGACACACAGGGTCTGGGCTGTAACACACGGGGTCTGGGCTGTGACACGCGGGGTTCTGGGCTGTAACACGTGGGGTATGGGCTGTACCACAAGGGGTCTGGGCTGTAACACACAGGGTCTGGGCTGTGACACACAGGGTCTGGGCTGTAACACACTGGGTCTGGTCTGTAACACACTGGGTCTGGTCTGTAACACGCAGGGTCTGGGCTGTAACACACTGGGTCTGGTCTGTAACACACTGGGTCTGGGCTGTAACACACGGGGTCTGGGCTGTGACACGCGGGGTTCTGGGCTGTAACACGTGGGGTATGGGCTGTACCACAAGGGGTCTGGGCTGTACCACAAGGGGTCTGGGCTGTAACACACAGGGTCTGGGCTGTAACACACAGGGTCTGGGCTGTAACACACAGGGTCAGGGCTGTAACAAATGGGGTCTGGGCTGTAACACGCAGGGTTCTGGGCTGTGACACACAGGGTCTGGGCTGTAACACACGGTGTCTGGGCTGTAACACACAGTGTCTGGGCTGTAACACACAGTGTCTGGGCTGCAACACACGGTGTCTGGGCTGTAACACACAGTGTCTGGGCTGTAACACACAGTGTCTGGGCTGCAACACACGGTGTCTGGGCTGTAACACACGTGGTCTGGGCTTTAACACGGGGTCTGGGCTGTAAAACGTGGGGTTCTGGGCTGTGACACACAGGGTCTGGGCTGTAACACACGGGGTCTGGGCTGTAACACACGGGGTCTGGGCTGTAACACACGGGGTCTGGGCTGTGACACGCGGGGTTCTGGGCTGTAACACGTGGGGTATGGGCTGTACCACAAGGGGTCTGGGCTGTAACACACAGGGTCTGGGCTGTGACACACAGGGTCTGGGCTGTAACACACTGGGTCTGGTCTGTAACACACTGGGTCTGGTCTGTAACACACAGGGTCTGGGCTGTAACACACTGGGTCTGGTCTGTAACACACTGGGTCTGGGCTGTAACACACGGGGTCTGGGCTGTGACACGCGGGGTTCTGGGCTGTAACACGTGGGGTATGGGCTGTACCACAAGGGGTCTGGGCTGTACCACAAGGGGTCTGGGCTGTAACACACAGGGTCTGGGCTGTAACACACAGGGTTGGTCTGTAACACACAGGGTCTGGTCTGTAACACACGGGGTCTGGGCTGTAACACACTGGGTCTGGGCTGTAACACACGGGGTCTGGGCTGTGACACGCGGGGTTCTGGGCTGTAACACGTGGGGTATGGGCTGTACCACAAGGGGTCTGGGCTGTACCACAAGGGGTCTGGGCTGTAACACACAGGGTCTGGGCTGTACCACAAGGGGTCTGGGCTGTAACACACGGGGTCTGGGCTGTGACACGCGGGGTTCTGGGCTGTAACACGTGGGGTATGGGCTGTACCACAAGGGGTCTGGGCTGTACCACAAGGGGTCTGGGCTGTAACACACTGGGTCTGGTCTGTAACACACGGTGTCTGGGCTGTGACACGCGGGGTTCTGGGCTGTGACACGCGGGGTTCTGGGCTGTACCACAAGGGGTCTGGGCTGTAACACACAGGGTCTGGGCTGTAACACACAGGGTCTGGGCTGTAACACACAGGGTCTGGGCTGTAACACGCGAGGTCTGGGCTGTAACAAAGGGTCTCGGCAAAGAGACGCAAGGCATACACCTCCTCAGAGGGGTCAAAAAAACAAAGCGCTGCAGGCAGGAGCGAAGTGCGTGATACCGTTAAAATGTTGCTGATGCTCTTATATATATTTATATATTCAGATTACATCAATACAGCTTGATTTGTATGTATTTGGTTATATTGCTTTTGTTGTGATTCGTATCTGATGTACTGTATGTGATTTCCCTCACAGTGAATCCCTTTGGGACCTTGTCAATTGTTACAAAATATACCCTGGTCCTGCAGGGGCATATGGGGTACTCCTGTAGCTCTTACTCCTGGTACCGCAGGGGCACATGGGGTACTCCTGTAGCTCTTACTCCTGGTACCGCAGGGGCATATGGGGTACTCCTGTAGCTCTTACTCCTGGCACCGTGTAAAGGAGGGTATGCCTGGCACACCGCTGCCAGGACGTGGCCAGGCCGACGCCTGCTGTAATGAGACATTAGTACTCGCAGGGGCGCGGGATCGCTTGTAAACGAGATGCAAATGACTTCCTGATGAGGTGGTAATGAGCTGTGAGTGGGTTTTGGCAGAGGTGTCGGCCGGTCTGTCAATGTTTTGTCCTGTGTACTTGTAGTTGTGTTAATGTGTCACGAACCATTTCTTTCAAGCCTCTGCTGGGTCCATGGAGCTCTGCTCTCTCCCCTTCTGACCTGCAGCAGGGTAATAACTTATTACAGTCTAGTAGTAGGTTGCATGTAGTTATTGGAAGCTTCCAGTGCTCATGACATTGATGAGGTAAAAGGGACTCTGTGGCAAGTCACTGAGCGGTTCTGTAGCCAAACAGAGACACAAGGCCGCAGACCCATATAGAAACACAAGGCTGCAGACCCACATAGAGACACAAGGCCGCAGACCCACACAGAGACACAAGGCCGCAGACCCATATAGAGACACAAGGCCGCAGACCCATACAGAGACACAAGGCCGCAGACCCATATAGAAACACAAGGCCGCAGACCCACATAGAGACACAAGGCCGCAGACCCATACAGAGACACAAGGCCGCAGACCCATATCGAGACACAAGGCCGCAGACCAACATAGAGACACAAGGCCGCAGACCCACATAGAGACACAAGGCCGCAGACCCACACAGAGACACAAGGCCGCAGACCCATATAGAGACACAAGGCCGCAGACCCACACAGAGACACAAGGCCGCAGACCCATATAGAGACACAAGGCCGCAGACCCATATAGAGACTCAGGGCCGCAGACCCATATAGAGACTCAGGGCCGCAGACCCATATAGAGACACAAGGCTGCAGACCCATATAGAGACACAAGGCCGCAGACCCATACAGAGACACAAGGCCGCAGACCCATATAGAGACTCAGGGCCGCAGACCCATATAGAGACTCAGGGCCGCAGACCCACACAGAGACACAAGGCCGCAGACCCATATAGAGACTCAAGGCCGCAGACCCACATAGAGACACAAGGCCGCAGACCCACACAGAGACACAAGGCCGCAGACCCACACAGAGACACAAGGCCGCAGACCCATATAGAGACACAAGGCCGCAGACCCACACAGAGACACAAGGCCGCAGACCCATATAGAGACACAAGGCCGCAGACCCATATAGAGACTCAGGGCTGCAGACCCATATAGAGACTCAGGGCCGCAGACCCATATAGAGACACAAGGCTGCAGACCCATATAGAGACACAAGGCCGCAGACCCATACAGAGACACAAGGCCGCAGACCCATATAGAGACTCAGGGCCGCAGACCCATATAGAGACTCAGGGCCGCAGACCCACACAGAGACACAAGGCCGCAGACCCATACAGAGACACAAGACCGCAGACCCATATAGAGACTCAGGGCCGCAGACCCATATAGAGACTCAGGGCCGCAGACCCATATAGAAATACAAGGCCGCAGACCCACATAGAGACACAAGGCCGCAGACCCACACAGAGACACAAGGCCGCAGACCCATATAGAAATACAAGGCCGCAGACCCACACAGAGATACAAGGCCGCAGACCCACACAGAGACACAAGGCCGCAGACCCATATAGAGACACAATGCCGCAGACCAATATAGAGACACAAGGCCGCAGACCCACATAGAGACACAAGGCCACAGACCCACATAGAGACACAAGGCCGCAGACCCACACAGAGACACAAGGCCGCAGACCCATATAGGGACACAAGGCTGCAGACCCATATAGAGACACAAGGCCGCAGACCCATATCGAGACACAAGGCCGCAGACCCACATAGAGACACAAGGCCGCAGACCCACACAGAGACACAAGGCCGCAGACCCATATAGAGACACAAGGCCGCAGGCCCACACAGAGACACAAGGCCGCAGACCCATATAGAGACACAAGGCCGCAGACCCATATAGAGACTCAGGGCCGCAGACCCATATAGAGACTCAGGGCCGCAGACCCATATAGAGACACAAGGCTGCAGACCCATATAGAGACACAAGGCCGCAGACCCATACTGAGACACAAGGCCAAAGACCAATATAGAGGCACAAGGCCACAGACCCACACAGAGACACAAGGCCTCAGAACCACACAGAGACACAAGGCCAAAGACCCATATAGAGACACAAGGCCAAAGACCCATATAGAGACACAAGGCCGCAGACCCATATAGAGACACAAGGCCGCAGACCCATATAGAGACAGAAGGCCGCAGACCCACACAGAGATGCAAGGCCGCAGACCCATACAGAGACACAAGGTCGCAGACCCATATAGAGGCACAAGGCCGTAGACCCATATAGAGACAGAAGGCTGCAGACCCACACAGAGACACAAGGCCCCAGACCCATACAGAGACACAAGGTCACAGACCCATACAGAGACACAAGGCTGCAGACCAATATAGAGACACAATGCTGCAGACCCACACAGAGACACAAGGCTGCAGACCCACACAGAGACACAAGGCCACAGACTCATATAGAGACACAAGCCATCAGACCAATATAGAGACACAAGCCATCAGACCAATATAGAGACACAAGGCCGCAGATCAATATAGAGACACAAGGCCGCAGACCCATATAGAGACACAAGGCTGCAGACCCATATAGAGACACAAGCCCGCAGACCCATATAGAGACACAAGCCCGCAGACCCATATAGAGTCACAAGGCGGCAGACCCATATAGAGACACAAGCCTGCAGACCCATACAGAGACACAACCCCGCAGACCAATACAGAGACACAAGGCCGCAGACCCTTACAGAGACACAAGTCCGCAGACCCATATAGAGACACAAGGCCACAGACCTATATAGAGACACAAGGCCACGGACCCACATAGAGACACAAGGCCGCAGACCCATATAGAGACACAAGGCGGCAGACCCATATAGAGCCACAAGTCGGCAGACCCATATAGAGACACAAGCCTGCAGACCCATAAAGAGACACAAGGCCGCAGACCAATACAGAGACACAAGGCCGCAGACCCATACAGAGACGCAAGGTCGCAGACCCATATAGAGGCACAAGGCCGCAGACCCATACAGAGACACAAGGCCGCAGACCAATATAGAGACACAAGCCCTCAGACCCATACAGAGACACAAGGCCGCAGACCAATATAGAGACACAAGCCCTCAGACCCATACAGAGACACAAGGCCGCAGAGTAGTGCACATATAGGATCATGGAACCACAATATTCTTTTAGTGCACTGTAACAACGCAGCTCTGTTCACTACAGGGCTCTTCGCCCATGGGCATGCTAGCCGACCATAGGCCTCTGGCCAGCAATGTGCCTTGATTGGATGTGGAGGACTGGGGCTGGTAGAACAGCCCTCCCCCCTCCCCTTCCTTCTGAAGGAGCCCTCCATGCTTTGTCTTCAAAGAGAAGAAAGTATGGCAAATCTTTAGGGTCGCTTGACACTGCCTCCGGAATGCGGAAAATGTGCCTCACACCATTGGGGAGGTTTAATAGGTCCCTTTCATCAGCGTCCACCTCCCTCCAGTGCTAACTCGAAACACATTTATAGAAATAATGGACCATATTGTCATAAAATTCATAGCCCTGCATGACAAAGAAGTGTTTTGCTTTTTGTGTTGTTCCTCACCCTCCCCCCCCCCGCCCCCCCCGGGGTAGGATGTAAGTGGACATGGAATTTTTTTTAGATAAGGACATGTTATTAAGAAGCCACAATAGCGACTATTTCTGCTTCGTAGGCATAAAATGTCAGTGTTAATAATAATACCATGTCCATAGGGAGCATTTCATGTGATGTTCTTTGTACCTAGCAAAGCCCAGCACATACTCCCTTTAAGGATAGCATTTTTAAATTCAAAAAGGACAGTGGATGATGAACCCCCAGGCCCCTATTAGGAGTGGTCACTTATTTCTGTTATTTCTGATGAGGTTGGTAACTGCATTAGGATGTCCTTGGGAGCACGAGGAAAACCGCAATCCCCTTGACCTTCACCCAGAAATGTTGGTTGCTGAAAGCAACCAAACCCTGTGGGTAGCAGTCTGGGGGAATTTGACCCAGAATTTCCAATTTCCCAGTAATTCCTAATTTCCAAGCGGACCAACCCTCTCAGAGTCCTATTAGCAATCTCTTGGTAACTAGGCCAACCCAGAGTTACCAGTACCGCCAGTAAGGGTCACTCCACAGAGGCAAAATTACTAGAAGGATATCCGGGTCACTCGGAAGGAGGGGCTTCATGAAGAGTCCGCCAGACTTCCAAGTGGGATTGAAAATTGCAAGGCCCCTGGGACACCACACACCTGCCATGTTCTCTGGAGAGATTGGCTGCCTCAAGCAACTGAAATCTAAATCTCAGGGAGGAACTATCAAAGAGAATGAGGAATTATAGATAGATTCCCCTTGTAACTCCCCATTCCTAAAGGCAGTGGTGGCTGCTGTGGCATTTAAGTAGTGGGGCAGCGTGGGGGGTAGCACGGGGGAAAGAATAAAAAAAATAATGCTTACCTGCATTCTGCAGCATCGGTGCTCTTCTGGCCTCTGCTCCTCGGCTCCCGGCATGTCACAGGGACCCCCTGCACCAATCCAGACGCTGCTCTCATGCTAGTATTACCCAGCATGAGAGCAGTGCCGTGATTGGTGTGAGCGCCATAGTTAGGCACTCTCTATGACCCTCTACTTGTTCTCCACCTGGCTGTAAAGCACAGCTCGGGTGGAGGGATCTAAGTTCGCATGACTGTTTGGCCGGCCTTATACGGTCGGCCAAACGCTATCATGCGCACTTGAAGCAGTGCCACCACTCTTCCTCCTTCCTGCGGCTGTGCCGACGTGAATGGATGGCCCCACCCTCGGCTCACTGCAGGAAGTAAGCGAGGAAATAAAAATGGTAATAACCTTTGTTATTATCATTTTATTTTTCATTTTTCACTGCTCAAAAGCAGTGGGGTAACGCTCCTCCGCCTTAACGGAGGAGCTGCCGCTGCCTAAAGGGACTCTGAGGATTCAACCTGTAATCATTGTTAAGCATGTGGATGGAACAGTTGTAAATATAAGAAAAGCCATTGAAAGATCACTGCTGTGTGTATGCACGCAAGTGCACGCATGAGCGGCCATCTTGAAATGTCTTTTCTCATAAAGTACAACAACAAAAAGCTTTCCAATGTGGCTGCCAGTGCGTAGGGATTCACAAACAGTCATCTTGGAATGTTTTTTGTTATCCATTATTAATAGTTTACCGTTCCAAAATGGCTGACATCCATTTTCAAATGATAAATTAATAATAAAGGATGCGCAAAAAGTCTCATAAATAATCAAGCGAGCAGCTAGGAAGCAGCGTGCCGCTGTTGGGCCCTTAAAGAAAGAAAAAAATCAGAGAAAACAGGAGGGTGGGGGCATGAAGGGGAGGGTAGTGAGCACACTGGGCGAGTCGGGTGTTGACGAGTCATGGAGAGAGAAGAGAGTGAGTGGGGATCTGGAGAGTAGTGGATGCTGCTACTTAATGGGGGTGGTGGGCGGGGGAGGGGGAGTGGCGGGGGTAAATGAATTTTTTTTTTTATAGAACACTCACCTGTAGGCCGGCCGCTGTCTCTCAGTCCTCTTCGGATCCTTGGTCGACTCCAGGAGTAGGAACCAGGAAGCACACAGGCTCCCAGACTCCCCTAGCTAATCACGACACTGCCTTGCAGCAGCGTTGTGATTGGTCTGAGCGCCATGATTCGGCGCTCAGAGAGGGACTGGGAGGCCATGCATGTTTTCCACCCAAGCTCTGCAATACAGCCTGGTGGAGAACATGTAAAGTGTGCATGTCTGTTTGGAAGGCCCAGGACGACCGGCCAAACCATCATGCGCACTTAGAGTGTGTGCACCGCTCCTCCCCCTGGCCCCTGCTCTGGTCAGCCCGGCCCGCCCCACCCCGCACCTAGGCAGTAACGGAAAAATTAAATGATAATAACATTGCGTTATTATCATTTTATTTTTATTTTCTGAACTGCTCGCAGAGCAATAGGGCAAAGCTCCTCCGCCTTAGCAGGGGAGCCACGGTTGCAGGAGAGCAGTGGAAAGCAGAGGAGGGGGGCAGGAAGGGAAATATTACCCCGTGCACTGGCAGGAAAGGACTCCATAGGCGGTAGATAGCTGCCAAGGTTTCCGATTGATGATGTGTGACATTTTTATAATTTCAGTGTAATTATGAGTGATATTCAAAGACTATGAGTGACACTTTCTCGCGAGCAAAAATTAAGCAATGAAGAAGAGGAAAACATATAAATATCAGAAATTACATACATTCGAGCAACAAAAAACTATAAGAAGATCCTAAAACTGCTGCTAAGCACCGGAAATGCGAGGGTTCTAAACAAGTGCCCATGTAACCTTATCGTACTGTTAAACAAATCTTGAAACTGAAGACTTTTGTGGCACTGCTGAGACGTCAGTGAAATTTCTGCGCTGTTGGGTGAAACACTGTAGCCAGCCGTGAGCTGTGCCAGCCCCCCAGCCTGCCACAAGGACCGCGAGCTGCTAGCTAAGCTTTGCGCAGTCTGAAGGTGCTAAAAATGTCACCCCTTACTGTGTGAGTGCCTTTCTTTTATACATGAACAGCTGTCACCGCCACAATACGACTCGAGGTGAACGATAAGCCACCCAGTGTGCTTTACTAAAACACAAACACATAAAAGTTGTCTCAGTGTGCAGCTACAATAAATACTTGGAGCAAGCAGACGCACTTGTCGACCTGGACAAGATGAAAGGTTATGCTGGCTCCTTCGGTATTCAATCATGTGACGCGCAGTTGCAGTAGGATTCCAGCAGCAGGTGCATTAACCCCAAAGTATCTCAGCATAAAAGACGACTGGATGAACTGCTCACGCCTGACCAGTGGCGGCTGGTGACATTCGAAAGTGGTGTGGCGTAAAACAATAGCCGTACTGCAATGTTGCGAGCGAGCGTAGCGAGCGAGCCCGAACCACCTACGGGGGTTCGGGGGGGTTCTACCCCCGAGAAAATTTTGAAAAAAGAGTGGACAAATGGTGCATTTTCAAGCAAATTTGAGATAGCAGGAAGGTTAATAAAGCAATTGTGAATCTGTTCTAACAAAGACAGTGAATGGCTCAGCTCTGGTCGAGCTCTTCCTTTTATTTGTTAACTTGCCCACATATAGTGTCATACATTCCCAGTACCATCACTATCTTTTGTCTCCATCTATTCACCTTTCTTGCCATCCGTCCATCCATCTTTCTCTCCATCACCCATCCATCTTTTCATCTCTCCTTTTCTCCCGTCCTTCCTTCTATCTCTCCTTTTCTCCCTTCCTTCTTTCCATTGCAAGAGATTGTATTTATGAGCTCCTGGGAGACCAGACTGAAAGGAGCTTCAAACAAGGTAAATATCTCCTGTTACACAGGATTGTCTGTTGACCTCCACCCCCACTCAAGCTGCTATGGTGGAGGGTTTGTGACGCCCCTCTGCAAAGAGACCACACATCACACACTCGCCACGGAAAGTGTCCGCCCAACGCAGCACAACATAATACACTTTCCGGCACCAAAACAATTCACAGTAAAGAACATTTACTTTTTATGGACGTTTCCTCTTCCCAGGCGACTTCCTCAACATGCATTAAGATATTGCAACACACGCGGGTTGTCACCGCAAAAAGAGTGACGCTCCTCAAGAGGAAATAGACAATGACACAGCCAGGTTGTCGGCACGGTAGGCTCAAACTAAGCAAGCCGGGAAGGGCGCACCCCAGAGAGTGTATTTACGATGCACTGCGCCACACTCCAGTCCCACGGCGCGCACATTGGAAATGCACCAGTACATACACATCTTAATGTTACACTCCAACACGCACAACTGGGAACAGACACGGTACGCTTTCAGCACACAAGAGTGTGGAGCACGTAACGTGCTGCACCATTGCAAGCTGTGTTACAAAGGCGCACGTGTGTCTTTAGCGAAGAGGAGCCAGCAGGTGGGTAAATACAATAACGCACATACATTCAGGTATTGGAACAGAGACATCCAGGCTTGTTTCGATACACACGCGCCCCAGCATGCGCCAAACATATGTTTATATGTACAAATTACAAATCACCATTCCATGTTGAGAGTAATCTACACCCAATAATAGTGTAAGCTTCTGACATTAATGTCCAATCTTGACAATAATTGTAGAACTGAGTGTGACCCGCACACAGTAACCTGTAAATACCAATGAAAGTATGTGTGAATAGCTATGTACGTATGATGAACAAACTGAAAAGCTGCCGTGAACACTTTACTGGTGCCTTTAATTACCAGTCGTGGCTCGCAATACTCGCGGAGGGGGTCGGGTGGGGACCGGGGGAGTTTAAAATTAAAATAAAAGAAAAAGAAAACTTACCTGACCGGGTACGCGCCGCCGCTGCTTCTGGGCCGGGGTCCCGCGTTGGCGCTCTTCAACTTCTGAACAGGAACAGCCGCGTCACTGGCAACCCCTCTCAGCCAATACTGACGCTGCTCCAGCAGCGCCAGGATTGGCTTAGCAGGGATACTCGCCGCCCTGCCGCCCATTAGGAGACCGAGGGTTGCGGCGTTGATCAACCCTCGCTCTCCTAATGCGCAGCCGCCAGCCAGAGCAAACACTTGTGCGCATGACTGGGCTGGTCGGAAAAATTCTCTGACCTAAACCCAACATGCACACTTGTGCTGCTGCCTGCTGTGCGCTCCGCGCCACCCCCTGGTCTGACAATGCATGTCAGTCAGCATGACGCCGGACCGCCCACCCCCTTCAGACTCTGAAGGGGTGGGCGGTCCGGCGTCATGCATTGTCAGTTCAGACAGAGCCGCCGAGGGAGCTGCGGGCGCGGCTTGTGGGTCAACGCCCCAGTGCCCTAATGGACGCACCGCCACTGCGCCTGACACGGGACAGCTTCAGATATCTGCAGCAATAGCTATTGTATGGGGAACGACGGTCATTTTACAGCATATGCTAATGAATATTTACAAAATAAAAACAAAACAAAAAAATGTTCTAACCCAAAATAATAGAAACAATAAAAATATGTGCATTTAAAGAGCCCAGGAGTGAGTGATGGGGCATCATTCACGCCGCTGCCACACAAGAGGGTGGGAGCGTTTAATGGGGCGCTGCATGTTTTGGGAGTCTTAAGCGTAGCGGAGCTGGGCCCATTCCCGGGCAGCACAGAGTTGTGTGCATACACGTCATGCAGCAGTCTCTGCACAACCTGGCTCCAAAGCGAAGGGCGTTTAGTCTCTGTTTCGGCTGGCTTGTGGCACCCATATTCACACTGTCTGCACATCTCACGGCTCCCTTTTCGGGTTCCCCTGCCTCGCCGCATATTTTCCAATTTTTCAAGAACGCACGCCCTTGTATCCTAAGACAATTGAAAGGTAAGCAAGTGGGAAGAAGTGCCATCGGGTTGTAATCTAAGACATGCATGTGGGTGAACCACCAACTCTGTGACCTACAGTGCCCTTTCACCGTATGTGTACATTCTATGTGTGTGCAGCAGAGGGGTGCGTCAGACTGAGTATAGCGCTCGCTGCTTTGGTTCTTACAAGGCTTGTGTGCACTGCACTCATATTAACATTTGGACATAATACATTGCGTTGCTTTGGGCCTGATATTTAAAGGCCATTGCAGTTGCCGTGTCTGGCCTCACATTGGGCTTCCTCGAGAGTGAGCAATGCTGGCTCTGCGGGGTATCAGAGGAGGCAGCAGCCTGGGCAGGGTCACCCAAGGTTGAAGGAAGGACCCTTATAGCTCCGGGCTGGGAAGGGGGGACTCATCTCGCTGCGCTGGTAACATATATGGAGCCCGCTTCCATTTTCATTCAAGTCAGTTTGATTTGCGCTTCGTGATGCCCCCAGTTGTCCACTTAGACTTAGTCCAGAACCTTCTGAGCGTTTATGAACATCGCTCACGGCAAGGACACATGAACCGACAACCATCTCGGGGCTCCCTCGGAAGTCCGGCCCTGGTTCTACATGGGGAGGGGCAGTGCACACTGTTCTAAAGCCACGAAATATGGCCAGTGAAGTAACACTGTAATGAAAAATTTAAAGGGAAAGAAACGGGGTCGCAGCCTCTTACCGGCTCCGTCCGCTTTAATCCAATCATGTAGCACCCGAATTGCTTTCTTCTGCTCTACAGTGCCACACGCCCGCACGCGTGGGATTACGTTTCATAGTTTGAAATGAGAATACCGTGCAGTGCGGGGAATGTCGCGTTACGTCACAGGGAGAGTAGCAGTAACAACTAGACCGCCTATGCATGTGAGACTGCCTAAATAGCAGCGCTCAGTTAGACGGCTGAGGCGCTATAAATGCGTGACAATGCATTTCAGTGCGGTGATGCGGACCACCACACTGAAATGCGTTAGCCTAACGCCCGATGCGTGGTACTTGGCAGGGCTCCTGGACGCAGAAATAGCCAACAGAATAAGCCGAAACAGTCAGTCATGTGTGGGCTGATCTAAGATGCAAATAACAATCAGGGTCAGACTGGGACACAAAATCGGCCCGGCGCCAAAATCAAAGTGCCTCCCATTAGTGATTTAGATTTACCCAATAAAGTGGCCCATGTTTGCAAATTGGGACAGTTTTGAACTTGCAAAGATGCACTATATAAATGTTTTGCAGTGTATGGAAGACTGCACGAATTTGCGCTTGCTGCTGGCAATATTTTAGATAAAATAAGGGAAATCAACAGTAAAAACTGTCCCAGCAGTCCATAGCGACCATAAAGCAGGTCCACAAACAGCCAGAAAAACACCCACACACTGACCTGTCAGAGCAGCCCGTTGGGCACTGCCTGACTACCCTTCAGACCAGTCCGACCCTGATAACAATGTCTAACACCCACACACTGACCTGTCAGAGCAGCCCGTCGGGCACTGCATGACTGCCGTTCAAGCCAGCCCGACCCTGATAACAATGTCTAACACCCACACACTGACCTGTCAGAGCAGCCCGTCGGGCACTGCCTGACTGCCCTTCCGGCCAGTCTGACCCTGATAACAATGTCTAACACCCACACACTGACCTGTCAGAGCAGCCCGTCGGGCACTGCCTGACTGCCCTTCAGGCCAGCCCGACCCTGATAACAATGTCTAACACCCACACACTGACCTGTCAGAGCAGCCCGTCGGGCACTGCCTGACTGCCCTTCCAGCCAGCCCGACCCTGATAACAATGTCTAACACCCACACTCTGACCTGTCAGAGCAGCCCGTCGGGCACTGCCTGACTGCCCTTCCAGCCAGCCCGACCCTGATAACAATGTCTAACACCCACACTCTGACCTGTCAGAGCAGCCCGTCGGGCACTGCCTGACTGCCCTTCCAGCCAGCCCGACCCTGATAACAATGTCTAACACCCACACTCTGACCTGTCAGAGCAGCCCGTCGGGCACTGACTGACTGCCCTTCCAGCCAGCCCGACCCTGATAACAATGTCTAACACCCACACACTGACCTGTCAGAGCAGCCCGTCGGGCACTGCATGACTGCCTTTCAAGCCAGCCCGACCCTGATAACAATGTCTAACACCCACACACTGACCTGTCAGAGCAGCCCGTCGGGCACTGCCTGACTGCCCTTCCGGCCAGTCCGACCCTGATAACAATGTCTAACACCCACACACTGACCTGTCAGAGCAGCCCGTCGGGCACTGCCTGACTGCCCTTCAGGCCAGCCCGACACTGATAACAATGTCTAACACCCACACACTGACCTGTCAGAGCAGCCCGTCGGGCACTGCCTGACTGCCCTTCCAGACAGCCCGACCCTGATAACAATGTCTAACACCCACACTCTGACCTGTCAGAGCAGCCCGTCGGGCACTGCCTGACTGCCCTTCCAGCCAGCCCGACCCTGATAACAATGTCTAACACCCACACTCTGACCTGTCAGAGCAGCCCGTCGGGCACTGCCTGACTGCCCTTCCAGCCAGCCCAACCCTGATAACAATGTCTAACACCCACACACTGACCTGTCAGAGCAGCCCGTCGGGCACTGCCTGACTGCCCTTCCAGCCAGCCCGACCCTGATAACAATGTCTAACACCCACACTCTGACCTGTCAGAGCAGCCCGTCGGGCACTGCCTGACTGCCCTTCCAGCCAGCCCGACCCTGATAACAATGTCTAACACCCACACTCTGACCTGTCAGAGCAGCCCGTCGGGCACTGACTGACTGCCCTTCCAGCCAGCCCGACCCTGATAACAATGTCTAACACCCACACACTGACCTGTCAGAGCAGCCCGTCGGGCACTGCATGACTGCCTTTCAAGCCAGCCCGACCCTGATAACAATGTCTAACACCCACACTCTGACCTGTCAGAGCAGCCCGTCGGGCACTGCCTGACTGCCCTTCCGGCCAGTCCGACCCTGATAACAATGTCTAACACCCACACACTGACCTGTCAGAGCAGCCCGTCGGGCACTGCCTGACTGCCCTTCCAGCCAGCCCGACCCTGATAACAATGTCTAACACCCACACACTGACCTGTCAGAGCAGCCCGTCGGGCACTGCCTGACTGCCCTTCCAGCCAGCCCGACCCTGATAACAATGTCTAACACCCACACACTGACATGTCAGAGCAGCCCGTCGGGCACTGCCTGACGGCCCTTCAAGCCAGTCCGACCCTGATAACAATGTCTCTAACTAATGCCTGGAAGAGGAAGAAGACAAGAAGTCAATGGTTTGACGGGGCCAACCAAATGCCCGCTATGTTAAAGTGTTAGATATAAGAGGTCTGTGACAACAGTCCACTGAAGCTGTCTTTGGATGAGACTTTAAAATGTGACGGAGACCAAGATACTCAGATATTCTCACCCTCCCACCACACCCTCTCCACAAACTGTAGATCGCTTACCTGCCCCGTGAGTACCAGGTACCTTGGCCCTTACCTGCATGGCACATTGAGAGGTTCTCAGCAGTGAGGGGGTGGGTGGGGCACCGCCCTGTCTTTCAGTTATAGGGTGAGCCGGGCAGTCTCACCCTCAACTGAAGTGAACTTTCGCATGAAATTCAATTGTTGGTTGTTTGTATAGACGCTGTTCACACAAAGTATAGCGCTGAGTATAGAGATAAGACAGGTTTAAATGTGGGAAGATATCCCTCATAAGTAAACCACCACTCATAAAGCATAGAGACGTACCTCCCCACCTGGAGGCAATGCAACACCAAAGTGACTTTCAGGCCACCTTTGGGCCTTCTCAGGGTGGGATTACCTGTGAGATATGCAGAGGGCTGATTCATCTCCACCTAGAGGGGCCTCCTCACAGATACCAAGGGCCCGGGGCTGAGTAGGGGTTCCTGGGGTGTGTGTCCTCGAGTACAACAACCAGAGGTGGGGGAGCAGCTGAAAACTCGAGCCTGAAGCCAGGCTCAGACTCAGCTCGAGGTCCTGTTGAAACCTCGAGCCCATAATGAGCCAAGCTTTCATGTGCCCTGGGCCAAGCAGGGGCTCCTGGGCTGTGGGTCCTCACGTGAAACAGCTAGAGGTGGGCAAGCAGCTGAAAACTCGAGCCTGAAGCCTAGCTCTGGCTCAGCTCATGGTCCTGTTGGAACCTCGAGCCCATAATGAGCCAAGCTTTCATGTGCCTGGGGCTGAGTAAGGGTTCCTGGGGTGTGGGTCCTCGAGTGCAACAACTAGAGGTGGGCGAGCAGCTGAAAACTTGAGTCTGAAACCTGGCTCCGGCTCAGCTCATGGTCCTGTTGGAACCTCGAGCCCATAATGAGCCAAGCTTTCATGTACCCGGGGCTGAGTAAGGGTTCCTGGGGGTGGGTTCTCGAGTGCAACAACTAGAGGTGGGCGAGCCTGAAGCCTGGCTCTGACTCAGCTCATGGTCCTGTTCGAATCTCAAGCCCATAACGAGCCGAGCTTTCATATGCCCGGGGCTGAGTAGGGGTTCCTGGGGTGTGGGTCCTCGAGTGCAACAACTAGAGGTGGGCGAGCAGCTGAAAACTTGAGTCTGAAACCTGGCTCCGGCTCAGCTCATGGTCCTGTTGGAACCTCGAGCCCATAATGAGCCAAGCTTTCATGTGCCTGGGGCTGAGTAAGGGTTCCTGGGGTGTGGGTTCTCGAGTGCAACAACTAGAGGTGGGCGAGCCTGAAGCCTGGCTCCGACTCAGCTCATGGTCCTGTTGGAATCTGAAGCCCATAACGAGCCGAGCTTTCATGTGCCCGGGGCTGAGTAGGGGTTCCTGGAGTGTGGGTCCTCGAGTGCAACAACTAGAGGTGGGCGAGCAGCTGAAAACTCGAGTCTGAAACCTGGCTCCGACTCAGCTCGAGGTCTTGGTGGAACCTCGAGCCCATAACGAGCCAAGATTACATGTGCCTGGAACCAAGTAGGGGCTCCTGGGCTGTGGGTCCTGGAGTGCAACAACTGGAGGTGGGCGAGCCTGAAGCCTGGCTCCGACTCAGCTCATTGTCCTGTTGGATCCTTAAGTCCGTTTTTATATAGCACAGCTACTCACCCTTACGGGTCTCAAGGCGCTGGGGGCCATAGTGGAAATTAAGTGAGCTATTGCCCAGAGTCACATGGTGCTGAGCTGAGCTGCTGCCGGAGCCGGGGATCGAACCGTGAACCCTGTGCTCCGAAGTCAGCTGCCCTGGCCGCTGCACCACACCTCTCCATCCTTGAACCCATAATGAGCCGAGCTTTCATGTGCCCCGGGCTGAGTAGGGGTTCAGGGGTGTGGGTCCTCGAGTACAACAACTAGAGGTGGGCGAGCAGCTGAAAACTCGAGCCTGAAGCTTGGCTTTGTCTCAGCTCGAGGCCATATTTGAATCTCGAGCCCATAACGAGCCGAGCTTTCATGTGGGTGCTGCCTGTCACCTTCGCTCCACCCTCGTGCACAAAGAGGTACAAATAAAGCAGCGCCATTTGAGGTAAAAAGGAGAAACGAATAGATACCCATTTACTGGCTGATTTGTACAAAGTGAAACCAGAAAACCCGGATTAATCATGGCTTCCCTCTTAATCAAATTGTATGATCTGACCTAAGCAATTATTTAATTTGACTAATCCTCCTTTTTCTTCACAATCGCATAAGAAAGCACCTTCAAGCGCGTGAGTTCAGAATACCGGCTGTTCAAAATGCTATTGTGTTGGATTTAATAGACTGTAATGTTGCTCTGTCTATAAGAATCTGGGTCACATACAGGGTTCACATACCAACTGTCTTGCCTTTTATTTCACTAATGGAACCCTTGACAGGGTGTGGGCGGGGGCAGGAATGGTTCTACGGTCATGTTTATAAACGACCTCTTTTATTAAGTACATCTCACTCAGATCAGTGCTATAATGTGACATATCCATGTCAAAGCTTTCACATGTGAAAGAAATACACTTTTTTAAGTTTTGAAGTTAGTTTATCATATTTTATCTGATGTTTATTCTATTTTACATGGCAAACATTTTCAGGGCTTGGCTCGTGCACGGGCTCTTGGAGCCTTGGCTCGACTCTAGCTCAGCTTGCCCTGTTAACTTGGTGACCCGCCCACCTCTAGCAACACCTACATTGAACATAAGGGAAGAGCTCCTCACCACCCATCAATCGTGATCCGGGCCACGCATGCGCACTCTTAGAGCATTCCTCGACCGCCACGCATGCGCACTCTTAGAGCATTCCTCGACCGCCACGCATGCGCACTCTTAGAGCATTCCTCGACCGCCACGCATGCGCACTCTTAGAGCATTCCTCGGCCCCTTGGCTCCTTCCACTGTATTGAGCGCCCAGTACTTGCCCTGGTCACCTCTTTCCTGGAAAACCGCCACACCACGTCATGCTTTACTCATTCCCACCTAAACCCACAATTATCTCCTGCGAATTTCACAAGGGCCCTCTCACTAATCCTTACCAATATTTACCTGGCTCCCCTAGCGGGGGTCTAGAAGCCCATATCATCCCACAGAGGTAGGTCAGAGACCTCAGATACACCGTAAGCAGTAGGAGCAGTCTGGGAGCCATCACCTTGTGATCCACTACCCAACACGCAGCAAGCACCGGAAGCGTCAAAACTGACGCTGCCTCAACCAGTCAAAAACAGAAGTACTGCATGTGGGCCAACAACGCTGCATCTCATTGGCCAATGTAACTGGATCCCACTGGAACCATTACAATTTTTTTTTAAATGTCACCAAATGAGGAGGCCTTTTGCCCCCTTCCCCCTTCTTCCAATAAACAAGGTTTCTGAGGCTCATGCTGATGTCCTGGTGTCTTTTCACCCCTTCTTATGGACATCAGTTGTTCAAAGGCTCGAAAGACAAGCTTGAAATCCACACTTTGCAATGGTTTGCAGCGCGTTGTCCCTGCCACCGTGTGATTTTGGCTCCTCAACGGGTGAGCATGTGAGCGAAGCCGACATCGTGTGACAATGTGTCATGGTGTGAGTTGACAGGTCTGCTCCTGTCACAAGGTAATCTGAGACTACTGCAAAGCGGTGAGCAGTACTTTACAAAATCCAGTCATAAAATAAGAATAAATGTGTTATTGAGCAGGTCTAAACATATGCCTGCTCTGGTCACACCATGGCATGTAGGTGCACATTGAAGTCTCCCCCACAGACAGAAGATGGTCGACTGAGCTGGACCCGAAATATGAGCGGGCCACCCAGTGTCCTCAAGAATGGAGAAGAACCACAAGGCATTCGAAGGAATGTCCTGTGCAAGCATTTTTGGGCAAATTATACTGTGACGTTTCTGTAAACACTGGCTCCCGTTGTGGGGCATAGTCGGCCTGTTGCCTACAATAGCATTAGGGCCTAATTATGAGTTTGGCGGTCCAGGGGACAGCGAATCTGTGGTGGCGGTCCACCCGCCGTATTGCAACTACGGTAGAGGGACAACCACAGGACTACCACAACCGCCGGGGATCCCTGATCCTGCGGTGATGGCGCAGCAGTGTGAGGCTGTGATATGTTGGCGATGCACTGCAGCACCACCAAACATATAACGTGTTTCCTCACTGCGGCCCTTTTCATAGCTGTGAGTCCGCCATGAAAAGGGTGGCGGTGAGGAAACTGAGAGGGCCTTACAGGGGTTCTTGTTGCCTCTGTGCATGGGTTTGCAGGTAAGGGGGTACATGGTGTGCCCCCTCTGTCTGGATGCACCCCCTGTTCCTGCACGGAACGAAATGCACAACATTGTGCATTTCAGTCTGTGCAGGAACGGGCTGAAGCGCTTCCACAGCGGTGCCTTTCTAAAGCTCTCCTATGAGCCTTAGAAAGCCACCACCCCGGGACTGCCCCTGCAGGACCACCCGACCTGTATTCAAGTCGGAATACGGCGGGCGGGCTGACCACAGGTTTGGCCGTGTTACTGCGGGCGCTGGCATTGCGGCCAGCTGCAACACTGCCAAGCTCGTAATCAGGCCCTTAGTGTAACACCGGCCCTGTTCAGAATCCTGTGACGGGTTTCTGTCTCTAAATCCGATGTTTGTGCATGGGCTGACAAAACACTGGGTCCAAGGGGCTGTATGTTGGAACAACGAATTCCTCAACAACGACTACCCTAACAACGCGGTCTCTACAACGACCACGTCTTAACCATGATTTGTTTTGCCACGCATTCCTTTACCACGAATTGTCGTGGTAAAAGCGTGCATGGTAAACGGCTATCCGTGCCTTTTGTTACCACCCCACTCCCTCTCCCCCTGAGTCCTAAATACACCCCCCAAACTCCTAAAAACTTCCCTGATCCCTCCAACCCCCTAAAAACTATCTAATACCCCAAAAAATAACCCAAACCTCTCCCACCCCCTAAAAAATAATCCAAACCCCTCCCACCCCCTAAAAACTACCCCATACCCCCACACCCCATAAAAACTAATCCGAACCCCTCCTACTCCCTAAAAACTAACCCAAACCCCTCCCACCCCCTAAAAACTACCCGTACTCCCCAACCCCCTATAAACTAACCCGAACCCCTCAAAACTACCCCGGACGCCCCCAACCCCTAAAAACTAAGCCGAATCCCTCCCACCCCCTAAAAACTACCCTGAACCCCCGCCACCCCCTAAAAACTACCCCGAACCCCTCCTACCTGTCCTGTTCCTGTCCGACGCTCCTCTCTCCCCACCCATCCCGAACACTAGACCGACTTAGCCTTAACCACGCACATGCGTGGTTAAGGCTAGGTCGTTGTTCGGGCTAGTCGTTGTTTGGCTTGCGTGAGTCGTTGTTCCGGATGTTTCCCAGTCCAATGTATATTGTAAGTTCCTAGGGCAACTCCAAATTAATACACTGCAATACAATATAAATTCTCTAGCATAAGGAGAGACAAACACATGGTTAACATAAAAACTGTGTTACCTAAATACGATAGGGAGGTGTCTATGTGAAGATCTAGAACTGCAGACACCCGGGGGTGCGCAAGGAAGCAATTCCTTTTTGTTTAGTTACCCTCACACACCCTAGTGGTGTCATGCTTCATCATCGGGTCACCCCAACGCCTATAAGTTGGGGTGGGCTCAACCACAGTGTTGGGAAGCTCTTTGGAAAGTGAAGACCAGAGGATTATAGATAAAAACCCTCCGACAGGCCCGGTTTCCTTTATTATTGGGTCTGTCAGGGATATTAAAAATAATTAAAGAAACGGGTCAATGGGAGTGATAATGGTCCTATGACCCTATTGCCAACATGTTTCAGTCCTGGGATGGCCGTAAAGGTCCTGGACTTTCTTCAGGGCAGAGGTCGTCCTCCCTGGGAACAACAGTGAAGGGAGTCCCTATCCTGTGAACGAAAAGGGCAGAGTAGCTGCTCCTTTTGTATAGATAACAGATGATTAATCTGTTATACGCAGTCCTTCATCTCCAATTTGCGGAGAAAACTGTATCACAGGGGCCCGCTAGGCGTGATGGAATAGCCCTGTAGTCACACTTTCTTCAAGGGTCCTATCCCGCCTGTGTACCTACTTGGTCCGAAAGCCGGGGACTCGGACCAAGTAGGTACACAGGCGGGATAGGACCCTTGAAGAAAGTGTGACTACAGGGCTATTCCATCACGCCTAGCGGGCCCCTATGATACAGTTTTTCTCCGCAAATTGGAGATGAAGGACTGCGTATAACAGATTAATCATCTGTTATCTATACAAAAGGAGCAGCTACTCTGCCCTTTTCGTTCACAGGATAGGGACTCCCTTTCACTGTTGTTCCCAGGAGGACGACCTCTGCCCTGAAGAAAGTCCAGGACCTTACGGCCATCCCAGGACTGAAACATGTTGGCAATAGGTCATAGGACCATTATCACTCCCATTGACCCGTTTCTTTTAATTATTTTTAATATCCCTGACAGACCCAATAATAAAGGGAAACCGGGCCTGTCGGAGGGTTTTTATCTATAATCCCCTGGTCTTCACTTTCCAAAGAGCTTCCCAACACTGTGGTTGAGCCCACCCCAACTTATAGGCGTTGGAGTGACCCGATGATGAAGCATGACTACCACTAGGGTGTGTGAGGGTAACTAAACAAAAGGAATTGCTTCCTTGCGCACTCGGTGTCTGCAGTTCTAGATCTTCACATAGACACCTCCCTATCGTATTTAGGTAACACAGTTTTTATGTTAACCATCAGTTAATCTATAGGAGTATTTTTTGTGATATAATATCTTGACTTGGGAGGTTATACTCCAGTATGGAATCCTCTCAACCCTCTGGGCATTAGGGATCACTTCCCCATAGCCCTATGTTTATACGAGACAAACACATGACCTGATTTTTACAAAAATACAAAAGTAATTTTTATTGAAAGCTTAGAAATAAATGTATATACAAAGCAAATTTAAAACAGTCCACATACACACCTCATCCATGTCATCATTCATACTCATCACTCATGGTTTATACATTGAAGAAACAGAAAACAAATATTTATAGATATTTCATGTTCATGTTTTAACAAGATATCTCAAGGTTGATGATTGCAATTCGAATATTCATTAATGACAAGCCATGGATTCAGGCTACTCAACTTTTTGTCAAATGGGTGTCTGTGACACAACGTGGCTGCAACCCAGAGTAGTGTCCTACGCGCGTTTCGGCACAGCCGTGCCTTCTTCAGGAAAAGCCACAATGGATAAAATACAATGTCTTTCGAATGAGCGATGTCCGCTTCAGTCCCAAAGGAAAAGATGAACGATTTAAGAGGGTACCACCTATTTGCATCAGGGTACACAGATATGTCCCAATTGCGCAGTTGATCGATATAACTATTGATAGCAAATGAAGGCCAAGCTGGGGATTCGTGATGCCAGAAATATTTAAAGATCCTCCATATGGGTCAGGGCGTCTTCACGTGGATATGCCTCGGACCGCACCCTTAGAAAATGTTTTTACATCTGGCCCCTAGAACCTCCGAGAGTAAGCTCTGTGCAAATGCTGTGAACCAAACTTAAGGGCATAACCCTGGCTCCAGGAAAGTAATGGGGTGTGAACCCAATCCTTCCAAAGCGCTCCAATGCAGGCAGAGCTATGGGTGGTGGTGAAAGGGTGGGAGCTTTCTCAGTGGTCAAGGATGTGTGGACAGAGATTTCCACAAACTGATAGACTGATTCACATTTCTCTGGTTGTTACAGACACAAAAACACTCCAGACCCAATAACATTGGTACCATAACTTGGGTGTGATGGATACAGGTAAAAAATAGACAAATAACGTGCAGAAATATTCATTGCTTTTCTTTTGGCCGTGTTATTACACACATTTTACATTCAGCATGTGCAGGATGACAGACCTGGTGCTAAGTGCCCAGGTTACATCCAGATGAAGCAAGCTTGCACAGTATTCACGGTCAAGAACGCGCACTCAGACCTGCAGCAGTACTGTATTCACGGCCACCTCGTTGAGTAAGAACGCGCACTCAGACCTGCAGCAGTACTGTATTCACAGCCACCTCGTTGAGTAAGAACGCGCACTCAGACCGGCAGCACTACTGTATTCACGGCCACCTCATTGAGTAAGAACGCGCACTCAGACCGGCAGCAGTACTGTATTCACGGCCACCTCGTTGAGTAAGAACGCGCACTCAGACCGGCAGCAGTACTGTATTCACGGCCACCTCGTTGAGTAAGAACGCGCACTCAGACCGGCAGAAGTACTGTATTCACGGCCACCTCGTTGAGTAAGAACGCGCACTCAAACCTGCAGCACTACTGTATTCACGGCCACCTCGTTGAGTAAGAACGCGCACTCAGACCGGCAGAAGTACTGTATTCACAGCCACCTCGTTGAGTAAGAACGCGCACTCAAACCTGCAGCACTACTGTATTCACTGCCACCTCGTTGAGTAAGAACGCGCACTCAAACCGGCAGCACTACTGTATTCACGGCCACCTCGTTGAGTAAGAACGCGCACTCAAACCTGCAGCAGTACTGTATTCACGGCAACCTCGTTGAGTAAGAACGCGCACTCAGACATGCAGCAGTACCGTATTCACGGCCACCTCGTTGAGTAAGAACGCGCACTTAGACCTGCAACAGTACCGTATTCACAGCCACCTCGTTGAGTAAGAACGCGCACTCAGACCTGCAGCAGTACCGTATTCACGGCCACCTCGGTGAGTAAGAACGTGCACTCAAACCTGCAGCAGTACGGTATTCAAGGCCACCTCGTTGAGTAAGAACGCGCACTCAAACCTGCAGCAGTACGGTATTCACGGCCACCTCGTTGAGTTAGAACACAAACTCAAACCTGCAGCAGTACGGTATTCAAGGCCACCTCGTTGAGTAAGAACGCGCACTCAAACCTGCAGCAGTACGGTATTCACGGCCACCTCGTTGAGTAAGAACGCGCACTCAATCCTGCAGCAGTACCGTATTCACGGCCACCTCGTTGAGTAAGAACGGGCACTCAAACCTGCAGCAGTACCGTATTCACGGCCACCTCGTTGAGTAAGAACGGGCACTCAAACCTACAGCAGTACCGTATTCATTGCCACCTCGGTGAGTAAGAACGCGCACTCAAACCTGCAGCAGTACCGTATTCACTGCCACCTCGGTGAGTAAGAACGCGCACTCAAACCGGCAGCAGTACCGTATTCACGGCCACCTCGGTGAGTAAGAACGCGCACTCAGACCGGCAGCAGTACCGTATTCACGGCCACCTCGGTGAGTAAGAACGCGCACTCAGACCGGCAGCAGTACCGTATTCACGGCCACCTCGGTGAGTAAGAACGCGCACTCAGACCGGCAGCAGTACCGTATTCACGGCCACCTCGGTGAGTAAGAACGCGCACTCAGACCGGCAGCAGTACCGTATTCACGGCCACCTCGGTGAGTAAGAACGCACACTCAGACCGGCAGCAGAACTGTATTCACGGCCACTCAGACCGGCAGCAGTACTGTATTCACGGCCACCTCGGTGAGTAAGAACGCGCACTCAGACCGGCAGCAGTACTGTATTCACGGCCACCTCGTTGAGTAAGAACGCGCACTCAGACCGGCAGCAGTACTGTATTCACGGCCACCTCGTTGAGTAAGAACACACACTCAGACCGGCAGAAGTACTGTATTCACGGCCACCTCGTTGAGTAAAAATGCGCACTCAAACCGGCAGCAGTACTGTATTCACGCCACCTCGTTGAGTAAGAACGCGCACTCAAACCTGCAGCACTACTGTATTCACGGCCACCTCGTTGAGTAAGAACGCGCACTCAAACCTGCAGCAGTACGGTATTCATGGCCACCTCGTTGAGTAAGAATGCGCACTCAAACCTGCAGCAGTACGGTATTCACGGCCACCTCGTTGAGTAAGAATGTGCACTCAAACCTGCAGCAGTACCGTATTCACGGCCACCTCGTTGAGTAAGAACGCGCACTCAAACCTGCAGCAGTACCGTATTCACGGCCACCTCGTTGAGGAAGAACGCGCACTCAAACCTGCAGCAGTACCGTATTCACGGCCACCTCGTTGAGTAAGAACGCGCACTCAAACCTGCAGCAGTACCATATTCACGGCCACCTCGTTGAGTAAGAACGCGCACTCAAACCTGCAGCACTACCGTATTCACAGCCACCTCGTTGAGTAAGAACACGCACTCAAACCTGCAGCAGTACTGTATTCACAGCCACCTCGTTGAGTAAGAACGCGCACTCAAACCTGCAGCAGTACCATATTCACGGCCACCTCGTTGAGTAAGAACGCGCACTCAAACCTGCAGCAGTACCATATTCACGGCCACCTCGTTGAGTAAGAACGCGCACTCAAACCTGCAGCAGTACTGTATTCATGGACACCTCGTTGAGTAACAACACGCACTCAAACCTGCAGCAGTACTGTATTCATGGCCACCTCGTTGAGTAAGAACACACACTCAAACCTGCAGCAGTACTATATTCACGGCCACCTCGTTGAGTAAGAACACGCACTCAGACCTGCAGCAGTACTGTATTCACGGCCACCTTGTTGAGTAAGAACACGCACTCAGACCTGCAGCAGTACTGTATTCACGGCCACCTCGTTGAGTAAAAATGCGCACTCAAACCGGCAGCAGTATTGTATTCACGCCACCTCGTTGAGTAAGAACGCGCACTCAAACCTGCAGCACTACTGTATTCACGGCCACCTCGTTGAGTAAGAACGCGCACTCAAACCTGCAGCAGTACGGTATTCATGGCCACCTCGTTGAGTAAGAATGCGCACTCAAACCTGCAGCAGCACGGTATTCACGGCCACCTCGTTGAGTAAGAATGTGCACTCAAACCTGCAGCAGTACCGTATTCACGGCCACCTCGTTGAGTAAGAACGCGCACTCAAACCTGCAGCAGTACCGTATTCACGGCCACCTCGTTGAGGAAGAACGCGCACTCAAACCTGCAGCAGTACCGTATTCACGGCCACCTCGTTGAGTAAGAACGCGCACTCAAACCTGCAGCAGTACCATATTCACGGCCACCTCGTTGAGTAAGAACGCGCACTCAAACCTGCAGCACTACCGTATTCACAGCCACCTTGTTGAGTAAGAACACGCACTCAAACCTGCAGCAGTACTGTATTCACAGCCACCTCGTTGAGTAAGAACGCGCACTCAAACCTGCAGCAGTACCATATTCACGGCCACCTCGTTGAGTAAGAACGCGCACTCAAACCTGCAGCAGTACCATATTCACGGCCACCTCGTTGAGTAAGAACGCGCACTCAAACCTGCAGCAGTACTGTATTCATGGACACCTCGTTGAGTAACAACACGCACTCAAACCTGCAGCAGTACTGTATTCATGGCCACCTCGTTGAGTAAGAACACACACTCAAACCTGCAGCAGTACTATATTCACGGCCACCTCGTTGAGTAAGAACACGCACTCAGACCTGCAGCAGTACTGTATTCACGGCCACCTTGTTGAGTAAGAACACGCACTCAGACCTGCAGCAGTACTGTATTCACGGCCACCTCGTTGAGTAAGAACGCGCACTCAAACCTGCAGCAGTACCATATTCACGGCCACCTCGTTGAGTAAGAACGCGCACTCAAACCTGCAGCAGTACTGTATTCATGGACACCTCGTTGAGTAACAACACGCACTCAAACCTGCAGCAGTACTGTATTCATGGCCACCTCGTTGAGTAAGAACACACACTCAAACCTGCAGCAGTACTATATTCACGGCCACCTCGTTGAGTAAGAACACGCACTCAGACCTGCAGCAGTACTGTATTCACGGCCACCTTGTTGAGTAAGAACACGGACTCAGACCTGCAGCAGTACTGTATTCACGGCCACCTCGTTGAGTAAGAACGCGCACTCAAACCTGCAGCAGTACTGTATTCACGGCCACCTCGTTGAGTAAGAACACGCACTCAAACCTGCAGCAGTACCGTATTCACGGCCACCTCATTGAGTAAGAACGCGCACTCAAACCTGCAGCAGTACCATATTCACGGCCACCTCGTTGAGTAAGAACGCGCACTCAAACCTGCAGCAGTACTGTATTCATGGACACCTCGTTGAGTAAGAACGCGCACTCAGACCGGCAGCAGTTACTGTATTCATGGACACCTCGTTGAGTAACAACACGCACTCAAACCTGCAGCAGTACTGTATTCACGGCCACCTCGTTGAGTAACAACACGCACTCAAACCTGCAGCAGTACTGTATTCATGGCCACCTCGTTGAGTAAGAACACACACTCAAACCTGCAGCAGTACTATATTCACGGCCACCTCGTTCAGTAAGAACACGCACTCAGACCTGCAGCAGTACTGTATTCACGGCCACCTTGTTGAGTAAGAACACGCACTCAGACCTGCAGCAGTACTGTATTCACGGCCACCTCGTTGAGTAAGAACGCGCACTCAAACCTGCAGCAGTACCATATTCACGGCCACCTCGTTGAGTAAGAACGCGCACTCAAACCTGCAGCAGTACTGTATTCATGGCCACCTCGTTGAGTAAGAACGCGCACTCAAACCTGCAGCACTACCGTATTTACGGCCACCTCGTTGAGTAAGAACACACACTCAAACCTGCAGCAGTACTGTATTCACGGCCACCTCGTTGAGTAAGAACGCGCACTCAAACCTGCAGCAGTACTGTATTCATGGACACCTCGTTGAGTAAGAACGCGCACTCAAACCTGCAGCAGTACCGTATTCACGGCCACCTCGTTGAGGAAGAACGCGCACTCAAACCTGCAGCAGTACCGTATTCACGGCCACCTCGTTGAGTAAGAACGCGCACTCAAACCTGCAGCAGTACCGTATTCACGGCACCTCATTGAGTAAGAACGCGCACTCAAACCTGCAGCAGTACCATATTCACGGCCACCTCGTTGAGTAAGAACGCGCACTCAAACCTGCAGCACTACCGTATTCACGGCCACCTCGTTGAGTAAGAACACGCACTCAAACCTGCAGCAGTACTGTATTCACGGCCACCTCGTTGAGTAAGAACGCGCACTCAAACCTGCAGCAGTACCATATTCACGGCCACCTCGTTGAGTAAGAACGCGCACTCAAACCTGCAGCAGTACCATATTCACGGCCACCTCGTTGAGTAAGAACGCGCACTCAAACCTGCAGCAGTACTGTATTCATGGACACCTCGTTGAGTAACAACACGCACTCAAACCTGCAGCAGTACTGTATTCATGGCCACCTCGTTGAGTAAGAACACACACTCAAACCTGCAGCAGTACTATATTCACGGCCACCTCGTTGAGTAAGAACACGCACTCAGACCTGCAGCAGTACTGTATTCACGGCCACCTTGTTGAGTAAGAACACGCACTCAGACCTGCAGCAGTACTGTATTCACGGCCACCTCGTTGAGTAAGAACGCGCACTCAAACCTGCAGCAGTACCATATTCACGGCCACCTCGTTGAGTAACAACACGCACTCAGACCTGCAGCAGTACTGTATTCATGGACACCACATTGAGTAACAACACGCACTAAAACCTGCAGCAGTACTGTATTCATGGACACCACATTGAGTAACAACACGCACTAAAACCTGCAGCAGTACTGTATTCATGGCCACCTCGTTGAGTAACAACACGCACTCAAACCTGCAGCAGTACTGTATTCATGGCCACCTCGTTGAGTAAGAACACACACTCAAACCTGCAGCAGTACTGTATTCATGGCCACCTCGTTGAGTAAGAACACACACTCAAACCTGCAGCAGTACTATATTCATGGACATCTTGTTGAGTAAGAACGCGCACTCAAACCTGCAGCAGTACTGTATTCACGGCCACCTCGTTGAGTAAGAACGCGCACTCAGACCTGCAGCAGTACTGTATTCACGGCCACCTCGTTGATACCGTTAGTAGTGATGTCATATGTAATCTGACAGGTAAGGTCTTCTATGACACTTGTAGTTGCACCTCTTACCTCATGGGTTAGGCATTGCATTGGGTGTGCAAGTAATGGTTTGCACAGCAGTTGTGCATGTTATGGAATGCGAAATGTATGTGGTTTTTATGTTTTGCACTATGGTGTTATTACCAAGTCGACCCATAACTTTGCTTTTACTGTAGTCTTTTTGGTGCCCATGATTGCCCACGCATGTTCCACCTGGATGGCATTTTTTAAATTCTAATCGTGAAACTGAGGGTAAAGGAGCCTTTGGGACCTGGAAGAGATTGAAACTAGGCAGAAGGACTGGATAAAAGATTAAAAAATGTCAAATGCAAAAAATGGTCTTCATACTTCTGAAGCTACAAAGCTGGAAGTCACATTTTAAACAAATTGCAATGTTGGAAATATCTGTGATGGATTTCTGTGGACAAGTCGTTATAAAAAGTAGATACGTGGAAAGGAGGCGTTGCGAGGTTAAAGATTATCTCAGAGTTAACAACTGATAAATGAGGGATGTGATTCCAAGGGTGGGCGAGTAGGCAAACTGCCCATCACAGCTGATTTTGGAGGTGCGTGAGGAGTCCTGGGACAGCGTGGCTTCAGTTGGCCATGTTTTGAGTAGCACCAGTGACCGCGGTAATTGCACGAGAGAAGGATCGGAGGGAACCAGTGGTCGAAGTGGGGGTGATCTGGGGGGCACGACGTGCCCATACTTTTTTAATTTCAGAAAAACAGTTCCTGTGCTTTTTATGAAAAGACAACCGTCCCAGGATGGTCAATTCCGACAGCTGAAATGCTGCAGTGTAAGGCGGGGGGGGTAGAGGGGGGGTCTTCTGTGTTGTGAAACCGAGGAAGGGGCAGACAGCTAAACAAGCCTTCCTGCCAGGGTGCCCACTTCCCTGAAAGAAAGGTAAATGTACGCAGCCAGTCAATCTGCAAATGTAAAGGGCGCCTGGAAGCCGGTAGTGGCTTTAATTGATGGAATCACTTGTAGCGTCCTGGTGACATACATTTATTCTTTTTGAGAGGTATTGTAAGGGAGCTACCTGCTAAGCCGTGAAGTGTGTGCTTTTAAAAGACAGTAAAAAAAACCAGCGCTGTGTACAGCCTGCAAAAAATCTATATTTAGGAGGACTTTTTATCTTAAACCTTTTTGCGCAGTTTGCAGCAGCCTGTCTTATACTGTGTGTAATGCTTTCTGGCACAGACTGGGACCTCGTAGCACTAAACATACACAAGTCACTATTCTCCACTGCACCAACCAGGTGTGCGCGCCGCATCGCCGATTTGGCGTTGCAGCGTGCAATGTAATTCGTTTTATTTATTTATTTATGTACTTAACTCCGTCCGGCCGTATGCCGGAGTTTACTACCCCCCACCCTGCCCCTCCCCCGCCCCGCCCCACCGCCCCGCAGCACTCCCTCGAGGAGCCGCCACTGCCCACCACCTTTGAGACGTCTCGTCAGATGGGGGGCAGAGGTAGCAGAACGGAGTCCGCCTGCCCAGTCTCTAGTGCGCAGCTGCGTGGCCTCTAAGCACGCCCGTGACCCAGGTAAACATTACAAGCAGCTGTTTACAGCCTTTGTTTCTTTCATTCATGTCTACCAAAGCCGGAAACAGCTCCATAAATGACTGAAGGCACGCGGTAGTCTCTCCTGTACCACTAGCCACTCATTTTTTTGTATATTTTAAAAACGAAAAGCGTGTTTTGTGTAAGATGCTTCCTCTCTGCTCGTGACATTGTCCTGTTTTTAGAAAACTATAAGCTATCTGCGAATAACTGAAGCACAAGAAGTGTTAATGTTGTAAAACAGTTGTTTTCAAACCCTTTTGATTGCAAGGTTGGCATTTTTTTTGTAACCAATGTATAAGAAATGATAAGCTTAAAGGGTTTTTTGCAAATTATTTGATCCATTTTTTTCTTGATGCATTTATTGCGTTAGGATTTTTCGCTGGTGGCCATCTTTTGGCTTTTAAGGTGGATAGACCTTATTTCTAGCACTTTTCAGTCTTTGAAGACATTAGATGAGATTGGTTATTGGCATAACTAGTCTGCAGCGGTATACTCTTGGAGGAAACGTTTTTCTTATTTTTCCCAGCAGACATTTTGTCATGCACATTTTGATAGAGGCCAGCCTTAGCACACATTCCACATTTAAGTAGGCTTCTAAGGGTGGTTTGCAGAAGTATCGGGGACGGGACATGCATTCTACATTTAAGTAGACTTCTAAGGGTGGTTTGCAGAAGTATCAGGGACATACATTCTACATTTAAGTAGACTTCTAAGGGTAGTTTGCAGAAGTATCGGGGACGGGACATGCATTCTACATTTAAGTAGACTTCTAAGGGTGGTTTGCAGAAGTATCAGGGACATACATTCTACATTTAAGTAGACTTCTAAGGGTGGTTTGCAGAAGCATCAGGGACATGCATTCTACATTTAAGTCGACTTCCAGGGATGGTTTGCAGAAGTATCGGGGACATACATTCTACATTTAAGTAGACTTCTAAGGGTGGTTTGCAGAAGTATCAGGTACATGCATTCTACATTTAAGTAGACTTCCAGGGATGGTTTGCAGAAGTATCAGGGACATGCATTCTACATTTAAGTAGACTTCCAGGGATGGTTTGCAGAAGTATTAGGGACATACATTCTACATTTAAGTAGACTTCTAAGGGTGGTTTGCAGAAGTATCAGGGACATGCATTCTACATTTAAGTAGACTTCCAGGGATGGTTTGGAGAAGTATCAGGGACATGCATTCTACATTTAAGTAGACTTCCAGGGATGGTTTGCAGAAGTATCAGGGACATACATTCTACATTTAGGTAGACTTCCAGGGATGGTTTGCAGAAGTATCGGGGACACACATTCTACATTTAAGTAGACTTCCAGATGGTTTGCAGAAGTATCAGGGACATGCATTCTACATTTAAGTAGACTTCCAGGGATGGTTTGCAGAAGTATCAGGGACATACATTCTACATTTAGGTGGACTTCCAGGGATGGTTTGCAGAAGTATCAGGGACATACATTCTACATTTAGGTGGACTTCCAGGGATGGTTTGCAGAAGTATTGGGGACATACATTCTACATTTAAGTAGACTTCTAAGGGTAGTTTGCAGAAGTATCGGGGACGGGACATGCATTCTACATTTAAGTAGACTTCTAAGGGTGGTTTGCAGAAGTATCAGGGACATACATTCTACATTTAAGTAGACTTCTAAGGGTGGTTTGCAGAAGCATCAGGGACATGCATTCTACATTTAAGTCGACTTCCAGGGATGGTTTGCAGAAGTATCGGGGACATACATTCTACATTTAAGTAGACTTCTAAGGGTGGTTTGCAGAAGTATCAGGTACATGCATTCTACATTTAAGTAGACTTCCAGGGATGGTTTGCAGAAGTATCAGGGACATGCATTCTACATTTAAGTAGACTTCCAGGGATGGTTTGCAGAAGTATTAGGGACATACATTCTACATTTAAGTAGACTTCTAAGGGTGGTTTGCAGAAGTATCAGGGACATGCATTCTACATTTAAGTAGACTTCCAGGGATGGTTTGGAGAAGTATCAGGGACATGCATTCTACATTTAAGTAGACTTCCAGGGATGGTTTGCAGAAGTATCAGGGACATACATTCTACATTTAGGTAGACTTCCAGGGATGGTTTGCAGAAGTATCGGGGACACACATTCTACATTTAAGTAGACTTCCAGATGGTTTGCAGAAGTATCAGGGACATGCATTCTACATTTAAGTAGACTTCCAGGGATGGTTTGCAGAAGTATCAGGGACATACATTCTACATTTAGGTGGACTTCCAGGGATGGTTTGCAGAAGTATCAGGGACATACATTCTACATTTAGGTGGACTTCCAGGGATGGTTTGCAGAAGTATCGGGACATACATTCTACATTTAAGTAGACTTCCAGATGGTTTGCAGAAGTATCAGGGACATGCATTCTACATTTAAGTAGACTTCCAGGGATGGTTTGCAGAAGTATCGGGACATGCATCCTACATTTAAGTAGACTTCCAGGGATGGTTTGCAGAAGTATCGGGGACATGCATTCTACATTTAAGTAGACTTCCAGGGATGGTTTGCAGAAGTATCGGGGACATGCATTCTACATTTAAGTAGACTTCCAGGGATGGTTTGCAGAAGTATCGGGACATGCATTCTACATTTAAGTAGACTTCAGGGATGGTTTGCAGAAGTATCGGGGACATGCATTCTACATTTAAGTAGACTTCAGGGATGGTTTGCAGAAGTATCGGGGACATGCATTCTACATTTAAGTAGACTTCTAAGGATGGTTTGCAGAAGTATCAGGGACATACATTCTACATTTAAGTAGACTTCCAGATGGTTTGCAGAAGTATCATGGACATGCATTCTACATTTAAGTAGACTTCCAGGGATGGTTTGCAGAAGTATCGGGGACATGCATTCTACATTTAAGTAGACTTCCAGGGATGGTTCGCAGAAGTATCGGGGACATGCATTCTACATTTAGGTAGACTTCCAGGGGTGGTTTGCAGAAGTATCAGGGACATGCATTCTACATTTAAGTTGACTTCCAGGGATGGTTTGCAGAAGTATCTGGGACATGCATTCTACATTTGAGTAGACTTCCAGATGGTTTGCAGAAGTATCGGGGACATGCATTCTACATTTGAGTAGACTTCCAGGGATGGTTTGCAGAAGTATCAGGGACATGCATTCTACATTTAAGTAGACTTCCAGGGATGGTTTGCAGAAGTATCGGGGACATGCATTCTACATTTAAGTAGATCTTCCAGACCAGCCAATAAAGTTATCTGGAATTGTGATACATCAAGTTCACCAGTGTCCCCGGAGCATGCTATGGGAACGTTGTACACCCCTGTGTACCTATCTCCCCTGGCCTCGCTTACCATGTAATGATGGCGTGTTTCGGGTGGAGAGTGGATTAAGTGTAGGACGCTGACTATCAAGCAGCGCTGCCGGTCTCCATGGAGGCAGTCTCATTTAGATGACTTCCTGCTGCACAATGTATAGTTTAGAAACTGTGCTATAACTATTTGTTTTAAAATCTCCACCTCTGACTTTGACAATAAAGTGGTTGCAGTCCCTTGATAGTTGTCCTTTCAACTCATCAGTCTTGTTCCTTATTGCCTGCCGTCGCCGTGAGCACCATTGTGCCTTGTTCTTTTGTCATAGGGAAACAGTCTGAACACCGCGGTCTTAACCATGCGTGTTCCGACTGCGCAAGCTCAGCCACGCAAGCCTTAACCATGCATATGCCTTAACCACGTATATGCGTGGTTAAGGCAGTGCGCTGTCTAGCTGCTGGCTGCTGCTGTGGTGAAGGCGGAAGCAGAAGCAGGAAGACGCCAGGAAGAGACGCAGCGATGTAAGTGGGGCTGGGGGGTGGTTTTCAAGGCTGGGAGGGCTCAGGGTAGTGTTAGGGACAGCGGGAGGATCGGGTAGTGTATGTAAAGGAGCAGGGTTTTAGACCTTAGGGCAAGCGGAGGGAATGGGAAGTCGGGTAGTTTTTAGGCCGGGGGGGTCTTGGTAGGTCTCAGGGCAGTGGAAGGGGTTGGTGTAGTTTAAGGGACAGTGCAGGAGACGGGGGAAGTCAGGGTAGTGTAAGTACAGGTGCAGGGTTTTAGGCCTTAGGGCAGGGGAAGGGAATGGGTAGTCAGGGTAGTTTTAGGGACAGCGCAGGGGTGGTGGTGGTGGGGTACTGTTTGTGAAGGGGCAGAGTTTTAGGGACAGCGCGGGGTGGGTGGTGGTTGGAGGGTGGGAGGGGTCGGGGTAGTGGCGACCATAGCTACACATACCCCTTTACCATTCATGCCAATACACAAAATGTGCTGGTAAAGGCAAGCGTGGTAAAGGAATGCGTGGTAAATACGCATTCGTGGTTTGGGCTGCGTGGTAGAGGCACGCGTGGTTTAACCATGCATGCCTCTATCATACAACCTTTGTCGTAATGTCTGTGATGGGAGCGGTTGGGGACGTGCTGTGAGACGCTTCTTCTCACAGAGCTCTTGACTTGCCAAAGTTATGACGTGTACTTTAGTTTGAAGATGCCAGCTTAACCTATGGCTGGTCCTTCGCAAATGGCAAATGGAGGTTTTTCAATTAACTTCAGTTTACATTTACTTATTTTACATTTGTAGCGCGCTCAGCTACAGGACGCATTCCAGCGCCTGGGTAGAATCCGCCAAAGAAGAGGGGAGGTTGGAGCTCCAGTTGAAACAACCACATTTTTAGGTTTTCCCTTAAAAGCATGTGATTGTTCATTTCTCTCTTTCTGAGAGGCCTTGAATGACACCATTGTGTGATAAGATACGATTTTGCCTCCCATTCTTTGGTACCTGAAGAAGATGTTGCTTGGTGAACCCAAGATTTCTGGCCAGGGTGTAACTCACCAGTTTTGTCTTGCAACGTAACATGGTGTAGCCGGATATAACGTTTTGTGGGTGACACACAGGGCTTCAAACAGAAATCTTTTACTCACGGGAAGCCAGTGCAAGGAGTCTAGGTGACATTTAATGGATGCTCTGTTTGGAATGTCATGAGCCAGTCTGGATGCTGCATTCTGAGTGACTTGAAGTCAATTTGTAATGTTTTTGGGGATGCCTAGATACAGTGAGTTTCCATACTCTGTACTCGAAACTATCCGTGCCTGAGAAGGTACAGGAGTAAGAGGTAGGATTTCATGCGGTGCTTTGAGAGTGCCAAAGCAAGTACAGCAATACTGGTAATTTGTCTGTTGAAGGTTAGCCGAGTATCGATGATGGCTCCCAAGATTTTGGGCGTGAGTGAGGTAGTTCAAACTTATCCAGCCCCCTTTCCAGAGACCATGACCAGGAACAGTTGCCGAAAACTAAAATCTCACTTTTGTCACCTTTCGAGTGTCGTCAAGATTTTTGGAGATGGATACAATTATTTGTGTATCGTCGGCTGCAATGCAAGATGAGAGACAAAGGTTTTTACCACTGTAGCCAATTGTGTCATACAGATATTGAATAATGTGGGGCTCAGAGGGTAACCCTGAGGCGCTCCACATTTGAAGGAGAAGTTGTCGACATGAATAGGGCAATGGCAACAGATCGTAATCTGCTAGAAAGAAACGACTGAAGCCAACAAAGGGCATTTTTGCAAATTCCAAGTGTAGAAAGGCAGGTAATCAACAATGGATGGGATTTGGTGTACAAAGCTTCCGAGAGGTCTCGCACATTTCCATCACAAGGCCAAAAGCTCTAACTCTAAAAAAAGGCGAGACCTATTGCATTGCAAATGCTTGTTTTAATGCACTTCGACCACTGAAGGGGACCGGTTGTCAGAGGTTTTTCAGCTGGAGAGAAGTAATTCCCCAGTAACACTCTATTTTTGGAGCAAGGGGTGAAACGTGCCATGAAATAAGGCTCACAGAGAGGTGTCAAGGACCCAGACTGCTGACTGAAGGTCAAGGGTCATCGGGTGAATCGACCCTTCCTGGTCCTTCTGGTGGCATCAGGAACATTATATGTGATCCAGGTCCATTATAGGTTTCGGTGCTGAGATAAGCAGTAGCGGCTGGCACGGATCGGGGGTGGCCGGGCGGGTGGGGGGAGAGGAGATAAAAAAGAAAATTTACCTCCTCGCGTCTCTCTGCGGCCTCCTTTGTCGTTGTCCCTTCGCTCCAGCCGGAAGAGGAAGCAGCCAGGCTCTCCTGACCAATCACAGCGCTGCAATGCAGCGTTGTGATTGGTCTGAGCGCCGTGGTTTGGCGCTTTGATGGGGAATGGGGGCCTAGGCATGTTCTCCATGCAGGCTGTAATGCAGCCTTCATGGAGAACATGCAAAGTGCGCATGAGGCCGACAGGGCCGGTCAAAGTGTCATGCGCACTTTAGTGTGCCCACCACTCCCTCCTGCCCTGCCCTGCTGTGACAGCAGAGCAGCCCTGCCCCGCTCTGACAGCAGAGCAGCCCTCCCCGCTCTGACAGCAGAGCAGCCCCGCCCCGCCACGCTCGGACAGCAGAGCAGCCCCGCCCCGCTCTGACAGCAGAGCAGCCCTGCCCCGCTCTGACAGAGGAGCAGCCCCGCCCTGCTCTGACAGCAGCCCCGCCCCGCCAAGCTGCTGAACCAGGACAAAATGAAATGATAATAACAGCAAGTTATTATCATTTTATTTTTCCTTCATTTCCACTGCTAAAAGCAGTGAGGCAATGCTCCTCCGCCTTAGCTGAGGAGCCGCCACTGAAGATAAGGCCTATATGTGATCAGGTCCATTATAGGCGCACGGTTTCAAGGTGCTAAGTTAATTACACGAGGTTTGGATGCTGAGATAAGGTTTATATATGATCAGGTACATTATGTGTGATCAGGTCCATTATAGGCGCACGGTTTCAAGGTGCTAAGTTATTTATTTACACGAGGTTTCGGTGCGGAGATAAGGTTTATACCCCACACGCTAAGTCCCCTCCGCTTCCAATCACGACGCTTATCAGGTAATGAGCTAAGTTAAACAGATTATACCTGGGACCTGCGCTGAGAGCACTTACAACCGTGTGTAAACACAATAAATCTCTCTGTGCACACTGATTATCGATTTGAGAGACAGGCGGCCGCGCAGGAGACAGAGAGCTCCGTGGCCGAGCCTTCACACATGTCAGGCATGTTAACCGGCGTGAATGGAGGCCACGTGCGCAGCTTTGCATGTGACACGGATGCTGTTTTAGAGCATGGCGCTGTGCTCCGTTGCCTCCAGCGCCTTGACCTTGAGCCGGTGAGCGCTTGAGTTGGTGAATCCGGCTCCTCGGATGCGGCCTAGAGCGAGTCACCTTCGAGTCCCTCGGCTTAGCTAGAGTGACCCTCGGCCCATGACCCGTCCATGGACCCCGAGTCTCGGATGGGCGCCATTTTCCCAGGCCCATCATGATGCAGCCAATGGGCAGGGGCGGAAGCCACGCGATCAGATATGGACATTCCCACCCTACTTAAAAAAAACATGTTGTTTTGTTGCAGGCTACCTCTGACGTCACGATGCCTCGAGCAGCAGCATCACAGGGAAAGAATGTTAAACACATCTCCCTGAAGACCTTAGGAGTTACCAATTAGATATTTAATGAACCGCACTCTCCTGTCCTTCTCAGACTATTGTCGTGTGAACTTCCTGGGAGTTTGCAGTCACGAGCTGAGAAGGAGTCATTTAAATGGGTCATCTTTATTTTATTTCACCCCCTCCCCCAGCAGGACTCTTAAAGTGATGTGGAGTGAGCCATAGCTCACTACAAACTCCAGAGTGATTATTTAACTAGAATAACTGGAGGGCCCCTTTACTGAGAGGCAGCGTGATACCTGCGGAACCTATTTTTCTCGAGTTGCAGTGTTTAATGCATTAGAAATCAAGCCTAAGCTAACATAAGCCAGTTTCATGCTGTCGTCCATCTTTGAAATGGCGTCTCACTACACCACGTGGTCACTGCCTCTGTTGATTTCTTCGCTGTAATAAAGAGCTGGGAGCCTGGCATTGAAAGACTGAGGCCTTCCCAGCCACACTGAACGCGCTGTACCTCGTCAAGGACAACGTGGCTGTCCCAGCCCGCTTTGCACTTCATGTATCAACTCATTAATGTAAATAGACTCAGGATGTATCCAATGAAATAGCATTATTATGAGAGAATCTTTGAATGCATACTATAGCAAAATGTATCTTCTTGCTCGTTCCCCATTGGTGCACATCCTGGGAACCATGTTCTGGTGTAGCGAGTGTATGAAATCTTTTGTCTAAATTCTTATAAAAGGCCTGAGTTTTCCCTGTTAGATCAACCCCTTTTTCCCACCTTAGAAAGCAAATCTATGCTTGATTTTCTACTGAACTTTACTGAGTTCTTTGTACTTATGACTTATGTAGCATTTTATTAAATGATTAACGGTCCTGCTTAGGTATTTTGATTTTATGTTCTTTAAGTAAACTTTTAAACTTTATCTCATGTCTGTCATTCTTACTGAAAATGTTGCAGCTTGATTTCAATGTGTAAGAGCTAACAAAGAAGAGACAGGTCAATTCGTCGAGCACCAAAGTCTGTACAGGGACTACACCGCTCCCGGTCCGAACCGTTGGTGCGCATTGGGCGAGCAAAAGTGTTACAGATTTGCACGCCAACTTCCCCAGGACTGACCCATCCATCCATGTACAGGGCAGCACCACCTTAGGACAGCAGGAGGCGCCAGATTGCAAAAACACTCTTCTCTTCCAAGACAGGGTTTGCTAAAAAAGGCTTCAGGTGCAAAAAATGCTCACACCATTGCTGATGAAACAATGTTTTCAGGGGGGTTATTTGAGGGTGACTGTATTGTTAGAATAAAGTGTTCTCTGCTATGCCTAACAACATTACGAAATCCAGTAGTTCTGGGTTTAATATGCTAAGAGTGCAAGCGCAGGCATGCCTGCACAAGCACTATATGCATGCACAAGCGCAGGCATGCCTGCACTACATGCATGCACAAGCGCAGGCATGCATGCACAAGCACTATATGCATTCAAAAGCGCAGGCATGCATTGACAAGCACTATATGCATGCACAAGCGCAGGCATGCATGCACAAGCGCAGGCATGCATGCACAAGCACTATATGCATGCACAAGCGCAGGCATGCATGCACAAGCACTATATGCATGCACAAGCGCAGGCATGCATGCACAAGCACTATATGCATTCACAAGCGCAGGCATGCATGCACAAGCACTATATGCATTCACAAGCGCAGGCATGCATGCACAAGCACTACATGCATGCACAAGCGCAGGCATGCATGCACAAGCACTATATGCATGCACAAGCTCAGGCATGCATGCACAAGCGCAGGCATGCATGCACAAGCACTACATGCATGCACAAGCGCAGGCATGCATGCACAAGCACTATATGCATGCACAAGCGCAGGCATGCATGCACAAGCACTATATGCATGCACAAGCGCAGGCATGCATGCACAAGCACTATATGCATGCACAAGCACTATATGCATTCACAAGCGCAGGCATGCATGCACAAGCACTATATGCATGCACAAGCGCAGGCATGCATGCACAAGCACTATATGCATGCACAAGCGCAGGCATGCATGCACAAGCACTATATGCATGCAGAAGCACTATATGCATGCACAAGCGCAGGCATGCATGCACAAGCACTATATGCATGCACAAGCGCAGGCATGCATGCACAAGCACTATATGCATGCACAAGCGCAGGCATGCATGCACAAGCGCAGGCATGCATGCACAAGCACTATATGCATGCACAAGCGCAGGCATGCATGCGCGCAGGCATGCATGCACAAGCACTATATGCATGCACAAGCGCGGGCATGCATGCACAAGCACTATTTCTCAGGTTTGACTAATCCCTCTATGTTCACTCCGACCCTCGCCCAACTTGGTCCGGAGGTAGAAGTTTTTGAACATACGGTTCTCAATCGCCTAAAGAAGGCCACCCAATATATACCTAAATCCACCTACAACCTTAATAAGGACGAATATCTCTCTTTACAAAAACTTGCACTAGATAAAAAACTCACAGTGAAAGGTTGTGATAAAGGTGGAGGAATCGTGGTGTTAGACACCACTACATACGAACGCAAGATGAAAGCACTGCTTGATGACCAAATTTTTACACTAAAGTCATACGTGACCCCACCAACAAAGTCTCTGCTAAAATCCATCGCATTACTACCCAGGCCTTACAACATGGAGAAATATGCGATAAGGAGTTCGATTTTCTTAATCGTCAGGAACCTAAGATGCCATGCATCTATGGGATTCCTAAAATCCACAAGGACATATTAGATCCTCCTTTTCGTCCAATTGTTTCTACAATTGGCTCTATTACTGAACCCCTTTCAAAGTACACTGACAAAATACTTAGACCTCATGTTGCTAAAATCCCTTCTTACATCATGGACACCAGAGCCATGATTAAGAAAGTTGAACGGCTTCCATTCAATCACTGTCGGCACACACTAGTCACTCTTGACATCGAATCTTTGTACAGCAACATCCCTCAACGTGAAGCTATTGAAGCAGTCACGTGGATCATTGAAACATTCAGCATACCATGTCCTAAAAACTTTCTCCTACAGTGTTTAGAAATTGTACTTACAGAGAATACCTTTGAATTTGGAAACACACTATACAAACAGATTAAAGGCGTAAGTATGGGGGCATCTGTTGCCCCCTCGATTGCCAATATTTATATGGCACTGTTTGAGATGAAAAATATCCACAATGACATGGCACCTTTCTTTGAATCAGTTACCCACTGGTCCAGATATATTGATGATATTTTTTTTATCTGGACTGACACCGAGGATAATTTAACTGAGTTTTTAGCATGGCTTAATTCATGTGATCCAAATCTGAAGTTCACCTCTCAGTACAGCCACAATCAAGTTGAATTTTTAGATATCATCATCCGACACAAAGATGGCTTGTTAGAAGTAGACTTGTTTGTCTAGCCGACTGCACGTAATACATTATTAGAGTATCATAGTTACCACCCACGTGCACAAAAAGACAGCATCCCTTTCGGACAGTTTTTACGTCTGCGCCGTAATTGCTCGAACTTGACGGACTTTGACAGACAAGCGATCACCATGAAAGCCAAATTCGCTGCAAGAGGGTATCCCCATAGACTAATTCGTGAATCCTTCAAAAGAGCACGATTTTATGACAGAGATTCACTTTTGAAAGATAAGGAACCACCCACCACTAATCAGTTGGTATGTGTGACCAAACACTCTACACTGAACGAAAGAGTTAGACAAATTGTCAACTCGAGTTGGCATATTTTAAACAGTGATCCTGAGGAGCAACACAAACTCCCTAAGCCGATGTTTGCACATCGACGGAATAAAAACCTAAAAGATATTGTAACCAGATCTAGATACACTGATGGAACAGCTTTCATTCAAAAATCAATTGATGGAGAACTTCCCATTAAAGGAACATTCAAATGTTCTAAGTGCAAAGCTTGTGACTTTGCCATAGTAAAAGATATTTTTACTTTGAATGGCTATCAGGTTTCAGCCAAGAGGATGTTCAACTGCAAAACCACTAATGTGGTTTACCTTCTAGTGTGTCCCTGTGGTTTGGGCTATGTGGGAGAAACCTCACGAGCATTTCATGTTCGCCATACGGAACATCGCTCAGCCATACACACAGCCAAACCAAATGCCCCTCTAGTAAAACATTTTCTAGAACACAAACATACTGCTAGCGATGTACGTTGGTTTATCATAGAAAAAAATCGAAATTCCTCAAGGTGAAAGAAGTGATGCCGTACGTAAAAAACGTGAAGTCTTTTGGATTTTTGTCCTAGATACGGTAAAACGGGGGCTTAACAGTGACATACCATGGGAGAATGCCATATGTTACCATTAATATACAGTGTCATTTACTTTCACATCTGCGTTTACTTTTCGTTGATTCTGTTCTGTTTTATTTACTTTATTTTGTTGGAGTAGCCCTTTATTTTCGGACTCCTTCATCTTTGGATTTAACTTGGGTTCTTCCTGTTAGTGCCTCGAACCTGTTATATATGATGTCAGTATTTATATGGCATATATTATGTCGCTGAGATGTATATATTGGATTTACTTCAGATTTAGTCTCCATATTCATGGATAAACAGACGTATTTAGGGTATAATTTGAATTACTACTAGTTCTTTGCCTTCAGTCATCAGTACAGATATTCGTTTTTTACTCTTTTACTTCTTCCATCTCAGTTCATTGTCTACCTAGATGGTTCTAGAATTAAATCTGCTTTTTGATTCTATGGTGCACGATAGTCTACTTTTGTAGACAATGCTAGTTGCATGTGGCAATATCATGAGTCTAATGATTTGGTCGCAATTCAACATTGCTTTTTCGACCAATCACATGTATATACATGAAACTTGATCTTTACTTCACAGACAGCATGTGGAGACAGTTTTTATTCTTATATTTAATTTTATTCCGCGTCGTTGTAATTTTGCATTCACATTTTTTTAGGTTTCTTTCTATTTTCATTAGACGTAAGCTATGGGTCTCCAAGCTATGACGTCATCACGTCTAACCGCACGTCAACAGGCTGCGCCTGAATGCTATCCGCCTCATTTTTACTACACGCGTATTAATATACGTCATCACGTCTGATCACACGTCAACACGATGCGCCAGAACGCTATCCGCATCATTTTTACTACACGCGTATAAATACACGTGCATTTGCCGTGTTTGCTGCACCCGGAAATCATGCCACATTAGGAGAAACCCGCATACCAGACAGGTAAGGTATCGTTGTCGGTTGCTATATATTTTTAGAACTATCTTGGCGGGGTCAGCTATTCAGGGTTCCTCCTTGTGATTATGTCTATTGAGTCCTCGTAGCTTATATGATTTAGTAATGGTGTTGGCATTTGTTAACTGTCACGCAGCGTGTCTGTTAAGGTTTAGTTATTTTGTATCCTTTTCAAAGGCCCGGGTTGGAAACACACGCATACGCTTAGGCGCATTAATGTCTTCTCGCTACCTAATAGCATGCATATATACTCTTTATGGGTTTACATCCAACGCGTATATTATTTACCCATTATGTGATATTTTTATACACATATCGCATTTGGCCTTATATTTGAAATATAGCTGACTCCATCCCGTTTTGTCTTCTTGGTTTCATCTATAGAAAGCCGTCTCTCTCCTGGAATTATTACATGGCCATGCGGCCGTACAACACTCTATAGAATACCTTCCATTGGTTTATACGTAATTGAGGTACATTCCTTACCTATACATACATTCATCTTTTTGGTTTGTTTCATTTAAGTCCTTAACTTGTTTTCATTTAAGAACCTATAATTAGGAGGTTTTCTCTTTCTTTCTTACAGATCCGTTTGGCACTATATATTTTTTCCGAAGTAGGAAAGCTTCATTGTGGTTTTCCTGGGTGACCTGATCTAGCTTCAATTATTGAACGCTACAGCGTATTCGTTTTTAGGTAAAGTTTTTGATGCCCTTAAAACACGTGACTGTTTTGGGACATTAGAACATTTTCAAAACTGCAGTCTGATACACTTTAACATATAGCCTATGTGTTGTCCTTCATTCACAGCACTACTTCCCCTGTTTGCTTGATGAATTCTTCATGTTAATAAATCTCTTATACCTCCATTGAACGACAAATAGGTAATTATTGACGTATAAGTGAGATCCTTGACCTATACAACAAAACTTTGCAGTTATATATTAACTAAGATTCTTATTGTTTCCATTTTTTCACAATAGGTAATTCTTTTACCTCGGGTCCATATATCCAATTTTGGTTCCCCCCTTTTGGCTATATCAAATTTGGTAAGTTTTCTGGCAGAGTAGGCCCCTTCATTTTGTCATCACAGGCTGAGATTCTTGTTATTTTTTCATCTTGTTCATATATCCATTCCTATCGGGTATTGTTCAGTTACTGGTATCTTAGGTTCTGTGCTATATTCATTGGTTCTTTCTCTTTTTTTCTTTGTCATACAATTATCCCCACATTTAACTCTTTTCTGTCACTGGTAATTAAGATCTGTATCTCTTCCACGGTAATTGGCTGTCTATACTCTTTTCCTTTTTTCTTTGGATATGTTTATGTACTACAATTTTCCTGCCTTATGGGTCCAACTATCAGTCTCCACACAGAAATTGTATTTGTTGTATCATTGAATTCTTTCGCAATTGATGCTTGGTTTTTATATATATCTCAGGCTTTTTTAACTCAGTGCATTAATCTGTATTTATGATACACACATGTATTTTATTGGTTTGTCTGTTTAGGTCTATGTTGCGGCTGTCCTGAAGAAGGCGCTCCAAAGCCGAAATGCGCGTAGACAAATTAAGAACTTGTCCAACAATTAGCCACTATATTTTAATTAGAATACCCTTGTTTATGTCTATTTGTTTTTGTGTTTTATGTTTGAATTTTGTATATTGAATCATGTCACAATTGTCTGTATAAACGGTTTTTTGAATTTTTGTGATTATGTATGTTATATATATTTTGATTCACACAGTTTTTAATATGAATTTATAATAATAAAAAAGATTTTTTTTTAAATAAATGTTTAGTGCACTGTAGTTTATAAAAAAATATATCAATGAGCCTGTTGTAGGTCGGTGTATGACCAGTTAATTGCCTAGGTTTTGTGTTTCAAACTTGCACAAGCACTATATGCATGCACAAGCGCAGGCATGCATGCACAAGCACTATATGCATGCACAAGCGCAGGCATGCATGCACAAGCACTATATGCATGCACAAGCGCAGGCATGCATGCACAAGCACTATATGCATGCACAAGCACAGGCATGCATGCACCAGCACTATATGCATGCACAAGCGCAGGCATGCATGCACAAGCACTATATGCATGCACAAGCGCAGGCATGCATGCACAAGCGCAGGCATGCATGCACAAGCACTATATGCATGCACAAGCGCAGGCATGCATGCACAAGCGCAGGCATGCATGCACAAGCACTATATGCATGCACAAGTGCAGGCATGCATGCACAAGCACTATATGCATGCACAAGCGCAGGCATGCATGCACAAGCACAGGCATGCATGCACAAGCACTATCTGCATGCACAAGCGCAGGCATACATGCACAAGCACTATATGCATGCACAAGCGCAGGCATGCATGCACAAGCACTATATGCATGCACAAGCGCAGGCATGCATGCACAAGCACTATATGCATGCACAAGCGCAGGCATGCATGCACAAGCACAGGCATGCATGCACAAGCACTATCTGCATGCACAAGCGCAGGCATACATGCACAAGCACTATATGCATGCACAAGCGCAGGCATGCATGCACAAGCACTATATGCATGCACAAGCGCAGGCATGCATGCACAAGCACTATATGCATGCACAAGCGCAGGCATGCATGCACAAGCACAGGCATGCATGCACAAGCGCAGGCATGCATGCACAAGCACTATATGCATGCATAAGCTTATTAAAGCCATACCTATTGCCTTTGCCAATGGAACGTTTCCCGACAGTGAGCCGCATAAGACA